>OX424574.1:148486358-148996358 GCA_949152435.1 Gastracanthus pulcherrimus | reverse complement strand
GTTGACATATGTCTATGCTATCGAGGCGCCTTAAGCAGTGAAATATAAGATCTTACGCATATAGACATAATCGTGGTAGTTAAAAACTTATGCTGACATGTAATGATTGTACAAATATCATAGAAACGTGAAAAGTAGAGACGCGACCCAATTACTCAGGTTCTCAACTATTATAAAATGCGTTTAACTGTTAAGAAATATTCATTTGTCCGTATTTAAATCTACAAAACTTATTAGTTAAGATATATTATTCTTTGCAACAAGTAATCCTTTCTCAGTGAACTCTTTTCCGCAACTGAATACAATGAATAAAAGCGTTCATTCATTTTATTTACAAAATTAATACTTTATAAAAAATTATTTTATGTTTACATTATTATTTAAGGAGGGTGCAGGAAATATGGCCACTTTAAGGAACTTTCGGTTCTCAGTACATATATATATCACATTTTGGGGTTTCGGAAACTACTGGGACTTGTTGTTTGAACCTTTAACAGTGTTGGTAAAGCGGCCCACTATCTGTTCTAATGGTAAAGTCGTATAGAATATAGTAAGTATCACAAAAAATCAAGATTAGCCTAGCAGAGACTTCCTTTACGTTTTATTCAACTACATGTACTGAAAAAAATGTATTGCTTCAGCATCCAGATTCTGGTTGTTCAAACTAAACTGCATATTGCTGCTGCGACAATACTTTGTTAATACTCTCAAAGCTATATTATATTGCTGTGACAACCATACTGTATCACCGACAACCATAATATATCTAAGATAACAATATGTATGGTTACTCGAGCAATACCGGTATAGTTATCCTATCAATATAAAAGTATTGATGTGATACTCAATCCTTTCTCTCAGTGTGGTGCCGTAACGTACGCCTTGGTGCCGATATTTTCGGGATTATTATGCCTATGAATTCTAAACGAACAATCGACATTTCTAACAGCGTAGATAGCCTTTTGCCTTGCAGAAAGTTGCAATTATTGGATCGAAAGTGCAGTCGTACTTAAAAAAAACTACAATTTCATGTACTGTATGATTATTTTTCGCTCGTATCACACTTACAAACGTGGTTTTTTTGACTATAGGTACATGCTCTGCTAAGAAATCAGTATTTTGATGCTTTCATGCGTAAACATGATGTTATCAATTATATAACACACATACTATAGGAGTTATGGCATCCTAGAATAACTCATAAAGCGATATATCTTATTCGCTTGGTTAAGTCCACGGTCGCATATACAGCCTACACAGGTCCCGCGACTCCAGTGGTGGGTGTAGTTCTCTTAGTAAAGACAAGTATTTCTCGTATCTGCCGCTTCAACCGTGGGGCATTTCGGTCAATGAGTTATGTAGTTCGGTAGTAAACAAAATGCCATAACCTTTTTCTCTTCAGTTCAACAAATGCATGGCGGCCACTTAGGGACGCTTAGGTAGTGGGTCAAAAGTATGAGAACACATAGTAAAAATTGAGAATAATACTAAAAAAGAGTTTTCAGACATAAACTTCATATACTCGTAACCCACTACCTAAAATTCCCAAACTGGCCGCACGGGCGGCGCCACAGTTAGATCTTAACCAGGTGAATGTGTAGCCATATTACCCGCATGGCCACATTACATGCACCCACCTTATATCTAGATTGTTTATTTCTACGCAAATAATTAGATCTACATCATTGTGAATTCGGCGTTATAACTTTAGTTTATATAACGACAAGGAAGGATTTTATATAGCCGAATAGCGAAGTTTCACATAAAAGACATAAAAATGCTGCCGAATTTAACAATGTGATTAACAATATTATTTTCCTTGAGTATCATATTCATACGTATAAAATCAATATCATTATTGCAATTCGAAAATTATTTGAAATAAAAGTTATAGAATAAAAGTTATAGTTACTTTGTATCAATAATAGACAAAATATCGCAAAATTAATTTCCACTATTTCTGGGCGTAAAATATAGATTAATAGTTTTATCTTGTGGTGCCAGAACAATTTGTGAAATTAGTTTTATTTCTGATGGTTTTAATGCACTCTTGATTGTCCATTTTCTTAGGATTGCTGTTAAACCAATTTTTAATACTAATAATGCAAATTTTTGGCCTATACAATTTCTTGGTCCAGCGCTGAAAGGAATGTAAGAATAAGGATGTCGTCCATGACTATTTTCTGGTAGAAAACGATCGGGATCAAACGTTTCAGGATCTTCCCAAACTTCAGGATCGTGATGTAGATGTAAAATTTGCATACTTATTGTAACTCCTTTGGGTATAACATGGTTATCTATAATTACAAATAAATAAATTATTTAATTATTGCATATCAATTTTTTTTAAATAAGTAATATAATGATCTCCTCAATAACTCAATTTAACTCTATTCCCAATTTTTTTTTCAGTAACTAAAATTTTTGCTCCATCCTAATATAGGGTAGGATGGGGTATTGCCGGTCACCTAAGCAAACGTGCTTGTTATTTCCACGTTCAAATTGTTTCTTTGAACTTTAAATAATTATTATGTTAGTTCAAACCATTGACTATAAATATTTATTATTGGTTTAATATAAAAATGTAAGATATTGAAGCTATAAGTCGAAATAAAAAAAGCATTTTAACCGAATTTAGAAAGTTTCTTTTATAGGTGAAAAATTTCTTTAAATCAATTATATGAACTTTCATATGATCCGTCGCATTATTATTCGCACTTACATAGTGAAACATATAATAACATAACCACTGTTCAATCAAAAACACTTAAGCAAAGTTACCTTACCTGAGAGCGCAGCGGAACGTTTTCTTAGCCTCACTTTCGGGAGCGTCATATAAATAACATTGTGACCGAGATTACCCCCATTCTGCTTAGTAATTTAAATTGAAATGACAAAAAAGTAATAGGTTTATACTCTTTTTTCTTCACTACTTCGTATTCTTAGATTGTTCAAATTAATAAAGATGCAAAAAATAACTGCATAAAGCAACAAATAATATGCATAAAAGCTTATTTTATAGACCAGATTTTTTATAAGAAATGTAGGCCTACACTTTGATTGTATACAATTCCTTTATAAAACTGAATAGAAGGTTGTTTGAACATTAGATTAATTGCATTTTATGTTGCGTTTAATATACTATTCGAATTATTACCTAAAAATTTTCAGATAATTGAAAATAAGGGTGACCGGAATTAGCCAGTGACCGGCATTACCCCGTTCTTCCCTATATTAATTTATTCATCAATCAATCAACGGGCTGAAATTTTCCCTCTACAATATAAAATACAAATATATGGCGTAGAAGGCATGAGTGAGATCTCGCACACAAAGAGTAACAAAAAATACTTTAGGTTTTTACACTAAAATAGATATAATACTGAACGGTTTCAGATATAACAATGAGTATAAAATTTCAATTCAAAGGAAGTACGTATCGAACGCTAGATATATGATAAATCTCTTAATTAACTGACAGATTTTGGTTAATTAATATCGCAGTTTTATTAATTAATTCGGTTGGGAGAGAGTTCCATACCATACGCAGCCTAGCTATAGGCGTAAAAAAACTATAATTTGATTTGCTGTGAAATTCCTCCAGCACTCTCATGTATCTGATCTGATACGGTATGGATCTCTCACCAAACCAAGAATAGATTATAGGACAGTTTATAAAGTTTCGCAAAATTTTGAATATAATATATGAGGATATATGATTTTTTCTATGAAAGTACCTATGAAAAGAAGCTCTCAAATAAAATGTCAGCTCCTAAAGTCCACTGTGTGACCCAGTAGAGTGTTCTGAATTTTCAAACATGGCCAAAAAGTGGCTATTTTAAAAAAATTCTAGAGAGCTCCCATTTTTATCAATTTGAACGTACCAAAAAAGGATTTCTTGATATTTTTACAAAGTTAATAAACAAGAATGTTAGACATCCTTGGCAGCTTAATGGGTTATTTCTACAGAGATGAATGTAAACATGAAATTTTGTGTTTTTTAGGTTATTTTTGATCGTTTGTCATTTTACGTAATCAAAACAGATTTTGGTCTAGCACACCTAACATTTTTCGTCTTGAAAAAAACCTTTAATTCTTTTTTTAGTATGTTTAAAATCGTTTCGAAGTTATTGCCTCTAGAATATAGATACTTTTTCTGAAATCGTCGAGTTGGCACCCCTGTAACTTTGATGAATCCATTTTGATTACGTAAAATGGCAAACAATCAAACATAACCTAATAAACACAAAATTTCAGGTTTCCATTCATTTTTATAGTGGTGACCCCAGCTCTTATTCTATTGCTGAAACGTGTGCCAAGTGGGGGAATTCGATATGGACGACTTAAGGGTGAAGAACCTCTTAACTCGCCGCGGCGAAGAACATCTTATCTCGGCTCTGCGCGAAGAAGCTCCTAACTCGAAGTGGCGAAGAAAATCCTATATCGGCTCGCATGAAGGAGCTCCTCATATATTATCCGTATAATATTATTATATAATAATATTATAATAATATTATACAGATGATATATGAGGATCTTGCAATATATTTGTAAATAAATATCTATTTTGTAGTTACTTTTAATAAAATATTAGATATAAGCTTGTTCGTGTGGGCCGAACAAGATCCTCTTCGTCGTTGCGAGTTAGGAGCTTCTTCGCGTGAGCCGAGATAGGATGTTCTTCGCTGCGGCAAGTTAAGAGGTTCTTCGTGCAAGCCGAGATAGGAGCTTCTTCACGCGCCGACCGAGATAGGAGGTTCATCACGCGCAGTTGAGATAGGAGGTTCTTCCGTTCAGGTGTCTATGTAATCATCAACGTATGGTGAAAATTTAAAAAAAAAATTGTACAAATTAATTAATTATACTACCCCCTTAAGATGAATACAACGTTCTATATGCAACACGGGAATAAAGTCGAATTTATTCCCTTGTTACATAATGTACTATTGCGTATGTAGATATGATGTGAAAAATATGTGCATAGCTTCTGATCAATAATCTTACCTATATTAACATCATGGTCTAAAGTACGACTGACAGCAGGTGCACTCGGATACAGTCTGAGTACCTCTTTTATAACTCGATCAAGATATTTAAGTTGCGTTAATTGTTGTTTGGTAGCTGGTTCATTTGTATTGCCTATTACATCATCGATCTCTTCGTGAACTCTCTTTTGTGCTTCTGGGGCATTACCAAGACAAAAAAGTGCATAACTGATTGCTATTCCAGTAGTATCATGACCCTGAATTTCACAACAAAAGTACAATTTTTAACTGATATATCCGAAATATATGTTACTGACAATAAATTTATTGTAGTCATAAATGTGAAAAATAAACACAAATAAAGAACATAAAGAAACATGAAAAGAACACACATGATTTTTATTTTAAGTAATGTTCATTTTAAAAGTTTAGTCCTTTCGGTTACTATATCCTTTTTAAACGACGGTAACATTTTCACCCACAAAACCTATATTCAATTTAAATTTTAGCTTTAAACTATGATATTTGTATAATATAATGTAAAAACTCTATTATATTAAAATTTGAAATGTGTCCGTTCGTCCGTCCGTCCGTCCGTCGTTCGCATTTTCGCTTTAAGTATCTGTTTTTGTGTCGGTAGGTGTATGTGTGAATGTATGTGTGTGTGAATTGGTATGATTGGGTAGATGGATAAAGGTAGCTGTCTGTATAGTTGTATAAGCAGACGTATAGGTAAGTTTATGGATTGGCGAAAGGTTGGGAGCAGATAGATGAGTGTTTGGGTTATTGGATGAATGGATGGGTACGTAGGTGGATGGGTGGGTGTATGCATGGAGGGATCGGCATGTAGGTGGATATATGTGTAAATATTTCATGTATATTCGATGATTAGTTGGGTAGATGGATGGGTAGATGGGTATGTGGATAGGTGCGTGTAGGTGGATGGATAGTGACGACGGTAGGTCCGTGGGTGAATAAAAGGAAATGTGTGGGTAAATAATTTGATGCGTGGGTTGATGAATGTATGGATGGAATTGTATAGGTGGATGAATGTATAGATGAAATTGTATGGGTGGACGTATGGAGGCGTGGGTAGAGGGGTGTACATGTGTATGTATGGATGCGTGGGTGAATGTATGGGTGAATGGGTGGATTGATGTTTGCGGGTGTATGGGGGGCGGGGTTGAAGTGTATAGGTGGATGAATGGATGCGTGGGTAAGGGATATTGAAGTGTGCACATGGATACATGGATGCGTTGGAAGTATATAGTTGGATGGTTGGAAGTCTATAGTTGGATGGTTGAAAGTGTATAGTTGGATGGATGGATGCCGGGATGTATGGATTGGTGAACAACAAACAACCAACTACAACAGCACCAACATTGTGTCGAGGGAGCGTTGATGACTATGCATTATAAGTATAAAACAACCTTAAAAAATAGACATACAAAAATCCGAATAATATTTCATTGCATAATTTTCGACTTACACCAGCGAGCGTTAGCGAGTGAGTGAATATGGCTAGTAAACAATTCAAATTTTGGTTTAAATAAAATTGGAGTAAAAGTTTAGAATTTTTAAAGTCTATGATTGAAAAAAAATTATTATGAGTTATAAATTAATTTTTTTATTGACTTAATTTTCTTCTAAAATTATACCTTCATAAAAATAGATTATCAGATTCAATACGTGTTTTGGTGTCTGAGTACATGAATTCGGATTTTGCATGAAAAAATCCATTAGATCCGTAATGTAGAATATAAAAAAATAAAGATGTGTATTTTTTCTTTTTTTAAATACATGCAAATTAAAAGTTTTACAGCTCTTTAAATACTGTGACGTCACGAACACATATATGTTCGTGGCGTCCTATAACATCTGTAAACTTTAAACGCCTGTAACTCTTTTAATTTGCATCTATTTCGTACAAAGTCTTAATTAGAAGTTTACAAAGTGGAATACTGTTATGAAATTGCGAAATTATCCTTCTTCTTTCAGTCAAGAGAACTCGCGTCTATTAGGACTATTAAACCCAATCTTGTTCCAAGATTCCAGTTTAAACATGTGCTTTAAACTTACCGAGAAACCTTATTCCGTGTATAAAAAAGTATGAATCTTATTTTTAAAGTTCTGGTTGAGAGTACTCACTATGCTCTCATGATACTCCTTTTTTTAAAAGACGGTGCAAGTCTACGATGTATAACATACTTAAAATACAAATCACATGTTTCTATGAAATTTAGGTATTAACAATAATTACACCAAACGTAAAAGTGTCAACTTGCTCTCGAATTTCCTCTAAAGATAATGGATTTTCATCAGCTTCACTTAAATCCATTAAGAGATCCAAAAATGCTTTATGTTTACGTTTACCTGTAACATTTTTAGTATCTCAATAACAAGTATCCATTCTTGTATAACAATTCAAACGAGAACTAAAAAATATACATAGCTACCTATGTCATCATCGTCATCTTTTACTTGATTTTCAGGCAAATGTTTATTGTCTTTTCTTGATTTATTCTTTTCTTTAATTATCTAGTGAATAAAGAAAAATTATTTATCACTAGTTGTTAAAGAAAAACAAGATATCCTAATACCTTCATGGTAAAATCGTGCATTTTATCTATACTCTCTCGATACTCCTTTCCATTACTTATCCAATCAAAGATTAGGTCTGACCTAAGAGGAGGTCGAATGTACCTGTATATTGTTAATACTGCAAATCTAAAATAAAAAGAAAGTGTAAAAATATGTTATTGTTTATCGTTTAGTATTTTTATAATAGTTATTAGTCACCTGTTTAGCGCTTGAATGTATTCATTTTCTGGCTGTCTTTGTATATCCATATCTACACCCATTACAGTTTCACAAACTGTATCAAGCGTAAATTTAATAGCTAAAGGAAAAATATTCACTGGTTTATGTGGATTTGTATCTACTTGTGTCTTTATGCAGTTATTTAATATATCAACCTTGTCAGAAATAACGTCGGAAAATTGATCAAGTATAGCAAAATGAAAGGCAGGTGTTATTAAACGCCTATTTCGATGCCATATATCGCCTGCAATTATTACAGTAAATGCAAACAATTAGTTTTCCATACCTACCGCATGTATAATACTTGTCGATGACTTCAATTAAAAAATAATAAGGTTTATTTACCAGTAGATGTAAGAAGGCCATTTCCAAGCCAGTATGCAAAAAATTTATATATTCCTGATTTTCTTATGAGTGTTTGACTTCGTAATATTACCTATAAATAATTTGTAAGATATTTGTAATGGGTATATAATTTATCTTGATTTGATTTTTGTATAGTTTATTGTGCAACAAGGGGGGAAATGAGCTTCGAAATACCCCCCCCCCCCCCCCCGCCACCGAGTTACAGACTGTATTTCTTTTAACAAAGACATGATTAGGCCTTTTTTATGCATGTGAGTTGGTTGGGAAATTGCGCATTTTAATTCGTGCAGCACACTTAAGAGGGTATAAACGACTATTTCTTACCACTTTTATCAAGTACGCTCGAAATGCGTAATTTTCCAGCCGGTTTACAGGCATTAAAAATGGGCCATTTCATACCTTTATTGAATAAAATTTATCGATACTTCTATGCAATAATAATACTACTCGTACCTCTATTTGACCAGGTTTACGAATATGTACATTTGGTTCTGGGCCAATCCAAGTAACGACAATTCCGCCTTTGAATTGAAAACATAAATCCATCATCCATTTAAATAGATCTGCAAATATATTAGAAAATGTATTGTGTACTTTACAAGCAAGATAATATAAATCAAATGAATTTCATCGTATTCACATAAAATCAGAAAACGTTGAAAAATAAATTATTTGAACCATAGAAAAAGTCAGCTTTTTCAGATTTTTATTAATTTATAAATTGTATTATTTATTTATCCTATACGGAAGCAGAGAAAATTAGAAATATTAAAGCTTAAGCTATGTATTAGAGTTATCTTCCTTTAGAATATGGGGGTTTTAATGCTTTAGTTTTGAATTTTTATTCATTTTAAGTTTGCACAATAATACAAAGATATATATGTATCTACTAATCAGATTGTATTATAAAAGCAGTGATTCAGTAAATATTCTTAATATTAGAAATAAACAAATTTAAAAAGACTTAGATCGTTATCCGGCGATCGAATAAAATAGTATGAATATTCATTTTTTTAATCCAAAAATATGTACTGTGTATCAGTTAAAACGATGCCTGTTGATTTAAACATTAATTTTACTTACTTTTCCTTGCAGAAAAGTAAGTATAATAGATTTTAATCAACATTTTGTCATCTTATGAGCTCCTTTGCTAATAAAGAAAATAAAGCGTACATATGTGGCAGGAATGATGGTGACGCGCGCCGCGCAGCGGCTCGTGACTACACAGGGACAGAGCGCTGTATACGCACACTTCGAACTTTAATTTTGTACTTAAAAATCTTGTTAAATGACCAGATAGTCATTAGCGTCATAGTCTGCGTAGTTTTTAAAACGGCCTAAGTAGACTTAGACCGTTCTTCGGGCGAATAGCTCGAATAATTTCGTTAAAAAAATCGATATTCTTTTTCCGACGAGCATAAAATTACCTATCTCTTACAACCGTAAACTTTCGATAGGCTCTTTTCTTTCTCTTAAATAATTTTTAGAATAAAAGAAACGTGACTACACGGAGGGAAATGGTTTAGTAAAAATTACTATTTTGTATGGTAATAGTGGGACTTAGTTGCACAATCACAATAATTATTTTTATTTTAGTAGTAAATGCTACATTAATAACAGTTATTGCTATTTATTTATTAATATGTACTAGCGAGTGTGGAATAATCTGCTAAATAAGTATAGTAAATTTAGTGTTGTTTTAGCTATTTTTCGATTTTTCGATTTTTGAGTTTTAGTTTTTCTGTTTTTTTTATGTTAAAAATAATATAATCAATTTAATGTAATTTTTAGAAAATCATATTGATTTTTCACTACAGAATAAAATAAAATAAATAATCTCATATTGGAACATATATATATAGCGGATTTTTCTTGTTATTATTGCAACAATTATTGTAAAGACTGCTATAATTTATAATTGTAACTTATATTCCAACTATTTCTTTAAATAAAAGATACTCAATTGAAAATAATGAAAGGGTATGGCGAATAGCACCATATTTTTTAGTAAAATCCGCTAAATTTGTTTACTCCGATTTCAATCCTATATGAACCATTATATCTTTTTATTCCTCAGAATAGAATTTTTAATCTTATCAGATAAGGAGATATTACTTTATGATAAACACTGTATTTACTGCGATAATAAAATTATGATTTTTGTTAAAAATGATCTGTAATTCATAAACATTTCAATTTATATTATTTATATATGCATTCAAATAATTACGAGCTGTTAGTAGGTAAAGTAAAGTGATTTATAAGCGCTCCAGCTTACTGGATGTTGTCCTTTTTAGTACATTTTCAATAGTAACGTTGTTGATACAAGATTTTTGTTCAAGAATAGAAATTTTTCTATATTGCCTATCGTTACTTGCGTTCTCTCAATGTAAATTCATTCTAGTATAAAGTTATTCATGTAATCTAACGTGGTAAGCAAGCACGAATATTGTTTACCATCGACTTTTGAAAATTTCGTGAACCTCGAAAATATGTACAACGTTGCCGAATCTTGACACTCAAAGTTTTCATTATACTTGCTTATAAAAGTGCTTTAGTTGTACAAAGTTTTTATTATACTTGTTTATAAAAGTGCTTTAGTTGTACAAAGTTTTTATTATACTTGCTTATAAAAGTGCTTTAGTTGTCATTTACTTGCCGAACTATTCAGAGCTAAAGACAACATGGGCAACGACATTGAAGAAATTGAGCGGTATCTACGTGAGTGGAATTTGCAAGAGTATTATGGGATATTATTCGGTAAGTATTTGACTTGTGTAAATGATCTATTGAATCTTCTCGAACATATTAAATATTAAGATGTTGAAATTATATCAATGCACACAATACACTGTACACTCGACGTGGGAAATTTCCGGTCGAATGCGTTTGAAATTCTCCAATGAGTTTAGAGAAAATGTGCGTTCGATCCAATAAGATCCAATGAAATTGCAGTATTTCAAAAAAATTCAAAGGCATTTGACCAGAAATTTCCCACGTCGAGTGTATGTGTGTACGTACGCGCATGCACACACGTGCACACACATATTAACGGCAACACAGTATTATTGAACGTGCGTTGTTACGTCGCATGGCCAACTTGATTCCGCTGGTCGTTTTCTACAAGGCTCAGGACTCTGAAAACACAGTCTGGAAGTTCAGCCTTGATTTCCGCGTGCCATTGGTGCCACATCATATCACTACTATGGCCTTGCTGAGAATGTCAGATGCCTTCAAGTACTACTATGAGCATGTTATACGAATATCTATGTATATATGATACTATTAATAAAATAGCGTTTTTAATATATAACTCCCTAATTTATTTGTAAACGAAAACTTCACCTCTGTTATTGCAAATTCTACCAATCTTATATTGTACCTTCAACCATCCTTATTTTGTCAAGAAAGTAACATATCTACTATATTTTTTTGTACATGCAAACAGATTTTTTGTATCAATTTCTATCATATTATTATAGTAGTAACCAAATATCGCAATAACAAAAATAGTAGTTTTTAAAGTAGTAACAATATCGTAAAATCGTCGCACCAGACTCTGAAAACACCGTAATTTTTTAAAAACTTTTTTTATTGTTTTTATCACGGGAATTATTTGGAAAAAAAATGAAAATAAAAAACTTGAAGATTACTTAGATATTTGTTTTAATTTATAACGATTTATCTGATTTATAATAGGTATTTTTACATCGATAATTTATTTTATGTAAATATACTTTTAATTTTTTGAACCTACAGCAAACTATACTATACTTAACTTAGCACAAAGAATGTGATAAGCAATTTGAATGAATTTATTACAAATAACTTCACATAGGAACAATTAATGAAGTTTGAGGAAGCTAATTGATAATGAAATGGCAGCATTTTTTATTGATACGAATATTGTTTCCCTTTTAAGGCATATTTTATACTTTTGTAATAATACACATATATTAGATCACAACTTTGTCTACAACATAATTGTAGATCTATTATATTAATTATATATTGAGAAAGACTAAGATTTAAGATTTATAATTAAGTAATTCACTCTAAAGATCGTTTATAGAATTTCTTAAAATTTTTTAAATTCTTACTAATATATAAAAGTAGAAGTTTGTTTGTTTGTACGTTTGTTTATTACTTCATCACGCACAAACTACTCCATCTATCTTAATAAATCTTTAATGATTTTCTTCGTTTTTTTTCGGAGAAATACATAGGCGACATAGGAATTACATATAATGCTTTAATTTTCCAGAAAAATGTAAAATACCTCTTATAAAAACTAATTTTTTAACTTTTTTCATCAGGACCGACCTCAATAAAACTTTTACAATTCTCTTCGTTTTTATTCCAAGAAAGATAGGCCACGTAGGATTTAAAAATAATGCTTCAATTTTTTAGAAATATGTAGATACAATATGCACATACATATACATGCATATACTACATATACATTTACTATAAATGTGGAAGTTTGTTTGTTTATTTGTTGGTTTATTACTTTATCACTCACAAACGACTGCATCTTAATAAAACTTTAACGATTCTCTTCGCTTTTTTGCAGATAAACACCTCGGCTACATAGAAATGACACATAATGATTTATTTTCCAGTCAAATATAAAATACTTTATATTAAAACTCAATTTTTCCACTCTATTTGGTCAATTATTTGTTACCGCATCACGCAAACACTACTGTTCCTACCTATCTTGATAAAAATTCAACGATTCTCTTTGTTGTTATGCGGATAAATATATAGTCCATATATAAATTACAGATAATGATATATTCTGCACAATATACATTCTACAGCTGTATATGCATTTGCACATACAATGTACGTATACATTTTACATTAAGACATACATATTATATACATATTATACATATACATATGTATAACACATATAATTATACATATGCATATATCGGATAGATATTACAGCTAGACATACATGTGCATATACAATACATGCCGATTACAGCTAGATGTACAAATTCATACACAATATATACATTCTACAGCTCATATGGGTCAAGTGAGTCATGTCAAGCGAGCATGTCCAAAAATCAAAATGTCCAAAACTCTGAGAAAATGTTGGTACTTATACCCAGAATGTGTAAAAAAATTTCAGAGCCCAAAGTGTCGTATTTCAAAGGCAATTCATGGTCGAAAAATGCATTTCTTTCCATTTTTTGAGATTTTGTCAATTTTCTTTGATATTTAATATAATAACTAGCCACTATTGTGACATTCGGATTCCAGCTCATTGCCATAAATTTTTTCAAACAAGAAAATCTTAAAATTTAGCTTTCTATATTACCATTCGTTCTAGACTTGGTGCGAAGTGGTCTCAAGCTGAATTTTATACACAAATGAATAATAAGGAATTTGATTCAAAATATAGTATAAATCAAAATTCTGAAAAATCTACTTCCGTATCACAGATTATAATTTTTGGTTTAAATACACTTTTGAATTATTGCTACATCACAATAAAATGTACATTCCAAGTCAATAGTTCCATCTATAGCGCATACAAAATCTTCTCATTTCAAATAATAGGACTAAACGTGTGATGATAGTCACATAATAGAAATACCAACAAAAAGTGCACTATTTAGAAATTCTGCAGAAATTATATTCAGCTTGAGACTACTTCGCACCAAGTCTAGAACAAAAGGTAATGTAGAAAGCTAAAATTTAATATATTTCTCTTTGAAAAAATGTATGGCAATTCGCTGGAATACGAATGTCACAATATCACAATGAATAATTTCACAAAATGCCACAATGGGGTCTACAAAATTTTCTTTAGTTTCCTCGCCTCATTTCTAACAAAAAATGTTGTTACACTTTTTTCTAAAAAGTGGCTAGTTTTTGAGTTCCAAATCAAAGAAAGTTGGCACGATCTCAAAAAATGGAAAAAATTGCATTTTGCAACCTTGAATTGCCCTTGAAATATGACACCTTGAGGTCTGAAATTTTTGTACACATTCTAGGTATGAGTACCAACATTTTCTCAGAGTTTTGGATATTTTGATTTTTGAACATGCTCACTTGACATGGAACCACCGACATATATATGCATTTTGTACACATACATCATTGTTCGTTTTCATATCTAGATAAACATAGGATAATGATTGACTGAAATATTTATGCGAGCGAAATCGCAGGGTAGAGTTAGTATCAAATTTAAATATATTCATTAAAAATTTCTAATAACTAATTTTCTTGCCTTCAATAGGAATTTTCCTTACTTCCAGTGCGAGTCCAATGAAAGGTAAACTTTTTGGGCCAGGTATAGAACTCATTTTTCTTCGCAAAGACAAATGATTGTATATCCATAACAGAATTTGTAGAAGGACACTGAAAACTATTAATAATCCAATGGATAAAATAATGGTATCCATGTCTTCATATAATTATATAACTAATAACACTTTTTGTAATTTATTTCACTATCACATCAAATAAATAAGTTTTTAAGTAGCGTTGACTGTATGTATTATGAAAGCGATATTACACGAGGAGAACGTGGACAAAATAAAGCACGATGTGAACGTCGCTGTAGTCCGTGTGTTTCTGACAATTGTATATGAAGTGGAAGCAGCTGAGGCGGTTGCAGCGTAGAAGATTAGTCAGTAGTTTACAATTGGATACATACGTAAACGTATCTATTAAATGTGTGAATCAGCGTGGCATTTAAATTGCAAATATGACATTGCATAATGCTAGATAATAATTATTTTTAATTTATGATACAAACAAAGTTTAATGTTAATGAATATTATAACATATAGTTATTTTTATGATTCGATTTCAACATAAAAAGTTTAATTTATATAACAAAAACTTTATATTTTAACTTTATATTTTTTCTTTTTTTATCATTTTTTATACATAAGAGGTAGGGTAAGTAACTCGGTTACTATACCATACACCAATTACTGTGCCCTTCGATATTTTTATTTAAAAAACCCCTGCCTATTAATTGGCACTTAACTTCCTTAAACCTTATTAATTTTTCCAATATGAAATTATTTGTTTTATTAAATTCTGTGGTGAAAAATCAAATTGACAAGTCTACTTTTTAATATGTCAAGATATATAGATTTAAATTTTTAAATTGTATAAAAATTAAAAAGTTTTGCATGTCAAGTTACATTTCTTCCAATTCACAATAATAAATTTTGTAGCACTATAATTGTTGATTAAATTTTATTAATGAATACAGTAAATGCTGTTTAAGCTTGTTTTTGATTCTCATCAGAAAGCGAGCGCGCTAACCACTGTGCTATCCCTATGCACTGGCTACCTTGCTAGGTTTCGAGCATTCACCGAGAGCATGACCGGTGGCACCCTCCAAAAGTTGGAAACTCGGGTAGTATATTCAACATATATATATATATCGTATATATAGTAATGCTTTACGGTTTTATATCAAAATTTGAGTTTTGAACTAGTTATGAACTGACATTTGAAACCTAATTTATTGATTAGTTTTAAAAGATAGTACTTATGTACGTTTTTGGCTTTTAACAATTATAGTTGATTATGCCAGACATCTGTCAAAATTCGTGTGTGAGACATATATGCGGTGTTAGAAGGAACGAGCACATATCTCCCTACAGGAATAGACTGAGCTGGATAAAAGTGGAGGTGAAAAGGGCGTATTTTGCGGCGGGTATTTTGTACAAAGTAATAAACATGGAGCAACCGCCGTACCTTGCGCCCCTTTTTCCGAAAAACCACGTCAGGTATTCCAGTAGGTTGGATGCAAGGGAGTTCTAGGCTCCAGCGTCGAACACCGACACGGGTCTGAAATCTTTTCAGGCCCAAGGTGCGCGCCTTTGGAACTCATTTCCTCGCAGCCTAAGGTGCGTGCCATCCCTATGTTAATTTAAAACAGCATTACCTAGATTAAATCTAGATAGTCTACGTATGTGAACCATGTGCAATATGTACCAAATTTTAATTTTTACGAGCTGTGATACCAGCCAAAACGTATATTTTATTTATTTTAAGACTGTCCCTGAATATAATTGTTAAACTGTGATATAATATGTTTATATGTTTGAGCACATTTGCACTATAATCAACGTATCTGTATTTTTTATTCTATTGAAATAAAACAATATTCTATGTGTAAAAATTAAGAAGGAATTTTCTTTCCAAATGTATAAGTGTCTAATAGGCTTGTACGCAAACTGGGCAAGTTACGGCAGAATGACCCATATATGTTTATTTGTGTTTGTTTTTGATCGATGATATAATTTGAATATTTAAATTAATAAAGATTTGTTAACATCAATCGTCAGTCGATGCTTGTTCATTTGTGTTTATATACGTATATAATAAGACACTGGGATAATGTACATCATGAATAATATGTAACATGAAATATTAACTTGATATTAAACTATGGAAAATCTATTAAACGACTTTTTTATAATAAAATATTCTTAAAGGAGTACTATCGGTAGGTAGCTAATCAAAATAAGTACACTTTTTATTTCTTGTTTATTTGTGGGGTATACTTAATAACAGAAGTTGCATAAATAAACTTACACCAAATAATGCTTATTCATTCTCCTTAAGCAATTCTACTTATCATTATTACCAATAAAAAGTTTCACATGGAAGCTGATTTGACTCATTTTTTGAGTTTATATGTATCTTTTCCTTATTTTCATTTATTTATTACTACGCTTACAAATCCTTATTTACAAGCACTCAAATTATTCTTTAGTTTTTTAACAAAAATCTACCAAATTTGAGCAAATTCTGAACCATCAGTATTATACAATCAAGAGTTGAAGAGAAAGATGTGCGATTTATAAAATTGAAATGTTTATAACTTTTATTCTCACGGTCCAAAAGTTCTCCAAAACTTAACTCAATCATTTTTTAACTAAAATCTACCCATATCTAGCATACCGGTAGTACTCCCTTAAGCTTGAATTTTTACTTGAAAGTTGTTATGTCTGTAATTCCTGCTTTACCATAATTATTATTATTTATTATTATTATTATTATTATTATTATTATTATTATTATTATTATTATTATTATTATTATTATTATTATTATTATTGTTATTGTTGTTATCGTCGACATCGTTGTCGTTATCATTATCGTTATTGTTATTGTTATTATTATTTCTGTCCCTGCGATAGCGCCGCATAGGCTAACGCAGGGGGCGCCTAGGCCAGACGAACAGACGCGTCCCCAGGTTGCGGATGGAGGAGTGACCACTATAACTGGTTAGCTGCGAATAAATTGAATAAACAGCCGCGGACAATGGCACACACTTACAAACATTTACTCTTATACTCATTACGCTGTACTTACCACACTCACTACTCAGAACAAAATATTCAAACATCTACTCTCGGACGGTTAGACCAGTCGTGAGGCAGATGCACAGAAAACCACTCGATCCAATTGCTCTCGCGCCAGGACACTCTGGGAGTTCCCAGACCCCTGTTGGTTGTTCCCATCGACATGGGCGAAGGACTGATGTGAGCCTAGCTCTGCCGAGGAGGTTAGTTTCGGTGCGGGATCAGAAGCCGGCCGTGATCAGGAAGTGCGTATTGGGCAGGGGGATCGGAACCCCTGTTGCTCCGGGCCAGCCCTGGTCCGTCCGTGTATTCCGGGATCGGGAAAACGAAGGCTAGGCCTCAGGGAACTGGGGTAGGATCAAGTATCCGAGGGTACACCCGCTCCCAGCTATTTCGACCCGCCCCACTACGCACGATGCGCCGGTAAACAATAAAGAAAATGTCCCTACAAAACAATGAGATGAACTAGGAGGCAGGTAAACTCCAAACCTGCATAAAGCGATGGTGGTAGTGGAGCAGCTTCCTTCATGCACATTGCCGGGTGTCAAACAATAGCCCAGCCACCCGCAGATCAGAACAGTCGAGAAGTTCGTGAAGCAGGTGTACGAACTTCTCAAAAATATGGGAAAAGGGTTGGAGAGGCAGCCTGCTGTCAATATCGACATCGAGCACAAGTTACCCTTGAAGGGACGGCTTGCTCAGCAAAACCGAAGAGCACAGCGCAATAAACACTCTGGGAGTCGCGACTATCTCAAGCTAGCGGCCTCAAAATAAGAAGGTACGATCGCGAGACGGGGACTCCGATAGTGCTCAGTCTTCAGTCGTTGACAAGAAGCACAGAACCACCGGGCCGTCGGAGATCGCCGGTTTCAAGACGGTCCTGTCAAAGTAGGAGAAAGCTGCAACTAAAAAACTGCAGCAGCAGCAACAGAAATAATCTGAGCAGGTGACACGACAACAATAGCTGCAGCGCAATCAACAATAGCGACAGTAGCAGCGACAACAACTGCAGCTGCAGCTGCAACAAAAGCAGACCCCAACATCCAGGACATCGGTAGACAAGAGGAGCGACCGGGCGATGGAGTCACCTACGCGGACGTTCTTTCAAATGTCCGCGGAAAGGTCACAGCAGAGTGTCTAACGACTGATATTAAATGTATCAGGAAAACCAGAGCTGGCGACATCCTGGTAGAGTTGGGCACAAAAAGCAACGACCAGTAGCTGGAGACTATAGGAGACTCCATCAGGAAGGCAATGGGCACGTCGGGGGTCGTAAAGATCCTGAGAACTAAAACAAATGTGGAAGTTAGAGACCTTGACAGTCTCATCACGAAAGAAGAAGTGGAGACGGCGATCAAGAAGGTCTTTAACGAAGCAGGAGTCTCAACGGGTGATATCAGCGTTTCCCTAACCAAGTCCAATAGTAGGGAGCAGCGACTGGCCATCGTAGAGATGAACCAGGAAAAGGCAGAGTTCCTCCTCGAGAAGAACAAGCCTGAAAGTCGGCTACATGAACTGCCGACTGAGAAGGTGGCAGCGGCTTCAGTGATGCTTCAGATGTCTGGGTTACGGACATCAGGCGCGCGACTGTCGTGGCCAAGACAGAAGCAAGGTTTGGTACAAATGTGGCGCGGATGGTCAGACAGAAGCAGCCGGCAAGGCTACCGAGGCGAGATGCGTCTTATGTACTGACCTTGGAGTAGATCAAGCACAGCTGGGCCACCCGCCGGGATCAGGACAATGTAGAACGTTTCGTGAAACGCCTAGGCAGACCAAAGCCAAGCGTTAATGATGGACCGCATAATGGTTCTTCAAGCGAACCTTCACAGAGCCGAATTCACCAACAGCCTTCTGACTCAGAGTATATCTGAAACGAAGGCTGATGTGCTGCTAATCAGCGAGCAGTACTGTGACTGGAAAGTACCTACGTGGTACAAAGACACACTTGGCACAGAAGCAATCTACGTGAACTCACGAACCATCGAAGTGGACGAACACGCGACCGGAAGCGGGTTTCTGTGGGTGAGAAGCACAGACGTAACTTACGTGAGCTGCTACTTTACCCTCAACGTCCGCATTAAGCAATTCAGACGGTCTCTGGACGAGCTGGAAGACGCGACCCACCAGATAGAAGGCGAGATCATAGTCGCCGGCGACTTCAATGCGCGAGTATTGGAGTGGGGCATGCCAGTGCCGGACAGTAGAGGAAAGTCCATCATGGAGGTGGTATCTAGACTCGGTCTGATAGTTTTCAGCCTTGATAACACGTCGACATTCAGAAGAGTAGGGTATATTGGGACGATTCCGGACGTGTCTTTCGCATTCGAAAATCTAGCAGGGACGGAGCGGAGGCTCTCGTGAGGGAGACTATCGGTCTCATTCATTGAGCCTGTGACGTATCCATGCCGCGGAACGGATAGCGACATGGAAGACGCCCAGTATATTGGTGGTCTGACGAAATCGTGCAACTAAGGGCTGAAGCGAACCGCCTCAGAAGAAGAGCGCAAAGAACGAGGGACGAAACGGAGGCAGCACTGTTGTCGGCGCAATATAAAGCAGCACGCAAACGGCTCGACGTGAGATCAACCGGAGGAAGGCACAGTGCTGAAAGAACCTTGACGGAGGAAGTAAATCGGGACGTGTGGGGCTTTTGCTACAAGGTCGTGACCAAGAAACTCTGTGCGTTCTCAAATCACCCTTTCGACGAGAACACCATGGCTCGAATCGTGGATGCTCTTCCCAACACATCCGCCAAGGCAAGACCAGGAGGCAGCCGCTGAAGTAGGTGAGATTCCCCTGGTCTCCACCGAAGAGTTGCGGATCGCCGCCAAAATGATGCGGAGCGGAATGGTGCTTGGCCCCGGCGGAATACCAGCTGAGATATTGAAGATCATCGCGGTGAGAGCACTTTCTCTATTGCTGAACATGTACAATGCGTGCCTCAAGGAGGGTGTCTTTAGCACTCTCTGGAAGATTGCGCGCCTCGTGTTGATCAGCAAAGGTAAGGGAGGTGATCCGCGGCTTCCATCGTCTAACAGGCCACGTTGCATGTTGGATCGCAGGGAAGCTCTCTGAGAGGTTGCTCAAACAACGATTACAGGGAGCTGTGCAGGCTGCTGGTGATTTAGCTGCCAACCAGTACGGCTTCAAGAAATGGCAATCCACGGTGGACGCTATACGAGAGCATGGATTGGAAATCATTTTTTCAGGAACATCACGCTTCTCGCTGCGCTGGATGTTAAGAACACCTTCAACTCGGCCAGGTGGTCAGACATCTTGGACGCGTTGAACGAGTTCAGAGTCCCAGAGTACCTCATGCGGGTGATATAGGACTATCTAAAGGACCGTATTCTCCGCTACGAAAAAGAAGAAGGCCATCGCGAGAAATATCTCAGTGCTGGTGTGGCACAGGGGTCGATCTTTGGCCCTGATTTTTGGAACATCCTGTACGATGCCCTGTTATGACTCGGGCTACCGGAAAGGGTGTACATGATAGCCTACGCTAATGATGTCGCTTTAGTCATCATCGCGCGGGACTTTGATAAAGCACAATATCTGCTTAACCTGGCGATGCGCAGGATCTCGCGCTGGATAGGGGAACACGGTCTCGACTTAGCAGTCAAATGAATTGAGACCATCTTCATCATGTATGTAGGAGACGCGGATGTTTCGATAAGGAGGGAAGCTATGTATCTGGTACTCAAACTAGATTATTATTATGAATATTTATTGTACGGATCTGAAATATGGGTCGATGCAATGGAGAAAAGGATTCATACCGGATTCGACTCACTTCCGTTCATCGTAGAGGAGCTCTCAAAGTCACCAGCGCTTATCGCACGGTCTCGAAGTCCGCAGTGCTCGTTGGTGCGGGAATCATCCCGATCCACTTACACGCGATGGAGCGCAAGCGAATCTACGAACGGAAGAAAACAGGAGAGGACGGAACAATAGTCCATAGAGAGGAACGGAAACGCAACATGGAAACATGGCAACGATCCTGGACAACTACAACCAAGGGTAAATGGACAGCAAGGCTGATAGACCAGCTGGCCCCTTCGATTAACAGAGACCATGGGGAGGTAAATTACTACCTTATCCAATTCCTGAGTGACCATGGGTACTTATGCTCTTACCTCAATCGTATGGGGAAGGTTCAGAGTCCGAGTTGCATCTTCTGTTCGGCTGATTACGACGATGCGTTTCACACGTTCTTCGTCTGCGCAAAGTGGACGAAGAAAGAACAGCTCTTCTCGTCTGAGACCATCGTGGGCAAAATGCTATCCGCCGAAAATATGTGGTCCGCCACGGCAAAATTCGCCGAGACGGTCATATGACAAAAGAAACGGTACCTAGGTAGGGCAACCTACGAGGGTATGAATGAAGCGCTGGGAAACACTCCGACACCCCAACATAACCCAGGGACGTCAGGCGACTCCATGGAAATGGACGTGGGAGGAGAAGATGGACGCTTTCTTAACCGGGAGACGTACATTTTCTCTCATTTTATGAATGTCGCGAGGAGGGACAGGGAAACTTCTCCTTTCCGTATGGAGGTGAAATGTGCCGGCTCAAATACGCGTATAAATGAGACCGGTTAGATCTGACAGCCCCTCGGGGGATTTAAAATTATAAATATTAAATATGTTTCAGGTCAATGCAGCAGCGACTGTCGAGATGATACTAGAATGGCACAACCCTGAGGTAATGTGATAAACGGTACTAGGGTGGGTTCCTCCAGAAGAGGAAAGGGAGGTAGGTTGTAGTGGGTCGGTTTGCGATGCAACGGCTGTGTAGTTTTTCCGCGTTTATGTTTATTTTATTTTTCGTCCTATTTTATACACACGGCGGATGCACCCCAACCAGTCTCCACACTATCCGGCTGTGCGGACCCAGTCGGGTGTACCTTAGATGGCATTTCCTACCCCCCTCAAAAAGAAAAAACAATTATTCTATTGGCAAAATAGTAATGATTAGCAGTAATAGTACCTGCAGAACAACAAATATCATAATCTCCATATCAGCTGCAGTCATGCTTGCAATTCATTATTGTTATCATAATCTGGTTTTCTCAAGCTTGAAAGCTCATTACCCCAACAGCACAGGCGTGCCAGGTGTTATAACTTACCCGGAGTAGTTCCAGTTTGGGAGTCCGAGTTGGAGACTACTTTTTCCAGAAGTGTGGTATGTAGTAGATAGTGCTTGAACTGCTGTTTTTTATCTTGTGTTGTATTTGTGCTTTATTGAGTTTTGTTAGACATAGTATGCTCACCATATCTATATGTATATAGCATATATTAATATTGCTATCGTATAATGGTTGTACGGAGCTCGGAAGATCATTATCGACACAAGTGCGTAATTCTCCCCTGTTCTAGGCCAGGTATATCCAATCCCCATGATTTCTCCCGATTTCGTCTAGGTCTTGTTTTACGTTATATATCTTTCTATCTCTGTCTGGGTCTGCCGATCGGTCTTTTACTGTCCGGTTTATGTACTAGTAGTCTGAATGCTGTTCTCTCCTGTCCCATTCTAGCTACATGTTCCGCCCATCTGAGTGTACGTACCTTTATTAGTCTATCGATGTTCGGAGAATCATGCAGTTCGTCTAATTCTTAGTTGTAGTGTCGTCTACACTCTAGGCTTACAAGGAGACCATCAATCCAGCGGGTCATGGATTTTGCTAAGGCTTGAGGAGGTGTTTTCTGACATCTAAAAATTAAATCTGGCACTGGTAGTTTATTTTAATAGGCCCTCATATTCGAGGTATTAGTTATTTACTCCGAATGTATGTTATTTTAGTGAAAGACGGTAATTTTTCTAGTTATTATAACTATTCGTGTATTAACTACAAAAAGTGGCCCAATATATAATAAAAGTAGGCGAAAGCAGCTTTAATTTAAGATCTATAACGTAAAAAATATTAAACTGAGTCAAAGTTATTAACAATAAAATATGGTGACTAAGAGTGCATGAATATTCGAGGAAATTAAACTGTTTTAATATCGTTAATTTTTCATGTATTTTCAATCACCATGTCCAATTGTTAATAACTTTGGCTCAGATTAATATTTTTTAACTATTGTTTTTGATCTATTGTTTTATATATTGCGAGTTTTTCGTTTTGCGACAGAAGTCGTGATTTTAATTATGTACTAACGGCGCAGAATCTAGCGTTTGCTACGTGGAGTCTTTTTTATTTCGTCTCTGATTTCGTTTTTGCTATTTATTACTGTCCGTAGGTATTTGTATTCATTGACTTTCTCGTAAGTTTTGTCTAGGGCTTGGAGGTCTGTATCATTGTTATGGATTCCTAGCCGATATGTTACCATATAATTTGATTTAGCTTCGCTTACTTTCTAGGCCTACTTCTTCTCCCGATTTTAGGAGGAGCTCCGTATTCTTTATTATAGTCTCTTTGTTATGTCCTATTAACCCGTGTAAATAAAATAAGCCTAGCAAAAGTCTAGAAAAAGCTACGGAGACGATCCCAGACTATATGCCAGACTTTTGTTAAATTATGTCACGAAAACATATTTTTACGTACAAGTAATTAGAACACTACATTTATTGTTAACATCGACCGGAATCGTAAAAAAATAATAGCTTTCGATTAAACAATGGAAATATTCTTTTAAATATTCTAATCAACTACAAAATTTAAATATTTGTAAAAAAAGAGACAAAGATTTAGGTTGCGGCAGAAATGACAGAACGCTATTCTTTTATTTTGCATTTTTTGCCAAAAGTCTGGAATCGTCACCGTAGCAAGACTTTTACAAGACTTTCTAAGCCAGACTTTTGCCAGACTTATTTTTTTACACGAGAGCTCAAGATCGTCTGCGTAGGTTAGTAATTGAGTTAGTCAATTTAGTGAAGCTCCTTCCTTACTTGCTTGCATAGATGTCACAACATATTCTCATACTACATTAAAGATTATTTCCTATTCGTATTCTACCTTGATTATTATTCAGGTTGATTTGTACTAATTTTACTAACTTATTTGGTATGCCTAGCATAACAAGTATGTGGTACATTTTCGGTCTTGTGACCGAGTCGTATGCTTTTTTAAAATTTACGAATAGGTGGGATACGACCTCGCAGTATTCCCATTTTTTCTCTAGCAATTGTATAGTGGTAAACTACTGAACGCTTGTCGACCTATTTCTTTGAAATCCACACTGGTAGTCTTCGATGATCTTCAGTATATGGAGTTATTCTCGCAAGTATGATGTTAGAGAAGACTTTACAGCATGACGAAAGCAGAGCGATACCCCTATAATTATTGCAGTCAGATTTATCATCTTTTTTTTAAAGATTATGCTTATTATGGATTTCCCCCACTCTTTCGGCATCTTGTCTATATCTCAGTTCGCGCATATAAGGTTATGAATTTCGATCTTTAAGGTGTTACCCCCGTATTTAATAATTTCAGCAGATATTTGGTCTATCTCGGAGACTTTGTTATTTTTCAGTTTACCGATTGCACCGCTTACTTCTTTTAGGCTAAGTTTTTCTATAAGGGGATCAGCAGTCTGAATTTCATTGTGTTCTGTAACGGTTTTGTGGTCGTTAACGTTTAAGAGTCTGTAAAGTAGTTTTGCCGTACTTGGAGTAGTCTGACTGGGTCTGCTACTAAATTTCCCTGTTCATCCCTTATAAACTTCGACCCCGTCTGGGGTCCCTTCCTAATTGTTAATCCCTTTATACATCTCGAGTATGTTGTTATCTCTACTATTTCTTTGAATTTTGATAACTCCCATTGACGCTTCTTGGTAATTAAGAAGCGGGTCATCTCGTTCCTAATACTCTGGTAAGTTTCTAGTTGGTCCTCCAAAGCTGTCAGTTTTGCGTTTCGCCACTCGTTGCACCGAGCTAACTTCCTGTAATGCAATTACATTGAGAAATTATCTGTGGACTTTATTCTGAGTCAAGCGATCCTGCTTTACTAAGGCTTTGGACGTTCCAGGTGCCTTCTTTGAGATCTTTGCACCAGCTACGATTTCCCGAAGAGGCCCGTGCGTTTGAATGTAAAGACCCTGCCTGACTGTGCGGCATGATGCAGTTTGTGTCGATACGCGTTTTGGCGTTGATGTTCCAGTATGTCTTTACTATGGTGGTTTAGCAGTGTGAATACAACAAGTACATGTCCGGCCATAGCAAGCACCTTTCGCTATGATATTTACCTCCAATAACCTTCTTTTTGCTTATTAATTGTTTTTATTTTGCTTAGTACTTGGGGTTAGGTTGGGTCAGAAGGCGGTTAAAGCACAGTAAGGGTGAAATTTAGCAGGCGCTATTGATGTACTTTTTCTCGCCGTTTTCGTTGCTATTCAGGAGGAAAGTTGATCTCGGAGTCATGTAGATCCGGTAAATAAAATGTTATATTTATCGCGGTCTTTTGCGTAGCAGCTACAGTGATTTATTCATAGTTCAAATTTTAATTTTAGTTTAAGGGGAATATAATAAGGTATATAGAAAAAAGGGGATATTAAATATCTAGAGATAGGCAAGGTGTATTGATAATTTATTTATATAGATATTTGTACGTAATTATAGAGTAATTATAGAGGTGTACAGAGAGGCTACTATATTTGTATGTTGATATGTTAGCTGTTAAATATTTAGAGGCAAATTAAAAGGTATATAAAATGTTGCTATATTTATATGACTAAATAGGATAGTAAAGAGAAAAATTAAAAGAGATAAAGATGTGCGTTATGGAAACTACTATATTTATATAAGGATATATGCTAATTAATATTTTTACGTAGTTAACGAAGTGTATAGAGAGGGTTCTACATCTGTATGTTGATATAAGCTGTTATTACAATAGAAATATCACACATTCACAATCAATGTTTTTAGCTTAAAATTACTCCCTACTTACATATTGGTTGATTTTATGCCAAAATAAGATCGTAGAACTATAGTATATTACGCACCTAAGGAGGAAAAGTATTGTAAACTGCCACCTGAGCCGAAGGCGAGGGTGGTAAACACGTGCTATGGGGTAGCCATTTTTCCTCCCGTGGTGCGTACACTATTTTTCACCATACCCGGGTCAAAAATGACATATTTCAGTTTCGGAGCCGGGAGGAAATGTGGTACTTTTAGCCAGGGTATGGTGAAAAATTATTTATTAAATGGCTCAGAGTCACCCCACGTACCGGACGGACTTTGCCCACGATGTATTTTGTTTTTTACAGCATGATAAAACAGTTTTTTATACAGTAATAAAATATAACTTTTATGCCACCGATATTTACTAAAGGTTGATATCAAAATGTTGGCATATTTTTTTGCTAATAAATCCCACAAAAGAGTATAAAGGTATATACAGTATCTTTATTTAAAAAAGAATAATAACTATAATCTATTTTATCATTTATCCATACAATATCAGCTTCCGAATTATCTATTTTTTATAATCTATAGTTTCTAATTAAATTTTGAGTCTGAAATATTCAACTTAAATGCTATTAATAGGCGTAAAATATAGTTCAATCTTATTGTTATGAGGTCTTAAAATTAAATTTTGTATTATTTTAACTTCAGATGGTTTAAGGACACTTGAAACATGCCATTTCCGTAAAATCGCCGTCAATGCTGTTTTTAATTCCAAAAGTGCAAACTTCTGTCCAATGCAATTTCTTGGTCCAGCGCTAAAAGGAACATATGCATACGGATGCCTTCCATGGGTGTTTTCTGGTAAAAAACGATCGGGGTCAAAAGTTTCAGGATCCTCCCAGACCTCAGGATCATGGTGCAATTGGTAAATATGGATGTTTACAATTGTATCTTTTGGTATGAAATGGTCATCTAAAAATATGATAAATAAATTCACTACTATAAAACTAGTAATTCAATGATATGAAAAATATATTTAAATAATAACAAATACAAAAATATTATTTTATTAACAAATAATAATTGAAAAAATAAGTCTTCTTTTCATGAATCTTATCCCGGGTACAAAGAATTAATACCTGTTCATATATGATCATGTATGAAGAGATCATATATTATCATATATTAGAATATCCGAGTTATGGCAGATGTAATTACATATTAGTACATTATGATACGTGTGATCTAAATAGTCGATGACAGCATAGCATGTATTAGTGCCGTGCTATGAAGGACGACTTTTGACACTAGTATTGTATACTATTTTATAGCAATGCCTGCGCTAAGTTCGCTGTCACGCCTATCCGTGCCCTAAGCAGTCCATTGATGCATCATTCGGTAGTGCCCGAGCGTAGCGAGTGTGATAAGAACGGTACATTAATGGACTATTTATGTCACGGATAGGCGTGACATAAGTGCGGACTTAGGTCACGCAGTGCTATAAAATCATATATGATCATCTATGATTATATATGACAATTGTAAGGATAATTTTCCTGAATAGAAGAAAAAATTTTTCGAAGTGGGTTCGAACTTCGGACCTTCAGATTTCTGAGCCATAACCCTAAGTACTGAGCTACTTTTGCTATTTGCAATACAACATTGAACGATTGTTAGTGCGCATGACTATCGTTCATATATACTCATATACGATCACATGTGAAGAGCACACTTATGGAATATTTTCATTTTTTAAATACATTATACTAATCAAACATGGAAGACATAGTTAATACAGTTTATCTAATGGAAAACTTTTTATATAGTGATATAAATGAACAATTTTTCAAATAAATTTCGAAACGTGTTTTGTATACCAAGGTGATGTCACGCAAACTTTAACTTGCTGTATGTACTTAAATTTTTGACTAATTGAAAAACATGTAGGTAAATCTTTTGAAAAGATGTGACGTTAAAGTACCTTTAAGATGCTATAACTTTTATTTTAGCTTTCCGTTCCCAAATTCGAAAAGAAGTGCACGTTTTTAATTTAATCAAAAGATATATTCTATTTTTAAAATATAGAAAATCACAAATTAGAACCAAGTTGTATTAATATTTTATTTAAGATAGAGCCCTACCGTCGTTATTAGAAAAACAATTATTTTATGTTTATATTTTTATTATTGAAAACAAGTTTTAATATACTATAATACAAAATGAAATTATGCATACACTTACTTCTGATTTCATAGCAAGTTTAAATTTTTAGGATATATTCATTAATATGTTGTAAACAAAAAATTTCTTGTATTTTAGTTGCCCATTAAGTTTACGCGACGAACGCCTTATCAATATGCTCAAAAACATGGTTTTATAGAAAATTTAATAGCTTTTTGTAGTTAAAAATATGCTTTATTCTTTTACCTTTCTAGTACATATTACAGGGATTTCAATTGGTTTAACACGGCGCAACTATGTACAACACCAAATAGAGCTTGTACCCTGCTTTGCCTTGTATTCCAATTTACATTAGTCTCCTCTATACTTACCTATACTGATATGCTTATAACTGCATAAAGTCATTTTTAATACGCCTTATCCAAAATTTAATATTTACATATAGTTGCATATATGATCATATGAGATCATACACAATCTTATATGTACATATATGATCATAAATGATAATATATGATCGTATATATAAAGATAATATATGATATATGATAATATATGATCATACATGAAAGTAAAAAGCGAAATATTTGTCATCGTATTATATCATATATAATTATATATGTTCATATCTAATCAGATATTATTACATATTCTTATATATGCACATATAAGCTCATACATGTTTATATGCTGCCATACTTCGGATATGATTATATATGATCATACATGATCATACACGATTAGATGTAATTCGTATGTGATCATGTACAAATTATTTTTACCCGATACTTTATTTTGTTGTTATTATCAAAACTAAAGATTTTTTAAAAGTCACATAAATTCTTACCAATCATAGTATCATTGTTCAGACGGCGACTAACTGAAGGAGCGCTGGGATATATTCTTAATACTTCTTTTATAACTCTGTCCAAATACTTTAATTGACCAAATTGTGTTGTTGTAGCTGTTTCATTATCATTACCAAATGTTTCTAGGAGTTCTTTATGAACCTTTGCTTGTATTTCTGGAGCGTTACCTAGAGCAAAAAGAGCCCAACTTATAGCTGCTGATGTAGTATCGTGACCCTAAAAAATATAAAATATAATTAATAATTTGATTCGATCAGTGTTTATTTTGTGTAATTATAATTTGTTCACTATGATATAGTAATTACAGCAAACATGAACGTATCAACTTCTTCTCGCAATTCTTCAAACGTTAATGGATTCTCGGTATTTTCACTTGCATCTAATAAAAGATCCAAGAATGCTTTTCGCTTACGTTTTCCTGAAAAGACATAAACAGTACATAAAAAATTGATTTTTTTAATGCAATAACTAAATGATAGAATATTAAAAATATTAAAATGTTAAACCATTTACCGAATTCATCAAATCCATCAATTAGTTCTTTACCAGAAGATAGCTTTCCCTTTCTCTCGGTTTGCTTTTGTCTTATGACCTAAAATATACATGATTAATTAAAAAAATAGTACATTATGTAACAAGGGCAAAAAGTTGAATATTTCTCCCGCGGTAAAAATCGACTTTTTCTCGAGTTACATATAGTCCTTTATGCCCATCTCAACTGTGGCCACTTTTTCACTTGGAAAACAGGACTAATGGACTGTTAAAAGCCAATCGAAAATTAGGGTTATTGGTAGAACTTGATGAAATAAAGGAATTTTGACTATTTTCTAGTGAAGTCACTTTTTTCCCTAGGGAAAAAAATTAGTTTTTTCCCACATTTGCGGGAAAAAAGTGATTTGCGGGTAAAAAGTGTAATTTTGGTCTCGTTTTTCAGGGAAAAAAGAGGCCATTTTTGTTCAGAAGGGCATAAAATACTTTAAATAAAATTTAATAGATTCACTGTCAATGTACCTTTTCTGTGAAGCTATGCATTGTGTTTATAGCATTCAAATACTGTTTTCCACGTTCTGTGTGATAAAAGATAGCATCCCATTTCAGCCAAGGTTTAAAGAATCTATCTGATGATAATCGAGCAAAACTAACAATAAAAAAGATCATTAATATTTTTAAATAATTGAGTTTTAATTTCCGTACACTAAAATAATTAAATATAATTTATGTTTACTCGTGAACTGCTTTGACGTATGTACTTTCTGGTTTTCGTTGTGAATCCATGTTTATACCCATAGCTGTTTCGCAAATAGTGTCTAAGGTATATTTAACAGCCAAATCGAAAATATTAACTGGATTTTTTGGATTGGCCTTTACCTGTGACTCTATACATTCACTTAATATCTCGACCTTCTCACGCATAACAGAGGCATACTCCTCTAGTATGCCAAAATGAAATGCAGGTGTTATTAGCCGTCTATGGTTAAACCACAATTCGCCTAGATAACAAAAAAAAGCAATTTTTGTAAAACAATTAAATAGGACCAGCCTGAGATAAACGCTAAAAAAGAATTGCTTATGTTATGTTCTGTTGCTACTGTTATCTATCTATCTATCTATCTTGCTTCTTCAAAGAGGAAGCTTTGTTATAGTAAAATAAAGTTTTCCAAAATCATGTGAGAAATATTGAACAAAAGCTTATAATTAACTAAATAAATTAATAAATAATTTAGAATAATGGGATGAGTGAGAAGAAGTTTGATAAATAAAACACAATTTATTTTGCGGGAAATAGACAACTTGCCTAGGCATAAAAACTCTCACGGACTAGAGAGGAAAGCCGGGACAAGCGAACACTTTATTACAAACAAATGAGGAAATTATACAATAAAAAGAGACTGTAATAGACCAAAAGGAGAAAGAGAAGTTATAAGTGCTTAATCTTAGAAGACACCGCGAGGATCCTATATACGCACACTTGAGAGCTCTCTTACCTTAATCACGAGCACGTGTAACGACGTGGACGGCGCGACGCAAGGCCCTGGCCGCACGCTGACCGGGATCACCTTCCTAAGCCGCAGGGCGCCTCGACATCTCGAGGGAACCAACACTTGGGCCACGGGCAGAACACACGAATCTGCCGCGTAGGTGAACGCCCTGGGAGATGGCATGTCGAGAAAGCTAGCCAAACTCGCGTAGCCAAACTCCCCAAATCACCCAAAACTCATGCTTCGCACACACACACACTCTCTCACACACACAGAACCCGACGCAATAATCACGCTCGCTTGTGACTTATAATAACGCGAGACGATCGTTCTGATAAGAACCTACGTGTCGTCTCGATATCGCAACGACCAGAAAAAGGGCAGACGTTAACTATGTGCTATCCCAGACAGTTAAAACAAGCCTGCAAACGCTTAACCACAGCGAACCGCTCATGAGGATTTTTATCCCTAAGCTTGAAGCATTTCGCGAGAGAATGGGCACCAGAACAGAGGGGACACTTAATAGTCCCCGATTTAGAGGAACGAGAAACACTAGCGTGAAAAACCTTACGAGCTTGAGGCCCTGCAGTAAGTGTAGAAGTCGGCCTCTTCTCTGCTCTACGCTCAGAAGCTATCATGGTAAGAGCTGAGTTCTTTTTTCCAGAAACTTAATAAGATCCGAAAACCTTGGGAGTGAGTTAGAAGAGTCGCCTTCTGACGGACTCTCGTCTGACTCGATCTGCAAATTTTTCTTGCTAAGCTCAGCCTCCCAAAGCTTTCGTGATTCTGGCTCCAAGCGCTTAGATAAAACGAAGACAAGCCAAACATCCCAATGCTCAACGGGTAATTTCAAATTTGATAAAGCTCGAATGCTACGCTGAGCTTCGTCGACAAATGAGCGCAGCTCAGAAGCTGACTCTTTTTTTCAAATGAGAAATTTCCATTAAAGAAGTTAAATGTTTGTTAATAATCAACCTTGGCTTGTGGTAACGAGCCTTTAATGCCTGCCACGTGCTGGCATCATTCGCATTGGTAGTAGTTACATGCTTAATTAACTCCGCCGCACTATCAGGCACCACTTCAAGTACTGTAACTTAGTGGCGTCAGACAAGCGCGAGATATCATGAACAAGCATTGTGAAGAGATCACAAAAACTTGCCCAATCTTCGTATTTCCCTGAAAAGGTGGGTAAAGGAATGCGTGGGAGTTTCGCGACGCCTGTTCCGGAGCCGACATCAGATAAACTTGTATCTGCCGCCCCTGCCGACAAAGTAGTCTAAATAAATTAATAAATAATTTAGAATAATGGGATGAGTGAGAAGAGGTTTGATAAATAAAACACAATTTATTTCGCGGGAAATAGACAACTTGCATAGGCATAAAAACCCTCACGGACTAGAGAGGAAAGCCGGGACAAGCGAACACTTTATTATAAACCAATGAGGAAATTATACAATAAAAAGAGACTGTAATAGACCAAAAGGAGAAAGAGAAGTTATAAGCGCTTAATCTTAGAAGACCCCGCGAGGATCCTGTATACGCACGCTTGAGAGCTCTCTTACCTTAATCACGAGTACGGGTAACGACGTGGACGGCGCGACGCAAGGCCCTGGCCGCACGCTGACTGGGATCACCTTCCTAAGCGGCAGGGCGCCTCGACGTCTCGAGGGAACCAACACCTGGGCCACGGGCAAAACACAGGGATCTGCCGTGTAGGTGAACGCCGTGGGAGACGGCACGTCGAGAAGGCTCGCGCGTGGCCAAACTCCCCAAATCACACGAAACAAAATCACGCTTCGCACACACACATTCTCTCTCTCACACACACACAACCCGACGCAATAATCACGCTCGCTCGCGACTTATAATAACACTAGACGACGTTTCTGATAAGAACGTACGTGTCGTCTCGATATCGCAACGTAAATTCGTTTTAGAGAAAACGTTGAACGATGACGGGTGCAAGCACTAAAAACTCGACCGGTCCTTTCGAGCTCGCTGTCAAAACTACCTCATCCGTGCGAGTCCTGCGAGGGCGCGCGCGAACCTCGGCCCTAGTGGCGCGCGCATCTGGTCAGCTTATAGCGTCGCGGCAACCTGCGAATTACGGCGCGAGAATTCAAATTCATTTTAGAAGTACTAATAATCTGAACAAATATGTTTTGAGACATTTGTAATCAAAATATGTACATTATTTTTAGGAAATATCCGCATGCCTGAGTGTGTGTGTGTGTGTGTGTGTGTGTGTGTGTGTATGTGTGTGTGATTGTGTATGTGTGTGTGTATGAGTGTATGTGAGTGTGTGAGAGCAAAAAATAATTTTTCCTGATTGTCGGATTCGTTTATGTTTTATAGCGATTTGACGATTTTTGTGTTATAGTTTTTCGAGTTTTTTGGTATGCTAAAAATATTATCATTAATGTAGTATAAATGCACTTGAAAGAGCATACAATTACCTATCTTTTCCGACCCAAAATTTTTTATAAGATCATGTTTGTTGTAAACAGTATGTTTGTTGTAAACAGTAACGTGTCTTTCTTTAAAACTGTTGTATATCAAAAACGTATGATGGAAGTTCATTGAAAAAATCTGAGAAGATAAATAACATAGAGTACTTACAATCTTCAGTACAACTTTTGATCTAATTAATTTTTTTCTTGTTGAAATAATAACATTTTGTCTATGACCCTCGATAACTAAAGTACAACTGTAGCAATAATTCTGAAAACTTTCAGAATGCTTGCTTCTTAGTACCTCTTGACTGAGTTATTTGTACAAAGCATAAGATATTTTTTTTCCAAGATACTTCAGGTTATACTTTTTTAAATAAATTTTTAATTGTTTATTTCTTGAGTAGTAAACGGTCATTTTCTATCAATCAACTCGCATCATTTTTTTTTTTAATGAAGATTTGAAATCAAAAAGATTTTTCAAGATTCATCGATTTCTTTTTTTTTTATAACGTATTATCATTTTTATATTTTTTTTCAACTAATTTTTTATTGCTTTTGTTCGTTGGTATATTACACAGTAATTTTTTACCAATCAAAGCTCATTTTCCGGTTTTTGATGAAGATTTGGAATCAACAAGAATTTTTAAGATTTATCGATTCGTGCTTGTTTTATAACGTCTTTTTCATTTTTATGATATTCTTCTATTTTAAATATTTCTGATCGCTTTTTTCTTGAGTATTATGTGGTCATTGTTGGCCAATGAAAGATCATTTTTTTCATTTTTGATGAAGATTTGAAATCAAAACATCATATTGGAACAATTAATAAGGTTTGAGGACTCTAAGTGCCAATAAAATGGCAGTGATTTTCTTCCTTTATAATAATAATACTTGGTAATATCTGCACTTTAACCGTTGTAAAACCTTTTTTTATTATAGATGGCTCGCTTGTAAACGTTCGCTCGTTTAGTTAAAATTAAATAAATGATTTTCCCAAAAAAGTATTTGATAATAATTGTATTCGAATTATAATTGAAAAGTTAAAACTATAAAATAGGCAACAAAATGTAATTTGCAAATTAATTTACCTTAAACTTAGTATCGATATTAAAGTTTGTTTTATAAGTGTAACACGTAATAAATAAGTAATTTCTAAATGGATGGTATGCAATTATAGCATTACAGTAACCAAACTAATAAAATACTGATTAATTTTGGTAGAAAATAATCCTAAAAAATGTTCTTAGCCCCCCCCCTCCCCTTAAGAAAAATTAGGTGTGATCTGGTGATTTTTACACAAATACACACACATACACATACACACATTCACAAACGCACACATAACAATAATAAACCCCGTATAACCCAAATAAAAACAAACAATTGAAAACCCTATGAAAATGATAGCCCCAAAAAATCCTTAAAACTCATAAAAATAAAAATCATAAATCATAAAAAGTCATGGAAATCATAAACCCCATAAAACCTATAAAAATTGTAAGCTCTATATAATCCATAAAAATCATAAATCTCAAAAAACACCATAAAACCCATAGACATCGCAACCCCTATAAAACCATAAAAATTATAACCTGTATAAAACCCATAAAATCTATACAAATCATACACTTCGTAGAACCCATACAAATTATAAAACCCATAAAATCTATACAAATCATACACTTCATAGAACCCATACAAATTATAAATCCCATTAACCTCTCTGCGTAAGCGTTTTACCTGACTTTTCCGTTCCCGAATGCATATTTCTTTTTTACATGTTCGGAAATTAGATAACATCTCTCTTTATATTTTCGGGGTCGCGTAAAAGGAAGGTCGAACCAAGTTTATCATAAAGAGCACGTTGTCAACTTTAATTTGCGTGGTCGTAGGTACTCTAAAAGTGTACCAGTCAAAAGTTATGGCCAAAAATGTCAGGACGAGATATCCTCTTGGCTACGGTAAAAACCTCGTTTGGACAATATGTCTCGGGATACTGCGCCAGAAAGTTAAACCCATCCCGGGAAAAAATGACATATATAATCGTATATGATTTTATATTATTATATATAATTATATATTGATTTTGACATCATATAAATATATATAGTCATATATAACTATATATACCGTTATATAACCATGTATAACCATATATAACCATATCTAATCATATACAAGTCTAATGATTTGAATTGTATTTGAAGTTATATGTACAGTTATATATGTTTATATATAACCATATATAAATGTATATATTTACGTATAATTTTATATAATTTTATATATAGTTATATAAAATTGCACATGAATATTGTATATAACCATTTATGATTATATATAATTGCATATAAGAATTATATATAACTATATACGATTATATATAAATAATTTTTTTCCGGGTATTTTTAAAATCAAATAAAATCTAGCAATTAAAATAATTATAATTCTTTATTCAATGTCTTATTAATTAAGATCAAATTATTTACTGAATTCGATATAAAAGAAATACAGAAAACAAGAGCAATATCTGGCAAGATCTTAATCATAAAATCTTGTTGCAATTTTGTGTGGCTCTAAAAAGTCTTGTTCTTGCCTAATAAATTTGACGTTTATCTTGTCTTGATATTATCTTGATTTTTAACACAAGGTAAGACAATATCGATATTAATTTTATTGAGCCTTGCGGAAGCCCTAGCCTAGAGTACACGCGCCGGATCGACGCTGCATCACATACCTATTCGACGTTCAATTTCTCAAAAATAACGAAAAAATCCATTTGTTGAAAATTGCTATTTTGACGTAAATAGAAACGTGAACTTTAGATCTAACCAATCAATACACTATTTTGCTCTAGCAAAGTTAAAATAGAGCGTTTATAAACATTTCATCACCTCATGAAAATATATGGTAATCCTAACGTCTTTTTGCGCTTCCGCCATTTAAATACACACTGATCAAAATGACCCCATTTCACTACACAATTTGAAATTCATTTAAAAAATAATAAATATCACTAAGCAAATACAAATTTTTTAATTTAAATTTTTTTTAACTGCTATATTTTTCTTGTTTTGTACTTAAAACCTCCAATAATTAAATTAAATAATTGTAAAAACTGTTTTAACGCAAACTTTTCTAACAGGAATAGTAGCTAAGGCCTATCGATGTGAATATCTTCATAGAAATCTTTTATATGTTTGATCTTTAGCATTTATTAAGTTGAAAGATTCATTCTAAAGAATATAAAAATATTTTCACCATTCAGTAAACTTAATATTTCTTATTATTAAGATCGGTTTGATCCCCTTTACGTCCTATAAATTTCATATAAACTCAAATTTTAACATACACTATACTTTTCTAACAAGGAAATCCCCCCAACCCGATTTTGATAATTTTTGGATATATTGTACATGACAAAATAAGGTACACGTATATTTTTTAAGTGCCAACATCCACTTTTAAGTGGTGAAACCACCCCTAAAATTTACCCTCAAAAATCACTTTTTTCTTATATCTCGGCATATAATGGATGTTTTTTAATGAAACAAATTGGAAAATATTTCTCATAAGAAGACCGCGAATTAGGTGTACTTATGATCCAAGGGGTTGCAACCCTTATTTTATATTTAAAAAAACTACATTTCTTATCAATATTTCTATCTTGAAAATCAGGGTATGAACTAAAAAAAATTAGAAAAAGCATTTTTGTTAACAATATTGAATATTTAAGTTGACGTGTTACAGGATTTTTCAAATAACCACCATCAAGTGCCATTAACTACCTCTTAAAGCGATGGGCCGCATGTAATAAGTAAAAGATATCTTTTTTTCTTAAAAAGTATTCTACCTCTAATCAGAATGGGATTTATAACAAATGCAAATATATTACAATTTTTTCCGCAATAGTAGTATTAAAGGGGTGAGAAAGTCACCCCCAGAACTGGATTATCCAATTAAAAAATGGAAAATATTTATCATAAAAAATAATAACAAATTAAGTTGAAAAATACGTTAATTATGTACTTTATTGTTTTCAAAAGTTATGCTACGTTAGCAATGAAGTGTTTATCCTATACCTTTATTTGTATATTACATATTGATTTTTTTATTAAAATTAATTTTTGTTTTTGAGTTAGTAAACAGTTACTATACCTGCATAGGAATACATTTCAAAATTTTATGTAAATGTTGATTGTTGATACAAATAAAAATAGTACAAATCTAAATGTAATAAAATATTACTCATTTTATGTATAACACATGACGTTCTTTTTAAATTGTAAAAAATAATTTTTCGATTGCAATTTTTCAGTTCAACTTCAAGAATCGAGTAATAGTACAGACTGACGACCTACATTTAGATAAAATATTTTTTCTAACCAACTTTAAAGAGATCTGTAATTAGAAAATTTATTCATCAACTCATTTTCTATATTATTGCATAAAAATAAACAAAAATGTGCTAACGTGTAGTTAGTTTTCAAGATTTGGATACTTCCGCATACACGTTTCTGGTCTAAATAAACTAGCTTCAACAATAGGAAAAAAATTGACCACTTTGTTACTTTAACACCATAAAAAGTGGTGATAGTAGTTGTCTAGTAGTTATATAAGTGGTTGTACGGTGTAACTGCGCGTTGTCGGTGAAACTGACTGTACCAGGTATTGCACTTGTGTTTCTCCTTCAAGTGCTAATGTCCTTCTAAAATGCATTTCTAATTGGAATCCACTCTAATCTTAATTAGTCAGCCAGAAATGCATCCACTTTAGTTTGAAGCTCTGAATCACTTTCCAATGTTTTTCTAGTGATAAACTTATTTACTTTTCTAGATACTATTCTATGAGCCTTTTAAACTTTAATAACCAATTTTTAGAAGCCTTGAATCTCAAATCTTTAGAGCCAATTTCTTTTTAAGCTTATAACGCCCATCTACGTATATCGCGATCATAAATTATTAAACCACTTTCAACAACAGCTTTAAAATTATCTAGTGTATATCGATAAATTCGTGAAATTTTTTCTCTATATGTTCCACTTTTATTAATCGTATGAGCCCAACGTTTTAACTGACTGATAGATGAGACTTTTCTGAATCTTTTTTGTGCACTTTCAATACTCAAGTTTTTCGTTTTGCCGCTTCTCCAAATTTCTACGGCTTTTTGTTTGTATTCGAAACTAATTTCTTCGTTATCTTCTGTACACTGATTTGTCGGTACTACGACAGGATCAGGGAAGTGATGTTATATTTCATCCTTGACTATCTTAGCATAATAGTCTTTATATTCTTCATGAAAATCCAACGACTCTTCAATAATCATGAATACACCATTAAAGTCGTTTGTAGCATCTATTAATATCTGTTTAAATTTTTCTGACAACTGAATTTCTTTATAATTCGTCACGCTATCTGGTATTTGTAAGGTTCGAAAATACGCTAATAATAAATTCACTACGTTTAAAGAATTAATCCTCATCTTTGAATCTACGAATCTAAAATAAAAACATTTAAATAATTCTTTATTGCGATTATTTAATAGAAATTTAATTGAAATGAGAAAAAATTGCAATGTACATACTAATACTACATAATATTTAAAAGAGAAAAATTAAAATGATTCGAATAAGAACGTTTGCTTCAAAAAACGCTTTAAAACGTCAAATACACTATTTTGAAATTAGTAAAGAGAAAATAATGTTTAATATTTATATTTAATATCATTTTACTATTCTTAAAAAAACTTTAGAATTAACGTAATTTAAATATTCAAATAAAATTATACATGATAAATGACAGTTAATAAAACACTTACGTGATTGATAAAAAAATTTAGCTGACTATTTGTAAGCACATCTATACAACTTTTATCTATTATATTTATGTATTTAAGAAATATGTATACGTGTTCGGGGAAAGTAAAAGATTTGATATTTTAGTAGTCAGTGCTATAAGTGACTATCTAAATGTTTTAATTCCCTGGAACTTTTGTCAATAATAACAAATTGGGTGAAACTCTTTTCTTCGAACCATGGATAAAATTAGTGTATTTACGATAACATATATCTCTAAAACTATGTCTCTTCGGCGAGCTATAAATAAGATAAGTGTACAAAAATAACATCTAGCTTAAACTGAGTTTAAATATTTATAATTTTGTCAAAATAATAGTAATAATAATAATTAGATAAATAATAAAAAAAAATAAAAATAACGAAAATAATAATAATAATAATAATAATAATAATAATAATAATAATAATAATAATAATAGTAATACTAATAATAATACAAATGATGGCAGCAGTGATTGTAATTATAATAGTAATTCTGATATTCTATTACAAATATATTATATTTTATTAACTCATCTTGTATCTCAAAGAAAAATATGCTTCATGTAGGGATGATTTGAAAAAAATTTCAATACATCTCTATAAGATTTTGTATTTGCATGAGCTTTATGTAAATAAATGTAGCTTGTTTTGATTTTTTTTTCATTTTATTCAATTTTTGTGGGTAAATTTCCTTTCCCTCTTGACATTACTTTTGCGGAAAAATAGTTTCATATTTTAAATTGTTATAAAAAACTTTTTGCTTAAACGTAGAATATTTTTTAAGAAAGAAAGACATGCGTTACGGTTTACATGTAGCCCATCACTTCAAGGGATAATTAACAGTACTTGGGGGTGGTTATTTGACAAATCCTGAAACACGTCAACTTAAATATTCGATATTGTTGAAACGAAAATACTTTTCTTGATATTTTTGAGTTCATACGCTGATTTTCTTGATAAAAATATTGATAAAAAGTGTAGTTTTTTTAAATATACAATAAGGGTTGCAATTACATAGGTCATAAGTTCACCTAATATCTGAGGTTTCTTATAAGAAATATTTTCCATGTTGTTGAAAAATATTAATTGGAACTCGAGATACATTGGATAATGCATTTTTAGGGGTGAATTTTTCTCACCCCTTCAATACTACTATAGCAGAAAAATTGTAATATATTTGCATTTGTTATGAATCCCATTCTGTTTACACGTGGAATATTTTTTAAGAAAAAAATATATGTTTACGTACACCTAATATCTCGGCCTTCTTATGAGAAATATTTTCCAATTTGTTTCATTAAAAAACATCCATTATATGTCGAGATATAAGAAAAAAGTGATTTTTGAGGGTAACGTTTAGGGGTGGTTTTCACTCTTTAAAAGTGGATATTGGCACATTAAAAAATACGTGTGCCTTATTTTGTCATTTACTACAACATATCAATAAATTATCAAAATCGGTGAGGTCGGGTTGGGGGGGTTTCCTTGTAAGATTTTTTAAATTAAAGTATATGATTTATTGAATTTAGCAACTATCTTATTAGTAATACTTTTTTAAATAACCTTTTCTAATATTAATAATAATAAATTGACTTATTCGTGATTTTCGAAATTGACCATTTTTAGCTATTCCGGGGGAGAAACTCCGTGACGAAATAAGCGGAATTTTTTATCAGAAAATCGGTAAAAAATTGGACAATTCATGACGATTTCGTCAGAACTTGGCTAATAAATGCTCAAGATTTCTACCAGGATTATAATAGTTTATTTGCTGTACAAATATCACGAACGAACATTATTTTAATGAATCAAAGATATACAGAGAGATTTTCCACAAAAATAACCTCGTTTTATGCACAAAAATGACCTCGTTTTACGTACAAAAATACTCGTTCTATGCAAAACAACAACTTGGATAAGCTACTTTCAATTATTTAAATAATTGATATAAATAAATAAATGTTGTAACACGTGCAACTATAAGCTCTAATAACAGTACTAATAAAGTGAAGAAGAAAAACTAACTGGTTATAGTTATATATTAAGATAAAACAAAATAGAAACTTTAATATCTTGTTTCCTCCAAAACTTAAACCGGGTTAAGTAGTTTTTGTGATACAAATTCTATGGCCACAAATATTGCAATAACTAACCATTTGTAATTTGGAATGAGTTAATGTGAGTTCTTTAGATTCCTACCTGTCGACGTGACCAATCCATTACCAAGCCACGGCCTTAAAATGTCATACATTCTTGCTTTCCTTATCAGTGTCTTACTTGGTAGAATCACCTGTAAATAAACGATTTCATTTAAATCATTTTATTTATATATACATCTACCGAAAAACTAGTAAGGCAAAATGTTTGATTGTTGGTACAAATTTTTTAAATTTCTAAAGAATTATTCAGTTGCCCTAAAACTTTTTAGACACCCTGCATATATATATATATATATATATATATATATATATATATATATATATATATATATATATATTATGGTTTCCCTGTTCTTTCCTATTATATATATTAGTAATTCTCTGGAAAATTAAAAATTAAAAAAAAAATTATCTGGATTTACGGTAAAAATGTTCTAATTGGTGTGTGGAATGTTTATGAATATGGGCATGTAGTAATTTTTTACGTTTTTTAGAAAATTTCAACATTTATTTATTCAACAAAATTAAATTTCTTTTAAAAATATAAAAACAGGATTTCTTAGTAGATTTTCTGAATTTCTCAATAAAAATTATGTCAATACCATCTAAGGCACTTTTCGATTAATTAGGGCCATTCAAAACCTTAATATCCTGGAAAGTGGTTCAGAACACTCGAACCACACCAAAAAACATGAATATAGCTTTTTTCAGTACCAAAGTGACTGCCATAGTCGCAAAATGAGCAAAAAGCAATATTCATCTGAAGAAAAAAAAATAATATGGAATATTGATTAAAAAACTCTTAAAATCCATATATTTTGGCAATAGGGTAATATTTATCTATGAAGACGTCTAAACATTTAGGCTTAAAAAAATCTGAAAAAATTTACAAATATTCTGCATACCAAAAGAAACATTTTTACCGAAATAAGAAACAAACATTCTTTTATGTAGCGCTATCGATATCATAGGTTTCATATAGTTTAAAACTACCTCCTGAATTTTTTTAGATTTTTTAAAAATTATTTAGAGGTTAGTGAAGTAGTTTTTTAAGAAAAATAAATTTTTCGCAGATTTTGATGATTTTAAAGAAAAAGTTGCGATTTATGGTTCTAGCTATGTTATAATATTTGTTGGTAATATTGCATAGATAAAACATGTTTTCAGAACATAATCACACCGTTATGTGCTCTTTAATGAGGTAAAAAGCATAATTTTTTATTAATGTTGATATTTTATGATTTTAAAAGTGCACTAAATAATTTTTAAAGGGGATCATTTTCACTAATATCGGTATTTTTTATTACTATCGACAGTTTCTTATGATGGATATACGTGCACGTGTGCGAGATGATCATCACGGGTGTGGTCCAGATGTCCCGGATGCTGCATATGATTTTTCAGTATTATCGATAATTTTTACTACTACCGATAATTGTACAGTCGGTGTCAGATGCTCCGGAGGCTGCGTATGATTTTTCAGTATTATTGATGCTTTTTTCTACTATCGATAATTTTATAGTGGCTGTACGTGCACGTTTGGGATATGACCATCTAAGGTGTAGTCCAGATGGCCCGCATGCTGCATATGATTTTTCACTATTATCGATACTTTACACTACTATCGAAGATTCTTTATAGTGGGTGTACGTGCACGTATGCAAGATGATCATCTCGTATGTGGCCCAGATGTCCCGGAGGCTGTGTATTATTTTTTACTATTATTGATATTTTTTACTACAATCGATAATTTCTTATGGTGGATTTACGTGCGCGTGTGCGCAATGATCATCTCGGGTGTGATCTAGATATCCAGGATGCACCGTATGATTTTTCTTTATTTTTGATATTATTTACTGCTATCGAACATTCTTCATTATGGGTGTACGTACACTTGTGCGAGATGATCATCTTAAGAGCGGTCCAGATGTACCGGATGTTGCGTATGATTTTTCTTTATTATTAATATTTTTAGTATTATCGAAGATTCTTTAGCGTGTGTACGTGTACGTGTACGAGATAATCATCTCACTTATCTTCTACATCTATCTACATTATATTAACGGAGTAGCACTGGCGTATAAAGAATTATGTTATAATTATCCTTTTATGTTATAATTTCTGAAAATATTTTTTTTATTACTTTCCGGACTTATTCTATATATTTACCTTCCATCCTCCCACTCTTAAAATATTTTATCTGCATTTATCTACTATCTACACATAATAATAACGAATTCTCTAATGTACGTCCGAACATACGTACGTATGCGAGATAATCATCTAAATTATTAAATATTAAAAAGTTATCAAATATTAAAAAGTATCAAATATTAAAAAAAAAGATTGTATAATAAAATATTGTTAAAAAATTACGGTAATACATTTTTATTGCTTCCAAAACGCGAGCAGGCATTAGCGAGCGAGCGGTTTTTGCTAGTTCAGTATTACAATATATAATATAATGATATAAGGATATAATGAAATAAATGATTAAACCTTCCGGCGCAAAGGTAATTTCTTGTTTAAACGGTTATATATTGGAACATATGAGGAAAAGTCATTGAAAAAATTAAGGTTATTAATAACATATAGAAGAATGTGCATTCCAATTTTTTATATTTGATCTCTTTCTTATGACGAGAAAAAAATTATTTTAAAATAAATAATTTTCTTTCTTTAAGGATAACTGGAGTAAATCGGCAGCTTTTTATCTAAAACAGGTTTTTCAATTAGGTCGCTTTGTACTATCTCTTAAACCATATGTTTAAGAGATAGTACATTTTCTATAAATAAAGTATTTTTTTTCAGCTTCTTGTGAGAACTACGTTCTCAATTACTCACTTTAGCAAGTAGAGCTTGATGATTCACTTTAAAAAATTATTTAGTTGCACTTTTAAAATCAACAGAAACTAAAAATGTATACTCTCCATTTGTACTATTTTGTAAAGGAATTTTCAATCCGTATACTAATAACATAAAATAAAAGATGTTCCCCATTCGGATGTCTGAGAGGGGACTATCGAGAAAGAAACATGCAAAAGAACCATAGCGGAGTTAAGAGTAGGCATATGGAACTTGCGTAGCTTAGTTTAGGACTGGTAATTAGAGGTGCTAACAAGGAAGGTATAAATTAGATATAGTAGCGCTACAGAAGGTTAGGGAACGACGAAACCCGGACTTAAAGTATATGAATAAATACACACTTTTATATAGCGGATTGGAAACGGCAGGGCAGCTAAGGACGGGCTTCGTAGTAAGTAATAGAGTAATGTGCACGGGAACTAATTTTGAACTTATTGATGATCGCATAAGGTTCCTAACCGACAAAAGCCGATGGTACAAATACGTATTTATTAACGTCCATTGCCCATCGGAGGACATGGACGATGCCGTCAAAGACTCCTTTTACACAAAACTAGAGCAGGTGTTTGATAGATTTTCAACTCATGACGCAAAAATATTGCTAAAAGATTTTAACGCGAAAATTGGAAAGGAGAAAAATTTTAGACCGACCATAGGAAAAGAAAGTTTACATGACGTGAGTAACGTGAGTAAATAACGGAGTGAGAGTAATTAATTTTGCCGCGTCGAATAATCTTATATGCAAAAGCACATGTTTCATTCACTTAGATAGGCATAAAGTAACCTGGAGAGGTCCCGGTGGACGCACACAACCAAATCGATCACGTTTTAATTAACCAAAGACGGCACGCTGACATTCTCGACATTCGAACTTACCGTGGAGCCGATTGCGATTCAGATCATTTTCTTGTTATATCCAAGATTAGGGCTCGTTTAATAGTAAACAAAAATAAGAATAAACCATGCCAAACAGAGGAATTTAATCTCGAAAAGTTAAATGAACCACTAATTAAAACTAAATATAGGGAGGAACTTTCAAGTAAACTGGATGTATTGGATAACAATAGGTTAGGTGACCTGGAGGTAGGGAGTGATATTGAAAGTACCTGGGAAAATATCAAAAGTTCAATAAGACAAGCTGCTAGGACGATGTTAGGTCAGCGGAAAAGGAACAAGCAAAAACCGTGTTTTGACGAGGAATGCGAGGAGTGGAATAGAAAAAGACAAAACGCAAGAATGCTTAGCCTTAACAATGGAATGAGATCACCTCCGTACATTACCATAATATAAGGGAACAAGCCAAACGAATTTTTCGGAATAAAAAGCGAAAGTGAGGAAATTTGTACAGGTATAAACTTAATAAGGAAAGGATCCCAAAGTAAAACTAACTTCCTAAAAGACGAACATGCGAACCTTATAACGGACACAGATGGACTACTAAATAGGTGGAGAAATTATTTCGACGAGCTCCTAAACGTACACGAACAATAAACCGCTTTAGACTATATCGAAATTCACACTGCTGAACCACAAATTGAGTAACCTAGCCTACAGGAGGTCTACAAGGCAATCAACAAGTTAAAAAAATACAGCCCCTGAAATAGATCATTTACGAGCCGAACTATTTAAACAGGGAGTGAACCACTTAATAAAATAATTCATAATTTTATTTGCACCATATGGAGGAAAGAAACAATGCGCAAAGAATGGAGAGAATAAATCTAACTGTAATAACTACAGAGGCATTTCTCTTATCTTGACAAGCTAAAATACTCTCTAATGTACTGCTAGATAGACTCACATCTTCCACCGAGGAAATCAATATTTTACCTAGGGCCGGCATAGGCCATCTATGAGCAACGTCCTTTACAGGAATATACCTTTATATGAAGCAAGTATTCAGTAAAAATTTCACTGACTATAGTTTTCAAGTAATAAATGTTGAAAGAAAAATTTGTCGCACAGTATAACAACTGAAAAATGGCTGATATAAAATCGTTTCCTGTCCTTAAATGAAGGACTTTATGAGTTTTGTATTGTGTAAAAAATTCGCTTCCTGCTAAAAAACCCATTCCTGCACTCAAAAAAATTTAAAAACCCGCAATTAAAAAATTCTTAAATTTTGAAAAATGGCTATAAAAAATGTATTCGATCATTTTCGCTGAAACTTTCAAGTGCACACCGAGTATTGGTAGCAAACATTTGTACAAAGTTTGGGAAAGTTATACAGTAGATTGAACGAATGGTGATATGCCACATACTAACACACACACACACACACACACACACACACACACACACACATACACACATACACACATACACACGCACACACACACACACACAAACGCATGCACACACAAACATACGTAAGACACACATTCAGACATTTCTTAACACTAGTGTATTCGTACTGCCCAAGATATAAAACCTGTTTATACGTTAAAAAAACACAAAAAAATATTTGATCTTGAAATAGCTTAGGCATCCTTAAACACGGGGTACCATCCGTATAATACCACATATTTAGGCGGCCTAAGCAATTTTAAGGTCAATATGATACGCGTAGAGCCATCTGAATGCAATACCTTTTCCTGGCGAAATCTCAGATAGTACAGTTTTGAACGAAAACTGCAGATAGTATCGTTTCCAAGCGAGCTCTCACATAGTATCGTTTTGAACGAAAACTTCAAATAGTACAGTTTACGTCTAACCTGACGAAATGTGCTACTCATCGTGGCAATTTCAAATGTGCTAGTCTTCGTAAGGTCCGTTGATATATACTTTCTTACAACAATTTTTCCTTTCTTTACAATTCTACAAAATATGTTTCTACATTAAAATTGATTCAATTCGGAGACATCTTGATAAATGAAATATAACCTACTATAACCTATAACACGCTTTTCATCCCTCTAGTATTTTACTTAAATCAAGCCTTTTACTGACTAAAAACATAGTTTGAAATTATATTGTCTATAAAACATTAGACTTATAAAACTTAAAATGATCACGTAAAAAATAATTCATATAAAGAATCAGCGGCAAGTAACAAAGACACGAATGCGCACGGATGTTTTAAATTTATTTGGAATGACTCGTATATATATGAGCAAACATTTCAAAAAAATGTATCAATATTCTTTAACTCCAACTGATCAACTCGGATTTTCTTAAGTTACTTATGTTAATTTTTTTAGGTTAATTTTAAGTTAATTAATAAGTTTAAGGGTCGTTCATTACTTAAGTACGGAGATTTTCCGCCTTTTTTACCCCCTCCCGCCCGTATGAAACAGTTCATAAGATTATCATGATCCCTTCCCACTCCTCTTACGTAATATTTTATAAATCATGACGAGGTAAAACTTAATTAATTAAAATTGAGTTATTTCCAAGAAGTAGTTAGTAACAAAATTTTGAAAAAAAGTATCTTTTAATAAAGTATTTTCTTATACTAAAGATAATTAGACGCTGGGTTATTTTTTAACTTCAGCAGCACAACACAATACAAAATACAAAAGACAACATTAAGAGGATGTGATAGAGTCCCATATACGCTTTGCTTAGCATGGTAAACTATCAAAACAGTTTCCCAGCTGCAAATAAAAAACGAATTTTTAAAATTTGAAGCAAACAATGCTTATACCAATTTAAAGGGCATTTAAAATAAAGAAGTTGATAACACAGATTCATGCAAAAACAATTTTCTTTTGAATAAACGGCATACTATGCCCTTCGCATTTATATAAACATTATCTAGTTCGATTTTCAAAAGATTCTGTTATTTTCTGGATTCAGAAAGCGCGTTTGAAATGTACCCTTTCACTTCTTCTTAAGGAGTTGCATTAGACCTACTTTACCCGCTGATAAATACATTCAAAAATTTTGTTTTTCTCAAAAAATATATATCAGAATCAAATTTCCTTTTCGGGGTCGCTTTATTTATTTTCATATAAAAGTGCTTACTGGCTATTATCATAATATAGCACAGTCTATAAAGTGTATACTCAACACGGATTGATTCTTCCCAAGCGTGTTTGAATTTATTCATTGAAATATATCTATGTATATCATATATATAGATATACTTTATACGTTAAATTCAAATCCTTTCGGGAAGAATTAATGCGTGTTGGGTGTATCTCATACATTATAATATTGACGTTTAAGTGAAAAAAGAGGCTATCTCGAAACGCTTGAAGAAAAGGCTAACCCAGTTTTCACTTTAAAAACAAGCTAACTCAGTTCGCGCTTAAAGAACGGGCTAACTCAGAAATCGCGCGAAGAAGTGTTTTTTTAACTTATAAGTTCTTTTCTTTTAATTCTTTACTGGTAATAATAAGAAAGAGGAAATATGTTATGTAAAAAAATATTTTTTTTTATTTATTATTATTGCCTATTATAAAATTAATCGTAAATACATACGTGTGATAATCGCCTTCTCAGCGTAAATTCATTCACACATGTATATGTATATACATACATGCAAAATCATGCTGGACCGGGCAACTGCGAGTCCGCGCAGATTGCTTATCAAAAGAGGCGCATATGAGCAATATCTTATTACTCGGCCGAAGTCGATTGACGGTTGGCTGTCTGTCGAATTTGGCTGACAGATTACCTTCCGCAATTTCGACGATAGTACGCATTCGTAGAATGCACGAGTGATAACAATATTCTCTACACTATTGAATTTTAATATTATGTAAATAATAATATATTTCTTACGGAAGAAATATATTATGTAAATTACTGTAATTACGTAATTATTTATAATAAAATTATAATCATTAATATTTTTTACCTCCATCTGTCGTGGTTTTCGAATTGTTACAAGCGGTTCAGTACCAAGCCACGTCAAAACCATTCCAGTATCAAATTGAAAACACAAGTTATTAAACCACTTGAATTGATCTGAAATTAAGAATTTAATTAATTAAGGTACACAAAATAAAACGTTTCTCTATTTTATTACTTTTTTGCGTGCATTACATTTATTAAGATTGCTTTTCACATTAGTAGTGAGCAGAAATATTTTTAAAAAATAGAACTATAATAAAATTAAATAATAAAATTAAAATTGAAATAAAATATAGGTAAAAATTAAAACTTTATAATATATTGTTTTATTAAGATTGCTTTTCACATTAGTAGTGAGCAGAAATATTTTTAAGAAATAGAACTATAATAAAATTAAATAATAAAATTAAAATTGAAATAAAATATAGGTAAAAATTAAAACTTTATAATATATTGTTTTATTTTATTGTTAAAAAATTATGTGTTTGTGTATGATTTAACGATAATTGCATAAACTAAAAAAAATAATTATATTTTTTATAATAATGTCAATTATAGAATAATGCTAATAAATATAATGTCAATACAAATACCTTCTCGAGGGACACGTGATCTTGCCAATATCACTCCAATAAATGGTAAAGTTTTAGGTCCAGGTATTGTTCCCAATGATTTATTAAGTTGTACATAATCCCAAAACCACCGAAAAATTAGAAAACAAATTATTCCTAGCAACCCAAACGATAATACTATCGGTATCATCGTTAAATCGTGATGATTGCAAATATAAAATTCAAATATTCGATAAATTTTGGTCGCACTAGTTTATAGCACATTTCATTTTTTCTTGCGCTATCACTTATTTACACTGGTAGAAACAAGATCTTGAACGTTGGCAGCTTATGTTAGAGATACACGACCTCGCCATTCGAGCGACAGGAATCGACTAAACCTTTCTCCAAGATACACAAGTAACTGCTTCTCAGTAGCTACCACCTAATTTCCGTAAATGACGATGATGAATTGAAAATAACTACATGAACTACTTCGCGTCGTAATTCAAACACAATAAATATAAAGCTTAAGCCAAATTAGATTTATTGCATTAATATTTAATCGCAGTAAAATAAAAATAAACTTTAGAAAATAATATTCATAGTAGTTAACGGATAATTTTGACTTAATGACATAATGCTTATCAGCATTGAGTATATTTGAAATTTTTAAGCCTTTTGATTTAAATTAATCTTTATAAAAATTATCTTACATTATTTTGTTTATAATAAGTAGCTTATTGAGTTCTTTGTTATGATGAATTGTAAAGTACAATAAAAAGTTATTAATTAATTGTCTTATCGTTTTCTGCAGTAAGATGCATTCGCTGATTAATGAATAAAGAGCAACTCATTCAAGCAAGAGTTTCATACACTTTATAACTTTACATAAAATACGCAATGAGTATTATGGATCAATGTGTGGTGACTGTGCACTTTTCAGGATGCAAGGACGATGGTATACAAGTCAAAGGTGAACGAACTCATGCTATAGAGATTCACAATAAGCTCGCATAATACTAATAAAAACATACCTAATACATAAACATCGTTCCTTTTAAATCTAATAAAATATTATTAATAATATTATTATTAATCTAATTTAACTTTGTGTCGTTTAAATTATAAAAAAAAGAAAATTAAAAAAAAATTTGCTGTGCATAATAAATAAATCATTGAATCTACTAACAAAATATAATTTTAATATTGTAAAAGATAAGTTTACAAGTTTTAGAGTTTAGCACAGAACAGTTCTTAACGTACAACTCAGTATTTCATGGAAACTATTTGACTTGACATAATCGTAAATTTATAAAAAATAAATATATTATAAATGTTATTTATATAACCTATGAAACAACTTCGTTTATTTTTGGTAGTTCCCTGGTAAAAAATTACCCAACCAAAATGGCCTGTCTGCTAATTATTGGTCAATTTTCTTGGTCAACACATAACGATAATATTGATCAACGGTTAATTAGCCAATGGTTGGTCAACTGTGCTAATTTAAATCATTACAAATATTTTCATTTTTGTCCCTTATCTGTATAATATAAAAATAATTATTCTAATGTAAAATATTACTGTATTCCTAAAAATTAATGTTTTGTTACGGAATTTCAGTGTTCAGAAGTAACTGTAAGAGTTAAAAAGTTAAAAGTTAAATTTTTACTAGTTTACGGAAGAACTTACAAACAAATACAAAATCGGTTAACCATTGACCGATATATTTTTTCTTCTTTTGTTGTACATAATAATACGTTAAAAGAACATATTTGCACTTGTTAGAATCCCGCTAAACCGTCCTTAAAATATTAGTGCAGCCAGAAAACCTTCAAAAAAGGAGGTTAATTTGATTATTGTTTGTGCAACAGGTTTTTATCAGCTTAAATGTTTAATTTAATTTATTATTTCCACAAAAATCATGTATTTTATTATTAATAATCCCGAGGCAAAATTTGCATTTAAACTTTTATCAATAGGTCTCAACATAGATTTATAAAAAATGTATTTAAAAAGTAGATTACCATACATTTACAACATAAAAAATATCTGGTTCGCAAAACGCAACTAGAAGTTATGAAAGTAAAGAATTGATGAGAAAAATGACTAAAGTAAAATAGTAGTAATAATTAAATAAAAATTAATTTGTAATTATTTATGATTCCTTTATTGTTTTATAGGATAATTATTTTTTGGTCCACCACTGACATGAAACTTTGACTTTTACTCACGTTTAGCCCTGCTTAGGGCGCACTTATTTAACTTTCTTTGTCACACAAATGTTGAAAAACATTGAATTTTAGATCAAAACGAAAATATAAAAAAAATTAAAACAGTTTAAAGAAGTCAAATATTCTTGGGAAACCTTTTTCATTATTAAAAAAAGAAGATAAGAATTAATTGTTCCAATATGAAATTTTTTGTTTTAAAAAATTTGTTTTGATATATCTCTTTGCAATTAGTAGCATAAAATAGGTGTTCTTTTGTATAATTTATTATTTTTTCAAAAAGCAATTCAACGACATTTTTTTAACTTAAATTCAATATTTATTTTTTTTAATTACAATGTTCCATATCACCTTAGCGGTGTTTAGACCCTTAAGCTTAGATAGTTATTTTTGTTCTATGATTAAAATAATTTTTTGTAAGTAATATTGAATAATTTTTAACCAATTTACTTTAAATTTTCCACACAATTTCTATATTCATACAGTCATTTTTAATTTTTATTTTCTTATCTCATTTTATCCACCATTCATTATTAAAAAACGTGGTTTCTTAAGCTATTTCACAAAAATTCGCACGGTATGTTTTGGCGATATTCGTGAACATTTTCCGATCGATTTAACGTGAATGATTTAACGACAATGAGTAACTTTGTTTGATTCGTTTTGTCGCGTGTGAATATTTTCTTGCTTTGTGCATCAGAAAATATAACTAGTTTATAGTTTTGTGTGAACTAGTTAATCTTTGTGCTAAGAATTTTGTGTGTCTCTTTTAATTTATTGTTAAAACGGCGTCTCGTCAACCGAACGACTATGTTGTGACGGAGCTAAAGGAGATGTTAAAGGAATATGGACTTCCGGTCAATGGTTAAAAAACTGAACTCATTGGTAGACTTGAAGAGCACAATCCAAACATATGGACTGAACTTGACCTCGAGCGGGAAATGATGGCTGATGAAACGGCCGAAAACGCAAAGCGTGCCAAAAAAGAAGAGGAACGCCGGCAGCTGGGGCTACTAGATCAACAGCTGTTGGCAGGTCTCGGTAACGAGCGAACCGGGAGTAACGATGCTCGCGATCAGGAGTTGGAACTGGTCAGGAAAGAACGCGAGTTATTACAGAAAGAGATACAGCTGCTTCGCCGAGAGCAGGCATTGTCGAATCCTACGAGAAGTACAGTAAGCTCCGATCGTCTAAGTGCGACATCCTCGAATCTTAGCATACGGGCGATAGGAGATCACCTCAGTGATTCTGATGGAAGTCAAAACACGCTTTGGAAATGGGAGCATCAAGTTGAACTGTTGCGGGTAAATTATCAGCTCGACGACAATGCTGCGCGAATTTTAATAAGTTCGAAATTAAAACGTCGAGCAGCAAATTGGTTCCATTCAAAGACGGAAAACCTGACGTCGACTGTGCAAGATTTACTCAAGGACATGAGAAATATGTTCGATCATCGCCCGTCTAAAGTAGCTTTGCGAAGAGAGTTCGAATAAAGGATCTGGAAGCAGTCGGAGTCTTTCCTCAATTATTATCACGAAAAAGTGATACTGGCGAATAGAGTGACAATCAAGGACGATGAAATAATCGATTATTTAATCGATGGAGTGGTTGATTTGCTATTGCAAAATCAAGCTCGTGCTATGTGTTTTAAAGAAAAAGAACAGTTTTTGGAAGCATTTCGAAATGTAACATTAGCACCAAAAAAGTTGGTTGATCGCGAGTGGAAAAAGGACATAAAGAGTGATGTTAATAAGCCGTCAGAAAAATCTGAAAAATTCACGCAACGACAATCGGTCAGGTTAAAATTAAAAATTAAAATCAAATTAAAATTTTTTTCAATTTCCTACCACTTGTTAATATAGAATAAATTCAAATTATTGACACCTACAGAAGGTGCTGCAAAATGCTGGTAAATTCAGTTTTTCCACATGACCGTCACGTTCAGAGAGTAAGCAAATTAAACAAGTTTCTTCAGATCACCGTTTACAGGATTGTGCTGAACAACGCGACTACGCGTTAAGCCGACATTTTTGCATCTATCGATCTCTATAGCATTAATCTCATCGAATTTCGATGATCTTATGTCCTGGAGGAACTGCAGGAAAGAACTCGTGTATAGTGTGCTCTAAGACTGTTTATATAGGCACCAGAGGTGATGTTACACTCAACTCGCAGAGCATTGACCTTGAGAATAGACACAGGCAGATCAGAACCGGGAGTGATGTTTAATGGAAGTAGGCATTGAGTAAAACCTAGCAATTGCCCGATGGAATTTTCAGGTTGAAAATTAATCGTATGACTGAACTTTATAACACTACGAAAAGTATTGTTATTAGGCTTCAAACTGATGGATATGCCCTTTAAATCAAGAATTTTTTCAAGATAGTTATCTGTATCCTTAATCTCCTAACTACCTGTAGTTCGAGTAATTATCTCTTCACTAACGTAAAACTTGTTATTCCCAGTATCGATATTAGGTATCCAATTAAAGGTTAAAAATTCAACTAATCCGAGAACGTAGTTAGTATACGGTGAAAGTTCAATAGGCGGAAAATATTGAGCTTCGAGAACAGATGAAGAACCGAAAAGACACAGTGAATTCTCCATGACTGTACAACTCATAATGATTAGGCTTTTGCTCATGCAGGTCCTTATATAGCCAGGTGATACTCTAGCTTATTGCTCAAGAACTTTATATACTCTTTATATCTCATCAACCCCTAAATATAATATCAAGTTTATAGGTGGTTGAAGATTACCGAAACTATCGAAATAAACTACGTTGTTACCTCTATTACGATAAGCCACGCAGTGCGTTCCAGAACCATTCTCATCATCGAGATTTATGACAGTAGATTCACGGTAATGAGGTCCACTAACTGGCATTGCGTTTCGCATGAAAACACCTAAAAAATTTTGAATTCTCAGAATTTCAGGATATTTTATGAAATCTGCATCTGAAAGGGCTCTTTGAGGTAATCTTACTTTGAGGAACTTTTTTTTTCTTAAACCACTACCGCCGTAAGGCTTCCGATGAAGACCAAGACCTGTTTTATGTGGTTTCAGATATAGACCTTTACCTAGAGCTATATCCCCCATTTTCTTATTATGTCTCTGACTCTTCTAATTGTTTCTTGGCAGTACTAGCATCGTTGACAGCTTTAGCTATTCCTACAGCACCACCTGCTACTGCTCCAGCTGCACTCAATCCTGCAAATATAGATATTAGAAATAGTAAGAATCTACCTACTTTAGATGGGACTAGTATGGTAGTACGCGTGGAATTATTACATTACGTTTACTACCTGCCTTTTTAACTGCCACACGAGCACCTTCCAGAGCAGAAAGAATGTCTTTCACGCACTTTTGCTTGTACAACCGACTTGGAAGCAGCCTTCACTATCTTCTTCAGAGTACTTAATGACTTTTTTTCTTTTCCATTCCCATTCCAAGTGAAGACTTTAGTTTCATGGTGTTCATTACAGTATAAGCAGCTGTCTTCTCACCAATATCAGAGTCTTTTGCTAAAATCATCTGCTAAGATTTATTGGCTAAAACTCTATCAGAGGCGTTTCTAGCCCCAATATTCTCACGATTCTTCGAATAAGATATATCGTGCTCCTTACATCGTGCTGAGTCAAGAGGATTGATTCCAGGATCACCTCCAGCGAGTCGTTTGCGCAATTTAGTACCTGGACCGCAGTACTGACACCCGGGCAATTGATCTTCGAATGGAAGTTTATTGATTAATTTGTTGACGAAGCCGTGACCTCGACGTCGTTGTTTGTAAACGATCATGACACTTTTCAGGTCTGATTATAACTGATACTGAGGGTATATAAGCCCTCTATTTATACCCTAACGGTCAGTTGAAATCAATGCCACCTACAGTGAACATGAGTTGCAAGAAACAATCTGTCAAGTTTTCGATAGTAAATTTTGACTCTAAACGTAATTCTCTAAGACAGAGTAGATCAAATGTCGAAACTGATTCTTTCAAGCCAATCATCTATCCACTTGATAACATTTCTATCGATAGAGGAATCAATTGTATGATGTCAGGGAACATTAATCAGGACATAAAAGTGAACCGTCACGGAGACTTACTTCCAAACAGTATAGGAGCAGTATTGTGTGGACTATCGAATTGTCGTAAAACCAATAGCCTATTAGCACTCATAATGCATCCTAATGGACTTAGATTTGAAAATGTGTACGTATACTCCAAGTCACTCAATCAGTCAAAGTACAAATTCCTCAAATATCTCTTAGAACCCACTAATGGAATACAGTACTTTCCCTTCATACAAAACGAAGAAGTCGTAGCTTCCGATAAGGCGCTTCGTAACTTAATAATGATATTCGACGATGTAACTTGTGAAAAATAAAACAACATCAGAGCATACTTTTGTATGAAAATATACAAGAACGTTGACTGCTTCTATCTCTGTCAGTCTTATGCTAGTATTCCGAAACATCTCGTAAGAGATAACGTCAATATGATGGTAATTTTCTGACAGGATGATATAAATCTGAAATACTTATACAATGCTCATATAAATTCTAACATAACCTTCTTACAATTCAAGGAACTGTGTTCAAAGTGCTGGAGAGATGATAAGTATAGATTTTTAATGATTGACAAGGATGGCGCTATTAATCAAGGCTGATACCGAAAGGTCTTCGACTGGTTTGCTATAAATATACCACGTACATAGCATCAATTATAATTCTACCGGGAGCTGCTTAAGTATCAACGTCGAAAAACTACGTAGAAGGATGAAAATTGTTTGCCAACTTGACCATGCACAATATGCATTAAACGCAAGTACAATTCAATAAAGCGTGGTAAAGCAACTTTCGAGATGGCTATGGGTGAAACTTTCAAACCAATAGTCGATCCACATGAAACGCTTATAACTTTATCTGAAAAAAAAAACTAGAAATAAACGTACTATATTGTCTGAAAAAGCCTTTCAAAAGGCAGATGAGTCAGATGAGAGTGATGTATCAGGTAAAAATTATGAAGCCGATGATACTTTTGACGAGACTCTACAGAATACTCCCGAAGCTCACGAAACCTCGTCGAAACAGTTGATGATGAAATTTATGAAGTACGTAAAGATGATGATGATGGTTTTAAAAGTGGTGACTCACCAATATACTTTGAAAATAAATGAGTCAAGATAAAGGATGTGGGATATCCAATAACCTCTGGGTTGATGGAGTTACTCACCTCGAGCCGTCTCAATGGAAAGCTCGTGAAACAAAATGATTTACAAAACTATCGCAATATTCTCGAATCAATTAATGCTTACAAGAAATGTTACAGAAGTGATGAGGCTACACGTTCTCACAATAGCCATAAATTCAATGATACTATCGCTCTTCTATTCTCTGAGTCCTTCAAGAAAGTTGGTAAAGGATTACCGCGATACAAAATTGCTAGAAGAGACACCAGGATGGATTACATGTACTGGGGCAATCCCAATGAACTTGATGATCATCTTCGATTACTCATAGCTGAACAATCAGCTGGTAATCCAAGTCACGTGAATGAAATCCATTCGATCGCAGAGGAGCTCCGCGAAGCAGGGTATATATATTGAGCTGTTGCGTATACTTGACTCATTATCAAGATGAGTGCCGACATGTTCGAACGTAATCTTAAACGAAGTGAGGGAAGTCAAGGTCCTCCTGGTAGCGGATACAAATCATAGTTGATGGTCAGTACGACTTCGAAAACAAGACTGTGCAACGTTGCCACTGCTCAACAGCTGAGTCACGCCGTCAACTTAAATACCCTACAAAGCTGGATTAAATCAGAAGTTCGGAGCTTGTAATACGAACATAACATTACAGAAGACAGAGACTCAAAATAATGATGATGATGTATCAGAAAGCAGTATTGGTGAAGGAGCTTCATAAATCTGCAATCATCCACGTCGAATGTACTATGAACGAGGAATGGATGAAACTTGGCAAGCGGATTTGGAGGAGATGCAGTCTCTTGCTCGAGAGAACAAAGGCTTAGATACATGCTCTCCATCATCGATGTATTTTCCAAATATGCATAGGCTGTACCGGTCAAACGAAAAACTGGAGAGGAAGTTGCAGCAGCGTTGAAGTCTGTATTACGTCAAGGTCGAGTACCGAAAAATTTGCATACAGACAGGGGTAAGGAGTTCTATAATTCGAACTTCCAGAACCTCATGAAATGCTACAAAATCAATCTCTACTCGACGTACAGTAACCTCAAAGCATTAATTTGCGAACGCTTCAATCGTACTCTAAAAAACAAGATCTGCAAGCAAATTGCAAGTGGCTCAATATCTTGTCTAATTTACTGGACAAGTATAATGACAGTAAACATCGAACTATTGGTATGAAGCCTATCGAAGCAGTCTGCAAGGAAATTACAAGTGGCTTAATAGGGCAGGCCTGGATTAAAACCCAAAAAAAGATTCTCTTTTTATGAGTCCACAAAGTTTTTGTTTAAAAGCAATCATACTTAAAATTTGTATGCTATCATTGCACTATAATATCTTTAATTTTACATTTGTAAACCCTCAAAATCGTGATCCTACGCGTCACAATAAATCACTATTATCAATACCATATTTATTAAAGGAGCTTTGTTCCTCACACGATTCTAGGTGAGATGATAAACGAAAATTCTTTTTTCGATCGTTATTCGACTGCTTTTAACATGTATTACAAAAAGAGCAGAGCACTTTTCAGTTAATTTTTTTTTATTTTTTTTATGGCGATCCAATTGATTTATTGAAAATTTTTTAATTATTTTTCAAAATATTGATTGGATCTACGAAAAAGAATAATAAAAAAAATTTAATGAAAAAGTGCTCCGCTCATTTTGTAATACATTTCAAAAGGAGTCGAATAATATAAAAGAACCGACTTCGAAAAATGCACTAAAAAGTGTGACTAAAATGCACTAAAAAGTGTGAAATAATTCACAAAAATGTTCTCGAAGTCGGCGCCGAATTACAAATTGACATATACCGTCACCTCTTTCTGTTTCATTGGGAATTTTATTCTTGACTAATTGTTTGATAGCGTAGTTTGCGTATCGCCGCTAGGTGGCGATGACCTAAGCACATTAAGATTATCCCGGGGATAATACATAAAAGCTCGCGCTAGCAGTTACAATTGTAACAGTATTATTTGAATTATATGTGATAGTTTAGCCGATGACTATCATTTGAAAAGATTGTTGCATTGGAAGTTCTTTTTAAAAGCATTTTCGCTCAAACCAGTGATTTCGATTATGACTTATTAACTTTAAGTGGGATATACGATAGTGGGACACATATTTCGTTCCAGGTTTAACGAAATTGGACCCATTTCAATATTATTTATAAATTATATTCTTGAGCAAGATACCGTCATGGATCCTATTGTGGATCAGTGCCTCTATTGTGAATCAGTTTATGTTAAAACTATATTGTGAAAGTTTTGCGTTACTTTTATTATTATTTAGAAAGTACTTATTCTTATGTATCAAAATAATTAAAGAAGTAATGTAAAACTTTTATAATGTCTATTTAGAAGTAAATGATTCACAATAGAGGCACTAATCCACAATAGGGCCTGCGACGGTATATATCAATTTGTAATTCGGCGTCGACTTCTAGAACATTTTTGTAAATTATTTCACACTTTTTAGTACATTTTCCGAAGTAGGTTCTTTTGTATCAAAATTTTTTTTATTTCAGATATTTTAGTTGTAAGGGCTGAGTTTCATTCAATTTATATTGTAATATGGGTCGACCAACAAAGGATGCTGCACGTAAGAGAAAAGACCGTTTGTACGAAACGCAGGAGGCTAAACCTGAACGCCTTTCTCGAGCAAAGAAGAAAATGGCAGACATTCATCGCGAGGAATCTCCTAGCAAATGCGTTGAAAGACTGTCCCGGATGCGAGAATATATGAGTTCAAAATTATCGAAAGAGACAGAATCCGAAAGAGAACACCGACTTAGCCGAGTACACCGAAGACTATTTGAATGAATCAACAGAAGAGCGAACACACCGTATATCCTTGATCAAAAAACGCCTTTCAAACGAAACTCCCAAAGAACGGGAACATCGTTTGTAATTGATTCACAATCCGCTTGCAAATGAGACTGTCGAAGAACGAGAACATCGTCTCTCCTTGATTGAGAATCGGCTTGTAAACGAGACTCTCGAAGAACGAGAGCATCGTCTCTCCTAGATTCACAATCGGCTTGCAAACGAAACAGACTCTTGAAGAACGAGAACAACGTCTCTCCTTGATTAACAATCGGCTTGCAAACGAGATTTTCGAACAAAGAGAACGTCGCTTACAAATAACCCGTAACACAAAGAGCAAGAGAAGAAGCTCATTTGATACGTCGGATTTTAAGAAAGCGATCAACATATTTTGCGACGTGCCCTGTGCAATATGTAAAACGACTCTATATCCACAACAGCGGTGCAATCTGAATACAACTCAATTGTCATCTATCATACCTTCAGATCTAGTGGAATTGGGAACTGTTTTAGCCTGCTCTCGATGTACAACTAATATTAAGAAACGAAAAATTCCACATCAAGCCTTTTGGAATAAAATGGAAACATCATCTGTACCTGATGAATTGGTCAATTTATCGGATATTGAGCAAAGACTTCTTAGCCGAATTGTGCCTCATCTGAAAATCATCAAAGTTCACAATCGATTCAGTCAAGGTTGGTGCAGAGGGCAAGTTATTCTATTTGCGCAAGACGTCGTTGAATTGGCTGAGCAGCTTCCGCTACAATTAAGTCAAGCTGGAATTGTTATAGTCGCAGAAAGTCTGGAAAATCTACAGCGCATAAGACAACTGAAAGTCGATATTGATAAATTAAAAGTAGCCTTGCAGTGGTTAATGAAGAACAATTCTCTGTATCATGATATGATTCCATTCATCCCCGATAATATTGACGTCGCTCAACTAGCACAAGTTGTTGATGATCCTGTAATTAGGAATCCAGAAAATGATTTTCAAGGGGTACCACCTGATTCGAATAGTAGATACGTAATTTTGTCGGAGAATGTGTCAATTTTATGTGGTACATTCCATCAAGCAAGCGACATATTTGATATCAGTTCTCGTGGAAATCAGTGTACAACAATGGCAGCAATTGCTTGCATTACATTGTGTCTACTCGATCCGAATAACTGGTGTGCAAGATATCGACTATGTACTCCTGTTGGGAGATAGGTTCTATCGAGAATGTGTAGTGAACTGAATCGCTCCTAATTCATTGGATGCAAATACACAATATTTGAGGGTGACAGAACTGCAATCTCATACTACGTGTAACAATCGCAATGTTGATATCCATGTTTGTGATGAACTTGCTTCGAACGGCTATCTAATTAATGATGATACTGATGCTGGATTCAGAAACTTGGAAAATGCTCTAACCATTTTTTTCTCTGAACATACTTATGGAATACTTACAGCTAACTTAACATCAATTGCTTTATATCGTAATAATCAAGCTGATGTTACTTATTTCTGGATTTTTGATTCTCATTTAAGAGGACCCAAAGGCTATAAAGCACCAACAAGAGGAGTCTCTTGTTGTATGCGTTTTACAAATATTCGGAGTTTGTTTGAAACCTTACGTCAAAACTTGTTCATGAAAACTGGTAATGTATATATACCTATATATACCTTTTATATATATATATATATATATATATATATATATATATATATATATATATATATATATATATATATACCTTGACTCCGTTAGAGATAACACCAGAAAATATACAGATTCAACAACGTGAACAAGATCACCTCATTTGAAACCCGGTTGACGGAAGATGGAAATCATCCCTTAATCGAAAAGGATGTTAATGAAGTAGATATTAGAGCAGCAGATTGTATTGGTGAAAACGCAGAGATCCAAGTTGTTTTCACTACAAATATGCTTCACTCGATAAATGATGGAATACCTAACGTCGAAAGTATTATTACTATCGATAATGGTAATTTAGATGATGATCAAGTGAGATTAGTCGATGTTCGAAGAAAAACAGCACCGCCTTTAAATATTAAGAGAGAACGACGCATGGAAGAGTTGGCTTGATATTTTCTTTTTCCTGGTGGTAAAAATAGGTTCGGAGAGCAGAGAGAAATCACACAACCCCTTTAGATTATTTCCAAGCACGCGTTATGGGTAGTGACAGACGATTGAAACGGACAAACTACCTTTTCTTTGCTTTGTCTATTGTCGAATACTTTCGTACTAAAGCTAGTGTATCCGTATCATGTAGAATACGACAAGGAGATCACACACCTCAGGGTTTGATAGATAACATACATCTCATTATGCGAAACATAAGAGGATCTGCATCGTATTGGAGACGGATTTGCTCGGAATTAATTGCAATGGTCAGGAGCCTGGGAGCTTCTACATGGTTTCTAACCTTCTCTTGCAATGACTTGAATTGCTTGGATATGCTGGAAGCCAAAAGCCTGACATTCTCTGAAAGACTGTCTTTGGTTCAACGTTACCCAGTAATTGTCGCAAGGCAATTTATGGTACGAGTGAATGCACTAATTAGATATTTGAAAAATAACCCTGACTGTTTGGGTGGTGCTATAAAAGATTTCTGGTACAGAATAGAGTTTCAGAACAGAGGAAGCCCTCATTTGCATATGTTGGTCTGGTGTGAAAATGTTCCTGATTTTGCTACAAGACAGAGCATGGATGTGATTGACAAAGTTGTGTCTTGCTCATTGGATTCTGACGACGCAGTATTACGACCTATAGTGGAAAGCCTACAAATGCACAAACACACTACTACTTGTTACAAAGACCGCAACAACTGTACTTGCCGATTCGGATTTCCCAGACCAGTTAGTGATCAAACAGTGTGTCTGGGTTCTGATGAAACTCTTGCAAATAACGGGCGTTTCTGCATCTTACGCAGAACTGCGGATGAAGTCCTGGTAAATAATTATAATCCTGATCTTCTGACTCTATGGGAAGGAAATATGGACATACAACCATGCGGTTCTGTCACTGCCATTGCATATTACGTGGCGAAGTATGCCAGCAAGTGTGAGCCGAATGACACTGGCGATGTCGTTAAAGAAGCAATACAAAAGGCTAAAAGACGAGGTGAAACTGTATGGAATCAACTATTTTCCGTATCAATGGCCATTCTTTCTTTGCGGTTAGACAGTGTTCCAGAATGCGCTTATGGACTGTGTCACCTTCCACTGAAAATGTCTTCACGCAAGGCTGTGTTTGTAAATAGCTGCAAGCCCAATGAAAGATTTCGAATTTTACGATTGGAAGGTGATGAAACTTCAACGTTTAATAACATTTTCGATCGCTACATCGAGAGACCAGATGAACTTGAAGGTTTAAGCTTGGGTAAATTTGATGTCAGATACGAATCGGTGTCGAATAAAGTTTGAACAGAAGATGATGGAGATATCGAATTGAATGAAAATATCGAAGAAGAAAGTTTGAGGTATATAACTCTGAGAAATTGTACATGCATGCGAATAAGAAGCAAACCAGCTATGCTGCACACTCGATATTATACGCTGAACAGTGACAAGGAGGGTTATTACTACAGTTTAATTGTCTGTCATATACCGTTTCGAAATGAAAACGAACTTCTACTGGAGAACGAGTCTGCAGAAGCCTGCTTCATTAGACGACAACATGAACTGAGACCTTTACTTGGAAATTTAAATACAGAAGAGTTTGCTCACGTAGAATAGGTCATTCAACAGGCTTCGGCCCAAGTCGTAGCCTTTAACGTTGTACGTGAAGCGTCAAATGAAGTAAACAATGACGAATCTGTGATTCATGCGGATGAACAAGTAATATATGATCCGAATGATTTTTGTTTAGCCGACGATGAAATTGCTGGAATACCTGATGATGTATTTGTTGCTGGTGTAAGAAGTCTAAACGTGCAACAAAAAGAGCTTTTCGGCGAAGTTACTATAGCTATCGAAAAAGATATAAGAGGTGATGAAATCCAGATCTTGCAGTTCATAACGGGCGGTGCGGGCAGTGGCAAATAGTTAATTTTGAAACTGTTGGTTGAACACGTGAAACGTTGTTATGGCCCTACAGTTGATGTTTTGGCAAAACCACAGTTTATCAAAGTTGCTGCTTTAACTGGTGTCGCTGCTCGCCAGATATTTGGGAAAACTTTACATTCAGTTTTTTCTCTCCGAATTAAAAAGGGTAAAACCATGACGTATCGAAAAATAACAGGCCAACGACTCGAACAAGAAAGCAGAAAATGGCGCTACATCAAATGGCTGATAATAGATGAGATATCCATTAATTAGAAGCTGGGGAATTACCAGAAGCAGTGTTGATTAAGTTCGACAACGACACAATAGGATGTCGAACGAAAAATTGTAATAGTTTGTTCGAGAAGGGCTACACACCCAACTCGTGCACTGAGATATTCAATGTGAATAGAATCGTAACTACGAATCCTGTGACTTACGAGGGTAGTTCAATAAGTCTTTAGAATGACCAACAGATGGCGCGCGAATCGCTCCAAATCATCTGTTTTCAGTCAGCACCACTCCCGACTAGATATATGGTGCAGTCACAGTCCACATCTTCTGAGTTTACGTGTTTTTATAACCAATTGAAAAAAAAATTGCTTGTTAAGAAAAATGGAAAAAAACGAGTTCAGAGCGGGAATTAAACATTTTCATTTAAAGGGTTTAACTCCATATGAGATAAAAAATGAATTGGACTCAGTTCATGGCACATCTGCCCCTGCCTTAGCAACGGTTTATAACTGGGTAAATGAATTTAAGCGTGGTCGTACATCAATAAGTGACGAACCACGTTCAGGAAGGCCCGTAGAAGCAACTACTCCCGAAATCATCAATAAAATCCACGATATGGTGTTGAAGGATAGAAGATTAAAAGTGCGTGAGTTAGCTGAGGCCACAAGGATATCTATAGGTGCAGTTGTTTTAATTCTACATGAAAAATTAGGCATGAAAAAGCTATCGGCAAGATGGGTGGCGCGTTTGCTCTCAGCTGAGAATAAACGCAATAGAGTGGTCGCCTCTGAGGCTCTTTTGGCGCGCATAAGTCGGAATCCTGAGGAATTTTTTCGTCGATTTGTGACTGTGGATGAAACATGGATACATTACTACACTCCTGAGACAAAGGAACAATCCAAACAGTGGATTTCCACAGACGAACCAGCTCCAAAGAAGGCAAAGACCGTAAAGTCAGCTGGTAAGGTTATGGCTACAGTTTTTTGGGATACACGTGGAATTATACTTATTGACTACTTGGAAAAGGGTAAAACAATTACTGGTGAGTATTATGCATCATTATTAGAGCAGCTGAAAGAAGAAATTAAAAAAAAACGACCACATTTGGCGAGAGAAAAATTTCTCTTTCATCACGACAACGCCCGAGTTCACACATGCTTCGTTTCAATGGCTAAAATTGAAGAACTAAAATTCGAATTGGTCGAACACCCACCGTATTCACCAGATTTAGCCCCCAGTGACTTTTTCTTCTTTCCAAACTTGAAAAAATGGCTCGGTGGACAGAGATTTACGGACAACGAAGACGTCATTGCCTCTGTAAGTGCTTATTTTGAGGAACTTCCGAAAACGCACTTTTCTGAAGGATTAAAAAAACTTAAAAAGCGATTGACCAAGTGTATAGAGCTCCAAGGAGATTATGTTGAAAAATAAAAAAAAATTTACCCAAAAAAAATTGTTTTTATACTTTATTCTAAAGACTTATTGAACTACCCTCGTACCATATGTTAGACTATCAAAGTCAACCCATAACTGATAGATTCTACGAGGAAGAACTTTCAAAAGCTAAATATCCTGATGTATACCTAGTTGAGAAAGTTCTCAAGAAAAGTGGAAACCAAGTATACGTCAAACGGTTCGAATTCGACAGTTCCCACAACAATTGGATTGATAAAGGTGAAATGTAAATAGATTCTACTATTAAGCCTCAGAGTCGCACTTTTTGCGATAGGGTCGTACTTTATTTGAGAGAGTTGCACTTTATACGACAGAGTTGCACTTTATGCTACAGAGTCGCACTTTATCGATAGAATCGAACGTCATGCTACAGAGTTGCACTTTATGCTACAGAGTCGTACTTTATGCATCAAACTTTATCGATAGAGTCGCACTTTATTTGACAGAGTCGCACTTTATCGATAGAATCACAATTCATGCTGCAGAGTCGCACTTTATGCGATAGAGTCACTTTATGCTAGAGTCGCACTTTATGCTACAGAGACGCACTATATACGACAGAGTCAAACTTTATGCTATAGAGAAACACTTTAAGTCACATACACGCTTAATAACATTTCTACCGCTAGAGGAATCAATTGTATAATGTCAGAAAACATTAATGAGTCTGATAAAACTCAAGATATTGATAATTTTCTTCGAAATGTTTCATTCAGCAATGAGAAGACTGTTGCTCTTATTGATAAGTATAACTGGAGACTTAATGGTAATTGTAAAAGTTATCGCAATATCGTATATGGAGTTTATAAGCAAGGGTTTATGAGCTTATGCTTGATAAATCCTCTATTAAGTTTGAACATTCTCATGTTAAAGTGAATGATTTGAGATATCCTGTAGCTAAAGGGATGCTTGAATTACTCTTCAAAAATGTTCCTAATGATAATCTTATCAGTTTTGATGATATTGCAATCTATCGTAGGATAGTTGAAGCCACGAGCGCTCACAAAAAACGATACCGCGCAGATGAATTGATCCGTACTTTGAAAAGTAATAAATTCAAATGCTTTATTGCTCCAATGTTCCAGTCTATTGATCAAGATGGTTATCGCTTTGAGAAGAAACCATAGACGACTGACCGCATTCCCCAGTGCAAGAGTAGAAATGGATTTCAATATAGTAACACATCTTCTACAGAATTGTTAGACGATACATCTGATATACAGAAGAATGTTCATAATATTGATATGATCAAGGTCAAAAGAGGTAAACTGTAGGATGAACTCTCACTTATCAAGTCAAGAATAAATCTTGAGACTTCAAAAGAGAAGATTCACAATTTTAATAATAATTGCGAGACTTCCGATGAGAGTAGCGAGCAGGAAGATGAAGAATCTTTGGCTAGCGAGGAATACGAAGAATCTCTGATTAACAATCCTCCACGAGCAAATGTAAATAAATCTCTTCCATCCACTTATGATAGTAATAATATGATTGCTATTAGTTTACCAATATTACAATCGAATTTTGGTTCTAGATTCCAAGGACAATCATATATTGATGATTCACACGAGAATTGGAGAAGACAGAGATCGATAAATACGGATTTGATAATTGAGATGATTCTAATGTGTTAGTCGATCGTCTCCGAGTAATTACGACTAAAATTCCATGTGGAATTCATATTGACGAGACTAACTTTATTATCAGCGAATTACGTGATGCAGTTACATATACTAATGTACTTATTGATTTAAAAAATTTTCCACCGTTTTCTCATATTTCCATCGGACAACTGTTATTAGACAGCTGTTATCAGTCAATAAATCCAAATATGAATTTTTCGCCTCAGTGTGAAAACTATTTTTTAATTTACCGGTATTTTGCAGCGCTTTTTATAGATGTCAATAATTTAAATATATCTCTGTTAACAAATGGTTGGAATTTGAAAAAAAATGTAATTTACCGCCCTTCGTTGATTGATAATACCAAAGGTCGATCAGGTAGATTGTTTGGATACTATTGATTACTATTCGAAAATTTTAAACTTTTAAGCTATTAATAAATAAAAATAAATGATATAACAAATCATTATCACCCTCGATTTTGATGTCACTATGTAAATTTTAGACGTATAACGAGAAATATGGCGTGAGGTGGATATCACAATGGTAAAGTTTGCTCCGACCTCCCCTTAACAACAAATATAAAAACATTTGAATAAATTGTTCGTTACCGTTTCTACCAGGGTATGTTTGTATATTAATATAAGCTGTTAAATATTTAGAGACTAATAATTAGAAGGCGTATAAAATGCTGCTATATTTATATGGCAATATAGGCTAGTAAAAAATTATAAAGATGTGTGTTATGGAAATTACTATATTCGTATAACGATGTATGCTAATACATATTTATACTTAACTATAGAGGTGAATAGAAAGGCTTCTATGTTTGTATGTTTGTATGTTGATATAAACTGCTAAATACTTAGTGACAAATTAAAAGTTGTATAAAATGCTGCTATATTTGTATGGCAATATAGTAGTAAAAAATTTAAGAGAGATAAGGTTGTGTGGGAAACTACTATAATTCATATAAGTATATATGTTAATAAATATTTATATGTAGTTATAGAGGTTGTAATAGTTCTTGATTCCTATTATTATTTATTTGTTTAAATAAATACATATTTATTATTTATTTAATTAATATTTTTCCACCAAGGTACCTAGTAAAAGAAACATAAGGGGAAATTGGAAAGATTCATATGTGTCTATAAAAAATACTATTGATATTTTCTATACTAAGCAAGTGCAAAGTCTTTATTTGATCACAGTTTTTTTTACATCATAAAAGTATTTGCGCACACTCATATATTTTCTAGTAGTAATAAATATACTACAGAATATATAAGCGAACGGCCCAAATTATTATATAAGCACGAGAGGAGTGAGGTCCTGCTCGCTAGGCGACTGTGCGCTGACTGACGATTTGTGAAATCGATGACCAGCCCGCAAATTTGGCAACGGTAGGAACCGCGCCACCAGTATCGCTAAGCAACCAAGCTCCCACTCTTCTCGCCCCCTCCAACATTCACAACTCACATAGATGTAGGCATACATCCTTATTTTCCGCAATTCTTCTTTGTGCGGATATTCGTTTCACGTCGATGTGCCAATTTCGTGTATTATAAGAAAATTTGCAAAAATGAAAATTATGCTGCAGTTAGGCCGTCACAAAGTGTATAGAGAGGCTACTAGATTTTTATGTTGATATAAGCCGTTATTACTATAGAAAAATCACACATTCACAATCTATGTTTTAAACTTAAAATTACTTCCTACTTACATATTGGTTGATTTTATGCAAAATAAAATCGTAGAACTAAATTATTTATTACATGGCTCAGAGTCACTCGACACACCGGAGAGACTTTGCCAACCATGTATTTTAATTTTTAGTGCATGATATTGTGATAAAATATAACTTTTATGCCACCGATATATACTATATGTTGATATCAAATGTTGGTATATTCTTTGTTAATACATCCCACAAAAGAGTATAAAGGTATATACAACGAATTATATAGTGGCTCAAAGTCACCCCGATTTCTGATATCTTTATTTAAAAAAAAAACAATAACTATAGTCTATTTTATCATTTATCCATACAATATCAGCATCCGAATTATTTATTTTTTATAATCTATAGTTTCTAATTAAATTTTGAGTTTGAAATATTCAACTTAAATGCTATTAATAGGTGTAAAATATAGTTCAATCTTATCTTTATGAGGTCTTAAAATTAAATTTTGTATTATTTTAGCTTCAGATGGTTTGAGAACACTTGAAACATGCCATTTCCGTAAAATCGCCGTCAATGCTGTTTTCAATTCCAAAAGTGCAAACTTCTGTCCAATGCAATTTCTTGGTCCAGCACTAAAAGGAACATATGCATATGAATGTCTTCCATGGCTGTTTTCTGGTAAAAAACGATCGGGGTCAAAAGTTTCAGGATCCTCCCAGACCTCAGGATCATGGTGCAATTGGTAAATATGTATGTTTACAATTGTGCCTTTTGGTATAAAATGGTTATCTAAAAATATGTAAATAAATTCACCATTATAAAAATAGTAATATAATGATATGAAAAATATGTTTAAATAATAACAAATGCAAAAATATTTTACTAACAAATAATAATTGAAAGAAAAAATTCTTGTTTCCATGAACCTTAACACCTCAATTTGTTGTTATTATCGAAACTAAAGATGTTTTTAAAAGTCACTTAAATTCTTACCAATCATAGTATCATTATTTAGACGGCGACTAACTGCAGGTGCGCTGGGATATATCCTTAATACTTCTTTTATAACTCTGTCCAAATATTTTAATTGACCAAATTGTTTTGTGGTTGCTGTTTCATTATCATTACCAAATGTCTCTTTGAGTTCTTTATGAACCTTTGCTTGTATTTCTGGAGCGTTACCTAGAGCAAAAAGAGCCCAACTTATAGCTGCTGATGTAGTATCGTGACCCTAAAACATGAAATATAATGAATTATTTGATCAGTGGTCATTTTGTGTATTTATAATTTTTTCAAGTAATTACAGCAAACATGAACGTATCAACTTCTTCTCGCAATTCTTCAAACGTTAATGAATTTTCGGTATTTTCACTTGCATCTAATAAAAGATCCAAAAATGCTTTTCGCTTACATTTTCCTGAAAAGGGCATAAACTATCATAAGAAATTGATTTTTTTTGTATACAATACTAAATTATAGAATATTAAAAATATTAAAATTGTACACCATTTACCGAATTCATCAAATCCATCAATTAGTTCTTTACCAGTAGATAGCTTCATCTTTCTCTCAGTTTGCTTTTGTCTTATGACCTAAAATATAGATGATTAATTAAAATTACTTTAAATACAATTTAATAGATTGATTGTAAATGTACCTGTTCTGTAAAGCTATGCATTATGTTAAGAGCATTAAAATACTGTTTTCCACTTTTTGTGCGATAAAAGATAACATCCCAATTTAGCCAAGGTTTAAAGAATCTTTCTGATGATGTCCGAGCAAAACTAATGATGAAAGAGATCATTAATATTTTTAAATAATTGAGTTTTAACTGCCACACACTACAATAATTAAATATAATTTATATTTACTCGCGAACTGCTTTGACGTATGCACTTTCTGGTTTTCGTTGTGAATCCATGTTTATACCCATAGCTGTTTCGCAAATAGTGTCTAATGTATATTTAACAGCCAAATCGAAAATATTTACTGGAGCTTGTGGATTGGCCTTTACCTGTGATTCTATACATTCATTTAATATCTCGACCTTTTCGCGCATAACAGCGGCATACTCCTCTAGTATGCCAAAATGAAATGCAGGTGTTATAAGCCGTCTATGGTTAAACCACAATTCGCCTAGATAACAAAGAAAAGTAATTTTTATAAAACAATTAAATGGGATCAGCCTGAGTTAAACTCTAAAAAAGAATTGCTTCCCAAAGAGGAAGCTTTGTGATAGTAAAGTGACGTTTAAAAGAAACATGTTTGAGGAATTTATAATCAAAATACATTGTTTTTAGGAAATGTTTGTATGGATGTGTGTGTGTGTGTGTGTATGTGTGTGTGCGCGTGCGTGATTGCGTGCGTACGTGCATGTGTGATTGCGTGAGTACGTGTGTGCGTGCGTGCGTGCGTGCGTGCGTGTGTGCGTGAGTGTGTGGGTCCCTAGATATTTCGAGTAATCCACGGTCAAATTTAACCATCAGGGCTTATTTCGTTTGTTTTTTACAAGATGCGGATACAAAAATAACTTTTCTAGATTTTCTGATTCTTTTTGTTCTTTCAGCGGATTTCGATTTACGGGTTTTAGTTTTTCGAGTTTTTTTGGTATGTTAAAAACATTCTCATTAATATAGTATAAATGCGTTTGAAAGATCATACAATTACCTGACTTTTCCGACCCAAAATTTTTGATAAAATTCCCTTCGCTTGTTATAAACAGAAACGTGTCTTTTTCTATATTGATATATATCGAAAATTTATGATGGAAATTCATTGAAAATTTTGAAATGATCAGTTACATGGAGTATAATATGCGGTCAAATTTTTGAGTCGTTTATTTCATCTTTTCAAGAAGAAAAAAACATTTTGTAAAAAAATCTATTTTTTTAGCCCACGATAACTAAAGTAAAACTGCAGCAATGCATCTGAAAATTTCCAGAATGGTTGCTTTCTAGTATCTCTTGACTGACAAGTGGGCACCCTCCGGGATATGAATTTTGGTAAGACTTCGGGAGGAGGTTTCAGGTAACCAAAAATGAAACCTAGCACCCGTACTTCATTCTAATGGTCCCTTATTATCGAGATATGATGTAATTTACTCGAAGTATACGTTATTTTAATGAAAAAAGGTACCTCTTCTTCTAACAATAACTCAACAGGTTTTGATTGTGGATAAATGACCTAAAACATAATAAAATGTAAGTGGGAAGAAATTTAATTTAAGTTATGTTACGTATAAAAATATTAATCTTATTAAAAGTCCCGTCAATCCGAATATTTCGGGGACAATTTAGGATATTTTAACTATTGTAAGAAAATGCTTTACCGGTTATGTCCGATTATTTATAAAACACCATGTACGAACTTATAAACAATTGGACGTAACTTTGCAGGTTATTCGATGATATACAATTTGTATATGAGTAAGTCCCCCTGAAATTTATCAAGGAACAAAATGAGACCTTTAAAGTTCAAATCGGATAACAAACAAAAAAATCTCCCCTGTATTATCGAGTCCTTCTTTAGTTGCGAATAACTACTTTTGAAATAACGGAATTTCGATTATCAAAAACTTTTTTAGGTACACGAGAATACCTTCTTATATAATATATTCACTTAAATACCATTAAAAGTGATTAAATTATAGTAAAAAATGTTTTTATTTTGAGGTCAATATGACGATAGAATCTCATTAAAAGAGTTAAATTTCTATGAATACTCGTGAAATTTTGGTCACCATGTTCAATTGTAAATAACTTTTTATCAGATTAATATTTTTATACATAACATAGCTTAAATTAAAGATCTTTGTGTCTACTTTCTATAACATTTTGAGTTATTTATCCATAATAAAAACTTGTAGAGTTATGGTTAGAATAAGAGGTACCTTTTTCATTAAAATAACGAATATTTCGAGTAAATTACTCATATCGCGACAACAAGGGCCCAATAGAATGAATTACGGGTACTAAGCTTCATTACTGGGTAGCAGAAAACACTTCTCAAAATCTGACCGAATTTTGTTTCCCGGGTGAGTATGAACACTCCTTGTCAGTTCTTTGCCCAAAGCATAAGAAATTTTATTTTTCAAGATAATTGAGGTTATACTTTAAACAAAAAAAATTTTAAGTGATTTTTACCAATCAACACTCAATTTTTATGAAAATTTCAAATAAAAAGAATTTTTAAGATTTATCAATTTGTTTTAGTTTTATAACGTTTTTTCATTTTTATATTTTTTTTCAACAAATTTTTGATTGCTTTCTTCTTTGGTATTCTTTTACCACTCAAAACTCATTTTCCCCGTTTCTGAGGAAGATTTGAAATCAAATAGTACATTGTGAAAAAATCGAACACAAGAAGGTTAATTGAAGTATATTACTAGGTCAAATAATCCTATACTTGTTTTTCTCCAAAGAGGTATCATATCCGTGCTACGTTCTCAATAAATATTGATATATGAAAGAAGATTAAAATAAAGTTGTATGAGCATGGCGAGGCACAGGGACGGGGCGCCGGAACAGGGGCGAAGCCCCCCGGTGATGGTGTGAGGAGTGATGATGCCCCCCCCCCCACACCTGCCAAAAAACCAAATTATAAATCGAAAAAAAAACAATTATAAAAATTAATATTATTAAAAAATAAATACAGAATTTGGGTTACTTTGAAATTGGATAATTAAATTTGGGATAATGAAAGCAAAAATAAAGTATATTTGTGATTATACATCATGTTATTTTGTTCTTATAGCATAGAAATAGAACAGATTAAAATTTCGTAAATAATATTCGAATTATGGTAAATTAGAACGAAATACTTTTGTTTATGGAATGATTGAAGCGAGATGCCACGCATTTTTAACGAGACATGGTTCCGCGTAATTTCCTCTTATAATAGATACCTACAGGTTTTGTTTCACGACAAAAGAATTGTTTTCACCCGCCATACGAGGAGTATTTATACTCACTTAGTATTTACTTAGAGTATTTATACCCAGCGTGCGTGAAGCATTTTGAAGAAAATGCGTAAATCGGGTACTTCGCGCACACCATCCACGTATGAGAAACCGGGCTTCTAACTCGGAATTTCAAAAAGGAATTTTTAAGATTTATCGATTCGTTTCTGTTTTATAAATTTGTTTTTTATTTTTACGATATTCTTTTTTTCTTAATATTTTTTATCGCTTTTTGGTTGGGTATTACGTGGATGTTTTTGGCCAATAAAAGTTCTTTTTTTTTTCATTTTTTGATGAAGATTTGAAATCAAAAACAATTTTTAAGTTTCATGGATTTGTTTTTGTTTTATAACATTTTTTCATTCTTACAATATTTTTGTAACAAATGAAACAAACTTACAAAATTCAAAAAAATAAATTATTTGTAAAAGTAGGATGTATTTTTTATATACATAAATAAAACTTTATCGACAATTATAGTGTTGCAAAATTCATTATTTACGATTGAAAAAAATGCTACTTGTTATGTAAAAACTGTGTAAGTTTGTATAAAATTTAAATATTCTCTTATAATCAATATTATATTTTTGCATCGGTTTAAATGGCAATTTAAAAATTTAAATCCCTATATCTCGATATTTAAAAAAGGGTACTTGTCGTTTCGACTTTTCACCACAAAATTTACAAAGTATACACAGATATAGGCCATTGAATTATAAACCTTGAGCATGCAGTAAATTCATAAATAATCTCTATTAATTCCTTTTATTATTTATAAGAAAAGCTAAAATAAATTTACAATCACAAACTTCCGATTAAAGTACACTTAGAGTATACAATTTTACTCAATTTGTAATTGTCTGATCACTTTATATTTTACTGTTGGTATGTACGCATGTGACTTTTACCATTGAAAGTCTTATTTATGGGCTACATTATAAAATAATATTATCATCACTTTAGATTAGACTTTAAATATAAACTACTCGATGTTAATAATTACAAATAGGAGAATATAAACTTTCACACTTTACACAATAATTATTATGCACTATATATTATATTAAAAATATGTACACAACAATTAATAATTGGACATTGGAGTGTTTTAAACCAGTAAGAGATATAATCTAGTAGAAAAGACTCTGTCAGCACAAGATCATTAAGAATGTGGGCTATGCAGAAGGCTAAGCAGTTCAACAACGAAAACTTTTATTTTACTTCATCACAATCATGAGTTGACAGATTTAAAAACCACTGCCAAATTCTTTGTTTTAATAAATTAATTTTAAATTGCTATATTTCTTTCTAATTAATAGCTCAAAAATGGTCTGCTTTTTTATCATTAATGGTTTGTCCAAATATATTGTTTTACTTAAACTACACAACTATAGGTAATAATCAGGATAGTATTCCCATGCTTTGAGGGGTAAAAATAAAATCTTTGAATTGCTTTCATCTTCGCGGTAAGCTTCTCCTAACAAAATATATTTTTAGCAATTGAATAAACAAATACGTTTTTATAAGTTTAAATACCCATGTACAATAATAAATTAACCCAAAAATATTCTTTTTTATTCAAACTTAATGTTTTTACTAGAATATGTATACCCTTTAATTTTACGAAGTAACTTTTCTTCATTCATATGTTTAACAATAAATTTAATTTAGAACATATATATGATAAATAACAAATGTTATACTTTAAACCACACTTTATACCTACAAAAACTTTACTTTACATTAAAATTGCAAACAAATTTAATCAATTAAGTGTATTGAGAATTAGCAATGTATATTTTTAAATTTCTTTTGAATTATATATGTATACTAGGGGGGCTTCAACCCCCTGCGCACTTCGCGCGCCGGTCCCCGCTTTTTTACATAATACATATATTATGTAAAAAAAATATATATATAAAAATATATATCCGTAATTATTGGATCCATAAAATAGTGGAATTAATGAAATAATGAAAAATCTTATGTTCAACTCAACGTTAAAAATAACTTTGAACAAAATAATATAATATAATAACTAATACCTATACATCCAACGATGTACATCATCCATATTTTACATAAATGCTTATAACGCTTATAACGCAAAAGTTCTTCGCTTTTTTTAAGTTTTATTATGAAATATGACTTAAATAGACTATAACTTTGATCAATAATTTTTATATACAAATTCCCACACTCATATCATAACTACATGTATTTTGAACATAATAAAACCTTGAAACCGTCAATTGGATCACATTGGCTCTTTAAACCTTGCGGTAGCCGAAGAAATATAGAGGTTTTCATTATAGGCAATCAAAGGGACCTAACACCTTCAAAAAAATTAAAAAAAATTTTTTAGTTATATTTTGATAAAATATTTAAATTTTCCGAAAAAATCAGGTAATATATGATGAGTGACTTCCTTTTACCTTAAAATGTATTATCAATTATTTTTAAATCTACAAGTGTATCTGTCTCTTTAAGAAATGAAAAAAATAAGCCCTGTTTGGCAAAAGACACCCGCTCCGTTCTCGAGATATAAGCAATAAAAGGAAAGTTTAAAAAAAAACATAACGTCAAATATCTTAAAAAAAGTCCTCATGATCTGAGAAAAAGACCCAACCAAGAAATTGTTAAAAACTACCTTTCTGCAAATTCTCAAAAGAAATAATGCCGTTTTACTCAAGTTATCGAACGCCATAGAAAATCGATATTTTTTACAAAATTATGTTTTTCTCCGCAAGAAAAAAATAATTATGGTCAAAACTTTACTGAATATTGTACTCCATATTGCTGATCATCTCAATTTCTTTCAATACATTTCCATGATATATTTCCGAGATATAACCGTTTAAAAAAAACATGACGGTAAAGAGAAATAGCTTATCAAAAATTTCGGGTCGGAAAAGATAGGTAATTTTAAGCTCTTTCAAATGCATTGTGACTAAATCGATAATATCATTTCTAAGGTATTAAAAAAGAACGAAAAATAGCTCTCAAAAATCAAAAAACCGATAGAAAACAAAAACACATCGAAAAATAAAAAATTTATTTTTGTGCCCCCTTCCAAAAAGTGAGCTCTGAAACATTAAATTTAACTATGGGTTACCTGCACCCCTTTAACGTGGACTGTGGAGCTTACTCGCTGTGAAGCGCCGAAGCGGCAAGTTACACGGCCTGCAGACCGCAGACCGCGTGACGAGCTAGTTATCTATTAAAATATAACAAAATATAAACTTTAAACGTCTTTTTTTCCCCAGAACTTAAACCAGGCTAAGTAGTTTTTGTGATACAAGTTTTAAGACCACAAATAATAAGTAGCCATTTGTAAATTGAAATTGGTTAACGTGAGTTTTTAAGATTCCTACCTGTCGACGTGATCAATCCGTTACCAAGCCACGGCTTTAAAATGTCATACATTCTTGCTTTTGTTATAAGTGTCTTACTTGGTAGAATTACCTGTAAATAAACGATTGCATTTAAATCATTTTATTCATATGTATATACATTATACACCTACCAAAAAACTAGTAAGGTAAGATGTTTAATTGATGGTACAAATTTAAAAAAATTTTTTAATAACAAGTACGTTGCCCTGAACCCTGAAGAGTTATTCAACCGTCCAGGAACTTTTTGGACACCCTGTATATATATATTACAGTTTCCATGTTCTTCCCTGTATATATATATTACAGTTTCCATGTTCTTTCCTATTATATATATATATATATATATATATCTTACTTATCCGTCTCAAAAAATTCTACTGACCCTCATTTGAGTACGACCTTCTTAATTTTATAAATAATCTAGATCTTTCATTTAATGTCACATATAATACCATAACAGAATTAACAGTCTTTTCTCATTTTTAAATTAGTATACTAGACACACTGACCACTGAAAGTGGTCTTTCGGTCATTTTAGAAAATCTTTTCATTTTACCGATTAACATGAAAATTTCAGTAACATGTTTTCTTTAACACGTGCGAGAAATAGGCTCTTTTCCATGCTTGTAAAATTTATGGCAACATTGTTTATATCGAGCATGGTTGTCAAACCTGTGTAGAAAAGGCTTCATTTATCCTTTTAGGAAGGAAATGAACTCATTTCCTTTCATATAAAAAACATCAATTAAAAAATGTATATTTAATATCAATTTATAATTGTTTTTTGTATTGACATCGGAACGAAAGAAGCTGTTAACTCGGCGCGCGCTCGAAGAAGATGTTAACTCGGAGCGCGCTCAAAAAGTATATCAACTCTAACATCGCGTGAAGGAAGACTTCTTAAGCCAATTATTCCACGCTTCCACGCTTTACGTTGTGTTTTGGCAATTCTAAAAAAATATGAAAACTAATATTACCGCAAAAAATGTAATTTCCTATTTTTTTAAACTTGACAAAACATAATGAAAAGCGAGGAATAATTGCTCAAAGAAACCGGTCTTTACTCGATATCTGAGTTACCATATACTCTTGGAGCGTGCTCCGTGCTAACTTCATCGAGCGCGCGCCGAGTTAACAGGTTCTTCCGCTCAGCCGTCGACATATGAGTGGCGCACAGCTCAAAATGCGCCACTTTCTATCCACCTTACACACATAAAAAGGGCCTAATATATGCACTTATTAAAACAAATACGGTGTGTAACGGGAGGGGGGGGGGGGGGGGCAATTTGTAGCTCGGGTGATTTTGGCACTCCTCCTCGTGCAAAATCATCCTATCCTCGTTAGAAATACCCCCCGCCCCCCCTTGTTGCGCAATATACTACTTCATGATTAAGGTCACAATAAAATATTAAACATCTCAAAGAGAAAGCTTTTCTTTGTAAAACTTAAAACTTTCGGGTTAGATGTTTTGACAAATTATGAAGAAACATGCAAAAATGCAAAAGAATCATAACGGAGTTAAGGGTCGGTACATGGAATGTGCGTAGCTTAGCTCAGAATGGCAATTGCAGGTGCTAACAAAGAAGGCGGACAAGTATAAATTAGATATAGTAGCTCTGCAGGAAGGCAGGCGATCAGGAGGCTTGAAGGAAAATTATATCAATAGATATAATACACACTTTTCTATAGCGGATTAAAAAAGCAGGGCAGCTATAAGGAGCGGCGTTCTTAGTATGTAATAAAATAATACGCACGGAAATTAATTTTGAACTCATTAATGATCGCATAGGATTCCTAACCCTCAAAAGTTGATGGTACAAATACGTATTTATTAATGTTCATTGCCCAACGGAGGATAAGGACGATACACACAAAGACTCCTTCTACACAAACCTAGAGCAGGTGTTTGATAGATTCTCAACCCATGATCCAAAAATATTGCTAGAAGATTTTAACGCAAAAATTGGAAAGAAGGAAAATTTTAGACCAATCATAAGAAAATAAATTTTACATGGCGTGAGTAACGATAATGGAGTAAGATTAATTAATTTTGCCGTGTCTTAGAATCTTATAGTTAAAAACACATGTTCCATTCACTTAAATAAACACGAAGTAACCTAAAGAAGTCACAAACTTAACCAAATCAACCACGTTTTAATTGGCCAAAGGCGGCAGGCTGATCTTGTTATAGCCAAGATTAGAGCTCGTTTACTAGTAAACAAAAATAAGAATAAAACATGCCAAACAGAGGAATTTAATCACGAAAAGTTAAATGACTCGCTAATTAAAACTAGATATAGGGAGGAACTTTCAAGTAAACTGGATGTACCGGATAGTAATAGGTTAGGCGACACAGAGGTAGGGAGTGATATCGAAAGTACCTGGGAAAATATAAGGAAACATTTTAAGGGAAAATAATAAAGTCTCAACAATACAAGAAAACAGTAATAGAAATAATATTCGGGAAATGTATACAGGTATAAACTGAATAAGGAAAGGATCCCAAAGTAAAACTAACTTCCTAAGAGACGAACATGGGAACCTTATAGCGGACACAGATGGACTACTAAATAGGTGGAGATATTATTTTGACGAGCTCCTAAACGTACACGAACAACAAACCGCTTTAAACTATAGCGAAATTCACAATGCCGAACCTCAAATTGAGCAACCTAGCCTACAGGTGGTCTGCAAGGCAATCAACAAGTTAAAAAACAATAGAGCCCCTGAAATAGATTATTTACGGCCCGAACTATTTAAACAGGAATGGGAACTACTTAAGAAAATAATACATAATTTTATTTGCACCTTATGGAGGAATGAAACAATAACCAAAGAATGAAGAGACCTAATCATTGTCCCAATACATAAAAAAGGATACCAATCAAACTGTAATAACTATAGAGGGATTCCTGTTATCTGTACATGCTACAAAATTCTCTAATGTACCAGTGTGGATTTTGAAGAAACAGGTCAACAAGCGACTAGATGTTCACGGTTAGGCAGCTCTTCGAAAAGAAATGGGAATACGGGGAAACGGTACACCAATTATTCATTGATTTTAAGAAAGCGTATGACTCAATAATAATATGTATAATGTTTCACGTCTTAATACTGCTAGGGATACCAAAAAAGTTGGTGAATTTAATCAGAATGTGCCTAGGTAACAGTCGGGGCATAGTCAGGTAAGGTAAGAGCCTATCGCAGCCATTTGACATTCACAACGGGCTAAAGTAGGGAGGTGCTCTATCAACCCTCCTATTTAATTTATTTTTGAATGGCCAGGGCGGTACAATATAGGAATGAGAGAATTGTAATAAATGGCTCCGTAACTCAATTGTTAGCATACGCAGATGACAGACATTATAGAAAAAACAGAGAAACTTTAATAAAAAAACGTAGAAATACTAATAAATACAGCTAAAGAAATAGTCCTAGAAATAAGCTAAGAGAAAAACCAGTACATGGTCACTAGCAGGGCAGGACCTGAGATTGCTGATACAGACTTTAATGTCTCGGGTAAAGCTTTCAAAAAGGTAGACGAGTTTAAATACCTTGGCACGATAATAGACTACAAAAATGTGGCTCACAAAGAAATCAAGAAGAGACTGCATTCGTGAAATGCCATCCCTCTATTCGGTAAATAATTTACTAAAATCATGATTACTATTGCGAAAGACTAAATTAGAAATATATAGAAAAATCATAATGCCAGTACCTCTATAAGGATGCGAAATATGGGCGTTAACCAACGGGGATGAGAATAGATTTAGAGTGTTTGAGAATAGAGTCCTCAGAAAGATATTCGGGAGCAAAATAGATGAGATTAACGGAAAATGGAGAATTTTACACAACCACTACACGAGTTATACAGGAAGCCAAACATTACTAGACTCAAAAACTAAGATGGGCTGGGCACGTAGCTAGGATGGAAAATAAAAGAACATTGAAAGAGCAGCAATTAGAGTGCTTGTTGGGAAGCCGACAGGCGCAAGACCCACAGGTAGACCGAGACAAAGGTGGGAGGACAATATTAAAATTGAACTAATACGAATAGCATGTTATGGATACAACTTGCAAACAATAGAGAAAGATGGCGTGACTATGTGAACAAGGTTATGGACTACACAGTTACAAACAGCTAGTCCAAACAATTAGTTATGATGGCTATGGTGATAATGCAAGCACGACTACAATCGACATAAAGACTATGCAATACCTGTGGTCCTGTCGGCACTGATGCTGCTTATCATTACAACTTGGCCTTTATAATAATAATAATAGTAATAATAATAATGATTTATTTAAGTTTGTGAATCAGAAAAAATATGTTTTATATTTTATGATAAATGCCTGCGCAAAAATATTTAAAAGATTTAACAATATTTTTTAACTCCAAATGATGAACTTGGATTTTTGTAGGTTATTTATGTTGTTTGCTTTCTCAAAGAGGAAGATTTGTGATAGTAAAGAAAGTTTTACTAAAAACATGTTTTGTGATATAAGGAATTGAAATACACTATTTTCTGAAAATGTCCGTATGGATGTGTGTGTGTGTGTGTGTGTGTGTGTGTGTGTGCGTGTGTGTGTGTGCGTGTGTATGTGTACGTATGCATCCATACCTTGAGTAATCCACGGTAACATTTAATGCTTCAGGGCTCATTTTGTTTGTTTCTTTTTAATCGGAAGGGACACAATAATAATTTATTTAGTTTTTCGGATTTGTTTTTTTTAGCGGTTTCTCGATTTTTGACTTTTAGTTTTTCGGATTTTTTGGTACGTTAGAAATATTATCATCGATCCAATGAAAATGCATTGGAAAGAGCCGAAAATTACCTATACCATCCGAAATTTCGGATAAAGTGTTTCCTTTCATTTGTTATACACGGAAACGTCATTTTTTTGTTTGAACGACGATTTCTCTGAAATATATGATGAAAAGATATGAAGTCAAGAAATTTTTTTAAGAATTATCGATTCGTTTTTGTTTTAGAACTTTTTTATTTTTTATGTCAATTTATAGATTAGTACAATTTATATACAACTTATATATAGATTTATTAGATATCAAATTTTTTTAAAAAACTTTTTAATTAAAGATTTATATTCATGTTTTCTTTCAAAAATTAATTAACTTTGATCGATTAGTTTTTATTTTATACAGTTTTTAATTTTTATGATATTTTTGTAATAAATGAATCCGTTGTTCATAAACTCGAACCAAATTACGAAAAAAAATTATTTTTAAATGAAGAATACATTTACTATATTCAGAAACGAAATTTAATCAACAATTATGTAACTTAATACGCAAAACTTTTTAATTTGCTTTTTAAATGCTATATTTTGGCATAGGAATATTTTATAGTTGAAAAATTTTCTTCAAATTTTTAAAATATATTGTATCTAATAAGTGTGCGTAAAAAAATTTTTCTTAATACTCTTGTTTTTATCACAAAAATATGTTTTGATTTCAATAAATTGTAAAAAAAATTTTGTATTAATATTTTCAAAATAAAAGAACACTGCAGAGCATTTTTTAGTTAATAAATATATTCTTGATGTTTTCTTTTCCAATACAATTTTATGGGAATAAAATTTAATAGAGTTAAAATTTGGGTTCACCGTTAAAATGAGTTTTGGATAAACTATTTTGAATAATTAACTCGAATGACTACACTTAATGAACGTTTTTACGATTTTCTTAGTTGCATATTATTATCACATCTTCAATTCTGTGGCTTCAGGGAATAACCACTTAACTGACTTGTTCGTGTTTTCGCGATATTAAGGTTTTAATGTTTGCACAGATGCGCTAGATCGAAATGTAAGAGTTTTAAGGTGACACAATTTTTATTAAATAAGGTATCAAATACCAAAGTTAATCGTAGCCTTGGGGTTAAAAAATACTCGTTACATCCCCGAGAAAATTCACATAAGAGCATAAAATACTGTACTTAAATGGTTATTCCGGGAAATGATATATACACACTATAACTCGGATAATCGAATTTTCGAGCATTTTAAGAGGTTTCCTTCACTCAAAAAGAATTTATCATAAAGAAAGTAATAAAAAAGTAACCTTTAACCCGTTTAAAACAAGCTCCAAAATTATTATTAGCTTTTGTGGGTGTATATTACATGCGAGAATGTACTCGTACTTAAGGTGTTATTCCGGGAATACCGTAGCTTCATTTTTGTAAATGCTATAACAATTAATTAAAAAATAGTTAATGTGGTATAAATCTATTAAAAATAATATTTTGTTGAAAATATATAATATAATGATTTAAAGAATGTTATAACCCTTTATGAACGATTTCAGAATGAACTTAAGTGGTTATTCCCGGCACAATTTGCACAAAGGCGCAGTTAAGTGGTTATGTACTTGGCTGGTATTGGCATACATTTAAGTTTTGGTACTCTCTACGAGTTTTAAACAAAAAAGGGTAATTTCTGCAAGCCATATAATTTATTTGTATAAATGGTATGCATTATATGGTATGCACTAATTTAGCAATTTAAACTTATGCCAAAATATAATGCATACCATTTTTATTATACACATATATATATATATATATATATATATATATATATATATATATATATATATATATATGTCGACATATTAAAAAGAAATAGATTTGTCATCTTTATTTTTCACCCTAATATTAAAAAGAATAAATAATTTCATATTGGAAGTATAACGAATACGTAGATTCGTTCGAATACGCGACATATTCGCGCCGGGATCGCGAATTAATTGCGCATGCGCCTCACCGTAGGCGAAAAATATCGTGATCGCCGTGGGGGGATACCGCGCGTGAGAGAGCGAAGACACGTGTTCACACACCGGAAGCGAGGAGATTAGAATTCTCCGGGCTGCTGACGCGTTAGCCTCGCGGGTTTTTCGTGCGACCGCGTGGGTGTGCTGAGTGTATGGGATAGAGAGAGAGAGATAGAGAGAGCGAGAGAAAGCGTGGCGTGTGACCGATGAGTGCCAACCGAGGAGCGGCACCGTCATCGCCGGCCAGCCGGGGTAGCCCTGGCCACACCACCACCTACAGCCTCTATAGCCAACACCAGCCTCTGTAGCCGGCGCCGAGACTGCCGAGAGTGCAGGAGAGAAAGAGAGAGAGAAAGAGAGAGAGAGAGAAAGAGAGAGAGAGAGAGAAAGAGAGAGAGAGAGAGTAACCTCGAGCGAGCGACGGCGGCCCGTACGCAAGAAGTAAGTGAGAATACTCGCGTACCCGTACAGCGGTATTGGCATATTTGTATGCGCGCGCAAAGAGTGCAGCGACACCCTTCGAAAATTCCAGTCTCTCGCTCGTGTCTCTATTTTCGTTCTCTCCCTCTTATTTTGTATTAGGTTAATTTGGTTTCTTATAGTACATGTGTTGTTTTCGTGTAAACGCGTGTTATCATTTATGCATGCTGCACACCCTCGGAAATCCTTCTTCCCTCCTACCCCCCAGTTGCATGGAAATACTCCACCACTGGTTATTAGGACAAGCCGCCGCAGCAGAGGAGAAGCTTCGGCGGAGAAAGCGAGCGGCTATGCTCGCATTAACGGTAGGTGTCGGGTGAATATCCACCCGCGGCACACTAGAGAGATGTGCGCCGTTATTAAATAAATAACAGTTATTTATTAAATAAACTGTTCCGTTACAGAACATTTTTTTAAATTTTGAATCAATGAATTGGCAGTGGATTTTAGTTTACTTTGAAAGTAATTAATAAGTTTAGACCTTGTTTGTAATAAGATTATAATCATTAATATTTTTTACCTCCATCTGTTGTGGTTTTCGAATTGTTACAATCGGTTCAGTACCAAGCCACGTCAGGACTATTCCAGCATCAAATTGAAAACACAAGTTATTAAACCATTTTAATCGATCTGAAATTAAGAATTTAATGAATTAAGGTTCACAAAATAAAATGTTTCTGTATTTTATTACTTTTTTGTAATAAATGTCGTGCAGTACATTTATTAAGATTGCTTTGTACATAAGTAGTACTTAAGCAGAAATATTTTTAAGAAATAGAACTATAATAAAATTAAATAATAAAATTAAAATTGAAATAAAAAAAAGGTCAAGAACAAAACTTTATAATATGTTGTTTCATTTTATTGTTAAGAAAATGTGTTTATGTATGATTTAAAGGTAATTTCATAAACTAAAAATTATAATTATATTTTGTTAAATAATGTCAATTATAAAATAATGCTTCTTAACATAATGTCAATACAAATACCTTCGCGAGGGACGCGTGATCTTGCCCATAATACTCCAATAAATGGTAAAGTTTTAGGTCCAGGTATTGTTTCCAATGATTTATTAAGTTGTATATAACCCCATAACCACCGAACAATTAGAAAACAAATTATTCCTAGCAATCCAAACGATAATATTATCGGTATCATTGTTAAATCAAGATGATTAGAAATGTCAAATTCAAATATTTTATGTATATTCGTCGCACTAGTTTATAGCACATTAAAATTTTTCTTGCACTATCACTTATTTACACTGATAGAAACAAGATCTTGAACGTTGACAGTGGTTGGCAGCTTGTGTCACAGAAACACGACCTCGCTAGTTGAGCGACAGTAGTCGACTAAACCTTTCTTCAAGATTCACAAGTAACTGCTTCTTGCCACCACCTAATTTCCGAATATAACGATGACGAATTGATCGAAAATAACTACATGAACTATTTCGCGTCGTAATTCAGCCACAATAAATATATATCTTAAGGGGATCTAATCACCTTCAAATTACAAATAAATTGGTTATATATTTGTAGGTAAGGATACATTATTCATGATAATAAGTTTGGCCAATAATTTTGTTTTTTAAATTCTCACACTCATATACTAATTATGTTTGTTTTGAACACTAGTCAACTTCCGATCAGTTTGACTCTCAAAACCTTGCGGCAAAGCAAGAAATATACAAAGTTGTATTATAGCTAACCGAAGAGAACTAATAACAACCATCAAAAAAATTTTTCTAAGTTCTATTATATTTTGATAAAATGTTCAAATTTACCGTAAAAGATATGAATAATTTATCAAAATAAAAATCAACTTTATAAAATAATATTCATAGTACTTAATGGTATAATAATGACTTATAAAATACAATAAAAGTTATTAATTAATTATCTTATCGTTTTCTGCAGTAAGATAGATCCAGCTTAAGGAATAAAGAGCAACTCATTCGAGCAACAGTTTCGTATACTTTGTGACTTAACATAACATAAGCAATGAGTAGTATGGATCAACGCATGGTGACTGTGCACTTTTCTGGATGCAAGGAAGATGGTATACACGTCAAAGGTGAATGGACTCATGCTGTAGAGATATATAATAAGCTCACGTAGTACTGATAAAAACATAATTAATAAATAAACATTGTTCCTTTTACATACAATATTAACTGTGTATCGTCTAATTTATAAAATTAAAAAAAAATAATTTGCTATGCATAATAAATAGATCATTGAATTTACAAACAAAATATTATTTTAATATTGCAAAAGATAATTTTGCAAGTTTTAGAATTTAGCAAAGAACAGTTCTTCATGTATAACTCATTATTTCATGGAAACTATTCGACTTGACATAATCGTAAATTTATAAAAAATAACAAAATTATTATAAATGTTATTTATATAACCTATAAAACAACCTTACTTATTGTTGGTACTCGTAGTTGTTCGAGTTGAATTATGAACTACTGTAATCATCTAGAATAAACATAATAAACAATCTATTCTAAAAATGATCTGGCAGTTTTTAGGTATATCCTTGCAATTTCTCGTACGAAATTTTCAGCCAAGCAGAAAAGTCTTAAAATCTATTTCGTTCGATTGTCCGCATAATTTTTTGTTGAAAATATGCATGAAGAGTAAAAATATTAATATATAAATGTAACGCTTGAAAATAAAGTAGGAACTATGATTTATTGACACTAACACAGCTCATAGCTACATGAACTCTCCTATTGTTCCGATTAAGGGGGCCAGCCTCAGTTAAATTTTATAAAATATCATTAGACATTATAGTATTATACCCATAGCGCTTATCAAAGGTACATTTTTGCCGAAATTAAAAAAACTTGTTTTTGTTTTCGATTGCTCAGCAAATTATCCAAATATATATATATATATATATATATATATATATATATATATATATAGTATACTATAGTATACATATATATGGTACTATCAGTGTGGATTTTGATGAAACAACTGGTTAATAATCGAATGCATGTACATTTTTTAGATTTCTTTAAGCTCATATTTTAATGTTTCTCGGAGCTAAATATGATCGTATTTATATATATATATATAGCAATACGATCATATTTAGCTCCGAGAAACATGAAACATATGAACTTAAAGAAATCTAAAAAATGTACAAGCATTTGCTTATTGACCAGCTGTTTCATCAAAATCCACACTGGTAGTCCCTGAGGGCTTCTTCCGCAAGCGGCGTGAATCTAGCTAGTAATTATTTAAAAATAATCTTATAGAGTGTACAGATACAAGAAATACCTCTAAATTTATTACAGTTTGTTTTATCTTCTCTTTTGTGTACTGTAATTATGATTAGACCTCTCCATTCTTTAGGCATCGTTTCTTCCCTGCACGCGGCACAAGTAAAATTATGAATTATTTAATTCATTGGTTTTCCTGCCTTTTTAAATAATTTGGCTTGCAAATGGTCTACTCCTGATGATCTATTATTTTTTAACTTATTGATTGATTTACAAACCTCATCTAGACTAGGCTGCTCGATGTGTGGTTCAGCAGTCTGGATTTGGTTTGTTGTGGAAGCGGTTTGTTGTTCGTATACATTTAGGAGCTCGTCGAAATAGTTTTTCTACCTATTTCGTAACCCGTATGTATCCGTTATAAGGTTCCCATGTTCGCCTCTTAGGAAATTGGTTTTATTTAAGGCCCAGTACATGGTAATTAGCAGAGTAGGGTCTAAGAATGCTGATACCGATTTTAAAGTATCAGACAAAACTTTCAAAAAAGTAGACGAGATTAAATACCTAGGCAGATAATAGACTACAAAATGAGAATCAAAAGAAATTAAGATGAAATTGCATTTGGGGAATCCAAATGCCTCTATTCGGTAACTAATTTATTAAAATCTCGACTATTATTGTGGAAGACTAAATTAGAAATATATAGAAAAATTATTATACCAGAACTTTTATAGTATTTGAGAATAGAGTCCTTAGAATGGTATTCGGGGGGTAAAATAGATGAGATTACAAGAAAATGGAGAATTTTACATAATCAGAAAATACACGAGTTATACGGAAACTCGGGTAAAAAAAATTACAGAATTTTAACGAAAATGTGATTTACTTAATTTTTAGTAGATCAAAATGAGTCAAATAACTGTTGAAACAAAAATTTTCGTAGAGTTAAGATTTTGAGGTTTTTGAACTGTAAAATTAAAGATATTACTAAGTAATTATAGCATAAAAATGTTCAGAATGATTTCTTTTACACATAACAAGTTTCATGGACTCGTAAAGCTGATAAATTCAAACACAATTGACCAATAAGCTGTAAATCAGGAGTTAAGCGTTCATTCACAAATTATGTCACGCTGTTTTTGAGAACATTTTACCCCTCCCACATAACGCATTATCATTGATTTTTGTATGTCTTTAGTATAAACCGTCACGCTAATTAAGATTAGCCCTCCTTTTGTAAATAATAACCTAAGAAAATAGTTAAAATCAGCAAATATATGGGTTCGATAAGCTTAAGGTTCGTATTTTTTTATATTTTATAGATAAATATTGAATATAATTGCATGAATATAAGAGTTTAAAGTTAATGAAGGATAATTAATTGTTTATAATGTAAAAAGCCATGAAAAATGTGAAAAAATAGAGAAAAAATAGTTTTTTCTTGAGTGTAGACCGCCACTCGAAAAAATTCGAAAATTTTTTGACATGTTCACGACATTCCAAAGAATACACTAGATTTATCTTTATGGCATTTCCTTTCGATCTGAGTTCTTGAAAAATCATAGAAATTTAAAAACATAAATTTTGAGGCTATGTTTGGAGTCCAAAAAAAATCTGCAAAAGGTTCTGTTTATACATATAGTAAAAATTGATTTGTATGATTTTATTCAGATTTTTTCATTTCAATCTATAAAAGATATAAAATAATTACGAAAAATCATATTTCTAAGGCTACCAGAGGCCGAGGGAGTTGGGGTTAAAAGAAAATTTCAAAAATTCTTTTTTTCATATATCTATTGGAGAGTATTCTTAAAATTATATATATAAATAAATGTTTTATAATGAAATTTAAACAAGATAATTGACTCAAAATTAAAAACAAATATAAAAACCCCCGTGGGGCTCTCTATATACATACTCAATATATATACATTTTCATTAAAATGAATTTTATAGCAATTTTGAACGTACAATTTGACTAATTTGACTTCCAAAAAATTTCCAATTTTTTTTAACATCTTTTAACAAAATAGTCTATATTTCTTATCTACACAATATACTGACTCAATAAAAATGTCGGGTCAGAAATCATTTTTATATTTTACGTGTTCTTTTTTATTAATATTTGATAAGTCGACGGACTTACTTCCATTTGGTAGAAACGAATTATATAAATATGTGTTAGTTGTATTTTTAAGAGATTAGATGTTGATTTCGAAGTAATTTAGGTTTAAAAATGGACGGCGAGACCATTGAACTGGTTGATGTGGAAGAAGTCTTAATACGTTTACTTCGGCTAAATAAGTGTGATATTATTAATAAAGTACAAATAAACTATAAATAAACATCTATATTTTAGTCATTTATAGCTTACAGTGTATGACAACATTCAATAATTAGCAGTTTGGATTGGTAGGAATTGAATAGAACCAAACTATTTACTATCTTGTTATTTTGTGCCTGGCAGATGACACTATTTAGAATCGCTTATTTCTTGTAAATGTTTTCATTAGGAAAGTTCTAAAAAATTGAAAATTTTTGAAAAATGGAAAAAATTTTAATAGTTTTATAGATATTTTATTTTGGGTTTATAAATATATGTTTACACCGATTCAAAAACAGCTACAATTACACCCGCTTTAGAAGCATAAAAAAACGCGAAATCAAGATATATATGACAAAAGTACGGATGGTGTCGAGCATTTGCTTTATGCTGATGATTTACAAACCTATACGCAGGTTGCGAGAGACGATCTTCAGATAGGCATTGATCGCCTGTCAGCTGTGGCGCGAGCAGTGTCGGCTTGGGCTTCTGAGAATGCCCTTCACCTTATGTCGGGAAGACTAAAGCTATAATTTTTTGGTCGGATTACAATATTAATAAATTGCAGGAATTGCACCTTCCAGGCATTGAGGTGCAGAATAACGTTTTTATTCCCTTTGCCGATACTGTAACTAACCTCGGTGTTGTTATGGATTCTAAATTAACATGGAAACCGCAAGTGGATGCAGTTAGTCGGAAGGTTAACAGAGCCTTATATGGACTCAGATCTTTTAGATCCTGCACCACCGAAGCGTTACGCAAACAGCTCGCAGGTGCTCTTGTTGTCTCTCACTTAGATTATTGATCTCTTTGTATACCTCGACATATCAGGTGAGCTGCAGACCAGGCTTCAAAGGTTGCAAAACTCCTGTGTGAGATATATATGTGGTGTTAGAAAGGATGAGCATGTCTCTCCCTACAGGAGGAAACTGGGCTGGTTGACTGTGGAGATAAGAAGGGAGTATTTTGCGGCGGTAATGCTTTATAAAGCAGTTGTCATGGGACAGCCTCCGTACCTTGCGGCCCTTTTTGAACAAAATCAGTCTAGAACCTCAGGTAGGAATCCCAAGGAAATAATTCCAGGGTCGCGTACTGATGTTGGCCTGTACTCCTTCAGAGCCCAAGGTGCTCGCCTCTGGAATTCGCTCCCCCGTGCAATTAGGCATCTTCCGTCTCTAAATAAATTTAAAACGGCAATACGTAGGCATATTATTGAAACCTGCGACGAACGAAATGTGTTCTGTGATAAAAATTAACTGTGTTATACTGCTAAGTAATTAATTAATTAAGGTTCTATATTGTGACGTGATAGTTAAGACTACTGACATAAACTGTGCATTTATAATAAGCCAATGTGATGAAATCTAACGATGAATCTGTGATATGGATACAAATTTAATTTAATGTATCGAAACTATGTATATATAATGTATATTTTTGACTTGTGCAAAATAAATCTTAATCTATCGAATCTATCTATCTATCTATCTCCTAACATATATGCAGACATGTATACATACACGTGTTGACAGCTGGGAGTCTGGGGAGAGAACAAATCCTTACCTGTTTGAAACATTTAAAGAAGAACGCAGTTTTGTCATGTGAGCAGTTTAGCAGATTATGCTTAAAAAGTTGAGCAAAATTGCTGAGTAAAATTTGCCCAATAGAATTAACTAGTCCAACGCAAATAAATAAACAATGTTTGTTCCAATTTATGTATTTATTTGTTAATTAATATATATTTATCAATGCAGATGATTAAATTAAACCTAAATTTATCGTATATATCTTAAAAGAAATACAAGAGAAAATATTTGTAGGTTAGGTATGAATATTTTCAGCATGTAGGCTCGGTGTGCCATGTGCTAGTATAATTTTTCAATTATTTGTTCTCTTTTAAGTATCTAATTCGTATTCAATTATTTTAGGTTCATTACATTTTATTTATAAATAATTCTACATATTACACCACCTTTTGGCCATAAACCGTCGGCCATAAGCTGGGTTGTTGACCATACTATAGGCCATAAATTGACCACACACCATAAAATTAGGCATTATATGGCGAATAGTTGGTTAACGTTTCTACCAAGGTAGCTTTTAACTTTTAATTATTAACTTTTAACTTTTTAACTTAACTTTCAACTTTCAACTTTATTATTTTTTCGGTTAGTAACTCTTAATTTAACTCAATCATTTTTGATTTTGCTAACTAGTAACTAAACTTTTTAAAAATTATAAAAGTTACCCATCCTGCAGTAAATACATAGCAAAATCAGTAGAGGTGTCTTCCGTGAAGGGAGATCCTTATCGACAATGACATACTAAATATAACTGACATATCAAAACCTTATCAAAATCTATTTCTTAAAGCTATGACACACTTCTTTTAAAAGGACAAATAAGTTCAGTGCGTTTATCTCTTGCTGTTCGTATATTTTGAAATTATATGCATGTATTTCTTAAAGTTAAAGAGAAACCGAAGATATTATATTTTATAATGTTTTAAGTGGTGTGGATTATCATTACTGTTTTTCATTTATAAGTATTTTTACTTGACAAAAGTTTACAGGTAAACACCTTTTTTAAATGACTACAAGGTTGGCTTTTTATTTAATAAATTTAAAAATGAATTTAATCACGTGATCAATATTGTCCCAACCAAATTGTTGCATATCAACGTTATCTATTGATAGAATTAATTCCATTATTTTACACATTATTTATTGGCGTAAAATATAGCTCAATTCTATCATTGGATGGTCTTAATATAGAATCGGCTATCAATTTCACTTCAGATGGTTTTAATGCACTTATTATATGCCACTTTTGTAAAATATTGAGTAGAACGATTTTTATTTCTAATAGAGCAAACTCCTGCCCAATACAATTCCTTGGCCCAGCACTAAATGGAATATATGCATATGGATGTCTGCCATCAGTATTTTCTGGTAAAAACCGGTCAGGATCAAATGTTTCAGGATCATTCCAAACCTCGGGATCATGATGCAATTGATAAATTTGAATGCCTACTGTGGTCCCTTCGGGTATGAAACAATTATCTGAAATATTTAAATTAGAGTTAGTTAAATATTTTTGTTTCCTCAAAGAGGAAGTTTTGTAATAGTAAAAGAAAGTGTTTTTCTTTATATGTCACATAATTCTCAAGATCAATTTTTTAATAAATATTAAGGTGATCCTCAAAAGATTTTTTTACAAAAACTCGAATATCTTTTGATAACATTTTTTTAATGCTTATAAATTTATGTACATTTTGAGACCTGCTAGATGTAAAACTTCGAAGTTTTAATAAAGTTATAACTAGTCATTCAAAACAAGTTACATTAGATATCATAGCAAATTCAAACTTTATTTGCATTTTTCTCGAAGCTTATAATTTCAAGACGTGAAATGCAAACCTACTTGACTAAATATCTTTTAAAAATATTAATATTTTTTAACTCTAAATGAATAAAACACGGATTTTTCTTAGGGTATACTATTGTTAAATATTTTTTTTAACACAGGCATGAAAAAGGTATATTTCGAGCGTATTTTTTCAAAGCGTAAAAAAATGTTTTGCCTTTGGGAAAAAAGCCATTTTCTCCCTCATAAACGGGACTCATAAATAGTACATTATGTAACAAGAGATTAATCGACTTTATTCCCATACTGCATATAGAACTGTATCCCCGACTTAACTGTCAAGAGGTTAATCATGGCCATTTTATTGACTTAAAAAGCGGGATTCCGGTAAGAACTATATTAAAAATTATTAAAAATATGTATTAATATAGAAAAAAATAGTTTGAAAAAAGAAAAAAAAAATTTTACTTTTTTCCTACCAGGGCGCGGTTGATCACAACGCGGTGCGTAAAGTTCAACTTAACACTCTAGTGACGAAAACTACTACTTTCCATTCTGGGCATTTTTCCCGCTTCATAACTCAAAATGCATAATTTCCCATCCAATTCACATGTATAAAAACACTCCCAACTGTTCTCAAAAATTCAAAATTCTTAAAAAAATTCAAAATTTTAAAAAAAATTCAAAATTTAAAAAAAAATTCAAAATTTAAAAAAAAATTCAAAATTTTTAAAAAAATTCAAAATTTAAAAAAAAATTCAAAATTTAAAAAAAAAATTAAAATTTAAAAAAAAATTCAAAATTTTTTAAAAAATTCAAAATTTAAAAAAAATTCAAAATTTAAAAAAAAATTCAAAATTTTTAAAGAAATTCAAAATTTAAAAAAAAAACAAATTTTTAAAAAATTCTAAATTTTGATAAAAAGTGTCCTTTTTATTTCGTAGGTCTGGTGGACGACTCGAGATGCTCATTTCCCCATTCGCTTTGTATGCATGAAAGAGGCTCTATTCACACACTTGTTAAAAAAAATCCGGTGTGTAACACAGGTGAAAAGGGCTTTTTCAGACTCGGATGATGATTTGAGCCCTCGTGTACGTCTCGGGCGCCTTCGGTGCCCTGGACTCCCACTCGTGCTTAATCATCATCCTCGATTAGAAAAAGCCCATTCTCCTCCCTAGCTGCACAATGTACTATTAAATCTAAGTTTATTTCTTAATGTTTACAATGCACAACAAATAATATGTATTTAAATTATTTTACAATAATAATGATTTTTTCAATGTTGTATCTTACGATTTCGAGTGATTTTGTCAATTTGCTTAGCGGAAAGGTTAATCCTGTTGCTTACTTTATAAAGTTACTGTATTACAATCAAGGCTTTCTTCATCATGTAAAGTGTACCTACATATCATAAAGTGATTGAATTTAATTAAAAAAAAATATAAAAAAAAGCATATATGAGGCATATTTTATTTATTAACAGTAAATCTCGTAATACTGCTTGTCCATATTACTGTGCTCTATCGCACGGACTTTTCGCCATCCTAACCATATTTTTGCTGTTGCATATTGTTGTTACTACTACTAAATAGTCTGCAAATATAAACGATTATGCCTAAATATTACTTTTTTATTTTACTAATTACCTACAGAATAATAAATAAACTAATAAAATATTACTTTTCGACACTAGTTCGATAAAATTAAACGACTCGTGTGATAATCATTTTTATCACGTGTCTCGAACATTATTTTATGACACTCCGTGCGATAAGTGCCACTTTTGTGTACGCTGGTGTTAACAAGCGTGTGTAAAAGTAGCACTCATCGCACTGAGTGTCAAAAACTTATAAAAATAAAGTGTTCAAAAGGTTAGTTTTTATACAGGCACAGAAATCGAAGTGCAGAATTGTAAACAAATCACAGTAATCGGGGGGTGAGTAATATGACGATAGCCATAGATAGAGCACAGTAATACGTACAAAATGTATTTTCTTAATTTTCAAAAAATCTTGATAAAATAGTACTTTCTTTGTCAAAATAATATTTATTTTAGGTATATAAATGACTAAAGAACTGTTATCGGTTTACAGTAACAGTAAACAAGGCAATGTAATTTCATGGTTAATTTATACGTAGACGAGTTAGCTTCATGGCACAGTAATTGGGCCGAGTACCCTACGTAAGGCGGATGGGAAGTGGCGCATTTTGAATCTTGCGCCACTCACATACAAAGTATAATTAAAAATAGATATTAAATACAAATTTGTAGTAACTGAAAATTATTTTGATTGTTACTTCCCCCCCCCCCCCCCCCCCCCCCTCCCCCTGGGAAGCCATTTCTACACAGCAACCACGCTCGAAATCAGCAATTTTCAATCCGCTTTATATGCATGGAAAAAGGCCAATTCTTGCACGTATTCTAGGATATCTTTGGTCAGCAAGGTGTCATCGACTCTAAAATCAATATTTATCTATAAAATCAAATCAAATATGTACCTATAAAAGATTGAATTATTGTTATTTTATTTAATTGCAAAAAATGCATAAGACACAAAAACATAACATTTTTGATAATCAGTCATTAAAAAATTACACTACTATTTAACATATACTAGTTTACGAATTCCATCATCGAAATAGTGTAAAAATTATAATTTTTCTATGCTATATTATAGATAGATGAACATTCAATATTACAAAAATAAATTAGATGTCATTATTAAATCATTCGTAAAAAATAACATAATCTTTCCAGATTTTGAATCTTTTCGTGCTATATAATGCATGAAGTCGGTCAGAAGTGTAGAATAGTAAATCTCATATATAACTACTTAATATTTACAAAGAAAACACAACGATAAAGCTTAGAGATGTTGTGATAAACAGGGTAAAAAGTCTTGCGTAAATTGAATAATCTCTAATATCTCAGAAGATTATGAACCAAATCGGAATATACCTGTACATCAAGCTAATATTCAGTAAAAATTTAACTGACTTTTATCATATAGTTTTAGAGTTATAGATGTTGAAAAAAAAGTTTTATTACACAGTATAACAAATGAAAAAAAAGTCATATCATAGTGTTTCCGGTCCTAAAATAAAGGATTTTACACAAACAAATACATATATACACACACTCACTCACACATACACACATTCATACATACTCTTATACATGCACTCACACACTCACACGCACATACCCATACACACACACGTTTGCAAACACAAACACAAACACACACATACATACAGACATTTTTAAGACTAGTGTATTCAGATTCCATAAGGCATAAACATGTTTATAAGGTAGTTGACCCAGTTCTCGATAGCTTAGCAACAAACTAAACTTATTTTACTATAAAAAATACTTTAATTTAAAAAGAAATTAAATTTGTTGTTTTCAACTATTAACTAATATACACATTTAACAAGTAACCTAAAAAAACTAAATCTTAACGTAATTTTAACTCCTAAATTCAATAAACAAAAGGAATCCGTAGATATAACTAATTCCATTCATTTGGAGTTAAAAACATCTCATTCTAAGGGGTAGAACCACTCTGCGTTCGTTTTGGTAGGTTTATTGTAAATATAGCAAACAGTAAAATACCACTACCGATTCATTAGTACTTAACGTCCTCCAACCTTAGTAAATGTTCCAATAAAGATTTTTTTTTTTCATGTAATTCTGTGTTAAAAGGTCAAAACGAGTCCATTTATTAAATTTCGAGATACGTAGATTTAAATTTTTAAATTGTCATTTAAACCTATGCAAAAGTATAGCATAGATAAAGAACAAATATTTAAATTGTATAATAACTTAACAATTTTTTTGCACATCAAGTTACATTTTCTTCAATAGACAATAAATTTTGCAACACTATAAAATTGTTGCGTAAATATCTTGTTATGCATATAAAAAAAAATACCGTATGTAATTTTGTAATTTTATCCGAGTTTATGAACAACGAATTTATTCACAAAACGCTATAAAACAAAAATTATTCGATAAATCTTAAATGTTATTTTAGATTTCAAATATTCATAAATAATGAGCTTTGATTGGCCAAAAATGACGGCGAGATACGAAAGAAAAAGCGATCAAAACTTTTTGGAAAGAAATGAATATCATATATATGAGAAAAACGTTATAAAATAAAATCGAATCGATAAATATTAAACATTTTTTTATTTCAAATCTTCATAGAAAAAAAAAAAATAATAATTTCGATTAGTAAAAATTACCGCGTAATACCAAGATATAAGCGATTAAAAATTTTGTCTTAAATGTTATTTTAGATTTCAAATATTCATAAATAATGAGCTTTGATTGGCCAAAAATGACGGCGAGATACGAAAGAAAAAGCGATCAAAACTTTTTGGAAAGAAATGAATATCATATATATGAGAAAAACGTTATAAAATAAAATCGAATCGATAAATATTAAACATTTTTTTATTTCAAATCTTCATAAAAAAATAAAAAAAATAATTTCGATTAGTAAAAATTACCGCGTAATACCAAGATATAAGCGATTAAAAATTTGGTTAATGAAAAATCATAAAAATGAAAAATGGATATAAATAAAAAATGAATCAATAAATTTAAACAATTCTATTTGATTTCAAACCTTCGTTAAAAAACATAAAAAAATTAGCTTTGATTTGGTTATAATTTATCGTGTAATACCCAAGAAATAAGCGATCAAAAAAATAAAAAATAAATCATAAAAATGTTAAATCGTTATAAAACAAGGACGAATCGATGAATATCTATTTTTTTTATTTTAAATCTTTATCAAAAGACGAAAAGAATAAGCGTTTATTGAGAAAAACTACCGTGTAATATACAAGAAATACGCAATCAAAAAATTCAAGATCTGGGCAAAACCCAGCCAATAGATAGTTAAAAATTACATTTTTGTAAATTTTCAAAAGGAATAATGCCATTTTACTCAATTATTGTACGACATAGAAATTCGATTTTATTTTACAAAATGATTTTTGTTTCCGAAAAAGAAAAGGATAAATACTTAAAAATTATAATTGATAATTACAGAATATTCTTCTCCATATTCCTAATCAACTCAAATTTTTTCACAAATTTTCAATCTTATATTTCCGAGATATAACCGTTTAAAAAAATGACGTAATATATGAAATGAAAAAAAAATATCAAACATATCGAGTCGGAAAAGATAGGTAGTTTTGCACTTTTAAATGTATTTTGTCAGAATTGATTATATTAATTATAACCTATAAAAGAACCTGAACAACTAAAACCCAAAAATCGAAAAAAAGCTAAAAGCAAAAAAGCATCGACCATTCAAAAATATTATTTGTCAGCCACCTTTGTGCGTCAAAGACAAAATAAAATGAGCCCTAAAACATTAAATTTGACCGTGGATTAATCGAGATATAGAGGGATACATACATATACACACACACGCACACACACACCCACCCACACACACACACACACACACACCACATCTATACGGACATTTTCTAAAAATAGTGTATTTTTATTTCAAATGGCCCAAAGCATATTTCTAACATGTTTTTTTAGAAAACTTTTGCTCCCTCATAGAGGAAACTTTGTGATGGTAAAAAGAAAGTTTTGCTAAAATCATTATAGAAACTTGTTTTGAGAGATTAGGAATTAAAATACACTATTTTTAGACAAAACTAAATGGATGTGTTTATGTGTGTGTATATGTGGGTGTGCGCATGTGTATGTGTGTGTCTGTAAGTGCTTGTGGATGTGGATGAGTATTACTTTGAATATTCACGGTCAAAATTAATGTTTCAGGGCTCATTTTTATTGTTTTAGTTTTAGTGTTTCGCGTTTCTTGGTATGTTTGAAATAATATGATCGATTTATTGTACGGTTTAGTATAGCTGGAGGTTTTTGCTGTACTGAATACAGTAAAACTAACCAGCACTTTTTATTTTTATTTTTATTGTTAATCCGGACCTGCGAACAGGGAATACCAATTCCCTCTGCAGAATTTGCGGCGTTAGGGGAGAACGGGGTAATGTCGGTCACTGGCTAATTCCGGTCACCCTTATATTCAATAATCTAAACATTTATTGGTAATAATTCGAATAGTATATCAAATGCACCATAAAATGCTACTACTCTATTGTCCAAACAACCTTCTATTCAGCTCTATTAAGGAATTATACACAATCAAAGTTTAGGCCTACATTTCTTATAAGAAATCTGGTCTGTAAAATAAGCTTTTATGCATATTATCTGTTATTTTATGCAGTTATTTTTTGCAACTTTATTAATTTAAACAATCTAAGAATACGAAGTAATGAAGAAAAAAGAGTATAAACCAATTGCTTTTTTGTCATTTCAATTTAAATTACTAAGCAGAATTGGGGTAATACCGGTCACAATGTTATTTATATGACGCTCCCGAAAGTGAGGCTAAGAAAACGTCGCGCTGCGCTCTCAGGTAGGGTAACTTTGCTTAAGTGTTTTTGATTGAACAGTGGATATGTGTTACCTATTTCTCTATGTAAGTGCGAATAATAACGCGACTGATCATATGAAGGTTCATATAACTGATTTAAAGAAATTTTTCACCTACAAAAGTAACTTTTTAATAGTGGCCGGAATTGTACCGAGGCTGACCGGTATTACCCTTTGATGTGAAGTAAATTCAGTCAAAATTCTTTTTTTTATTTCGTCTTATATAGCTTCGATATCTTACATTTTTATATTAAACCAATACGAAATATTTAAAGGCAATGGTTTGAACTGACAGAATAAGTATTTAAAGTTAACAAATGTTATTGTGTAAATAATTTCTACTCTGTACCGAATTTAGCAAATGTTATATGTAACTCTGGAATAAATAAATAAATAAATAAATTTTAAGTACATTTGAAAGATCATTGAATTACCTATCTTTTCCGACCCTTAATTTTAAATAAGGTATTTCCTTTTTCTGTTGTACACGAAAATATCGTTTTTTGTTTAAACGGTGATATCTGGAAAATATACAATATTTAATTTTTTTTAAACTTGAGGAGATATGAATATGATAGGAGACTTAGGAATATGTAGAAGAATATTTCGTAAAATTTTCAAGTCTTTATCCTTTTCTTTTTTCGAAATAAAGATCATTTTGTGAAAAAAATCTATTTTCTATGGCGAATGATAACTTGAGTAAAACGACACCATTCCTTTTCAAACTTAATAGAAAGGTACGAGCGTATCTTTTTGCTGTTTCCGGAGTCCGTTTATACCTGGAGAACGGCGCGGTAATTTGTCACCAGCTGAGGCTCATTTTTTTCGTTTCTTTAATAAGGATTCGGAATTGAAAAAGAATTTTCAGATTCATCGACCCGTTTTTGTTTTACAATGATTTCTCTATTTTACGACATTCTTAAATCAATAAGGTAAATTATCTTGGTATTTTATAAATAGTATGATCGCTTCAGTATAAATGCAATTAAAAGATCATTATATTACCTATTTTCTCCGACGCGAAATTCTCTATAAGCTATCTTTCTTCTTTTGTTATACATGAAAACGTTTTTTGTTTAAACGGCGATATCTTGGAAATATATAATAGAAAATGTTTCAAATAATTGTGGATTTTGACAAACATATTCTATATGTATAAACTTTTTTTCGTAAGCAAAATTGTATAAATTTATAGAGTTAAAACATGAAAATAATCTTAAATTCTATTTTGCATAAATACGAACCGTTAAAAATTTGATTTTATTATTATTAAATTTAATTTGCATGCTTCAATCAATATAAATTATTATAATTTTGCTTATGTAAAACTATCTGTATAAAACTATATAAATATAAGTTATATATATAAAGTTCATATTTTCTCAAATAACTTGTGATCAAATATCTGTGATTTTAAGGTAAAAGCCTATAAGTCACTTATAAGTAGTTTTGAGATAATTGCCATAATTTGTTATGTTGAAATCTAATTTTCACTTCAAAAGCGCATTTGAGAAACTTGGAATTTATTGTCAAGATGCAGAACACCTAAATAACACTACGATAGATTTAAATAATTTTTTTTTATTGGACTTCTAATTTTGAGCTTTAGGACCACAGATATAAATGCTCAAATATTTTGTGATCTTGGGGACGAAATGGAGAAATATTTTAAAAATTACTTATAAGGACTACCTTAATACAACATGATTTATGAATAACCAAATAGGTATATAACCAAAATTTCTTATAATATAAAGTAGGGCAAATCAGGATACCTTATGCTGAATGTATTTTTATACATTAAATCATCAAAATAATTTTTTTCAACTCAGGCATGAAATAGGCCTTTTTTCATGCTCGAAAGTGGGATAGAGAGTTACGTATTTTTAGCGTGTTTGTACGAAGTGTGAAAAAATAATTTTTTCCGTGTTTGGTAGGAAAAAATTCGTCTTTCCCCTGTTATGCGGGCAAAAAATTTTTTTTTCCCGTTTAACAGGGAAAACATGAATTTTTTTTCCCGCTCAAGAAGGGAGAAATGGATTTTTTCTCGCATAAGCCAGAATATCAATTTCATGTCTTTGTTGAAAAAAATACGGTATGTAACACGGAAAGAGGATTTATCCCCTTGTTGTACAATGTATTGTTTCCTTGCAGTTCAGATCTATTGATTAGTACATTTTCTAACACAAAATATATAAGCCAATAATTTCGAAAGTGTTGGGCAAATCGGGATACCTTTCTTTATTACGTTGTATTTTACTATATTATAAATCACGTACTCTTTGGATGTTATTTTTTTTCTTATATACTTCAGAAAAAATGATGAAATTCTTACCAATAACAAGATCATGTTCTATCAAACGATCAATGTAAGGAACACTTGGATACAGTCTGAGTACCTCTCTTATCACTCTGTCTAAGTACTTTAACTGCCCTAACTGTTGCATTGTTGGCAGTCCACTATAATCACCAAAAGTTTCTCTAATCTCTTTATGGACTTTTGCTTGTATTTCCAGAGCATTTCCAAGAGCAAACAAAGTCCAGTTAATGGCTGCTGCTGTTGCATCGTAACCCTGCATTAAAATTAGTAAAATATTTTCATTGTAAGCATTTCGTTAATATGACTTTTTATATTTACTAAATATAAATGAAGACTCACAGCAAACATGAAAGTATCAGCTTCTTGTTGAATTTCTTCGAGTGTTAGAGGGTATTTATTACTTTCATTCACATCCAGTAAGAGATCTATAAATGGTTTACTTTTTCGATTTCCTAAAGAATTTATAAATTTGTAATAATATACCCAAATAAAAAAAAATATATATATAATTATATATAATTCTAAAGGGATTTATTGAAAAAAAATATATATATAAGATTCCGAGGAGGGCTCGAACTAAGAACCTTTAAGTTGCCAGACCATTATACATTAACCACCAACCTAGCATGTCTTATTTATAAAACATTTGAATAATTGTATAAGTTACACCCTTAGTCACATAATATATGATTATATATATTCTCTCTATATCATAAAATATATCGCCGTCGCCGCTGCCAGAGCAACTTCAAGCTGGCCGCTCCTCAGTCCCTCCTTATCCCCTCCTCAGCTCGTCCTCCGTTATTATACGTTATTAAAGCCTATTTTTCCAAATTTTTACCTTATTTATGCACTATTGTGCGTTATTTTACGTTACTTGTACACTAATTTACGTTATTTAACGTTATACGTTATTATACGACTAATAATCGAGTGCTTTTACATATATTCGTTTTTATGTTATTTATACACTATCTTACGTTATTTAACGTTATTCTACGTTAATTTTGCATATTAAAATCGAGGGTCCCTTCATATTTCCGTTATTATACCTTACTTTGAAATATTATTAAAAATTTTTAGTCTTTTTTACATTATTTATGCACTTTCTACGTCACTTTAAGTTATTTCACATTATTTTACTTAATTTTTCGTTATTATATTGTACAGTATTCATACCCATGGCTATATCTTTTTATTGACTCGATGAACATTAAAATTTCAAAAAAAGATTTGATCCTTGAATAGTATCCTGCACAAAGAAAGAATTTAGCTGGGATAAAATCCCAGCATTTAAGTAAATAAACGAAAATGTGACCATTTAAAAAATTTAAAAAAATTGCATGACACCGTTAGAAACTCTACATTTGTCAGAACATTTTGGAAGCTGATGAGGTAAAAAAATTTCATAATCAACAAAGTTATAACCATTCAAAGAAAATAATTAAAATTGTTTCTTATTTAGAACAGAATGTTTAAATGCGGTTTTCTCGAAACATATTTTTCTAACTTCAAAAAGATACTTTAGAGTCGGCAAATTTAGCTGTAACTCTCAGAAAATATTCCTAAAATGATTTTTTAAAGAAATTAGTATACAAATTTTTGCCGATTAAATATGTATACGGAAACATGGTATAATTTGTCATATATTTATTTAAAATTGAGGTATATTTTTTTTCAAGCTATTTATGATAGAGAATTAAAAAAAATACTAACTTTTGTTTGTTATTGGTTCTAAAGTAAGTTAGAATTTATGAGGTTGATATAGTTAAACTTAAATGCGCAAGGAACTTTTTGAATTAACCTCTGCTTTTACTGCAAAAAAGTGCATTTCATGCATAAATGAATTGGGATTAGGGAAGTGAAAATTGCTCAAAATTAATATATATTCCTCTTTTTTTGTTACTAATAAAATATTAAAATTTTGAAATAAAATTCCGGATGTTTAGCGATTTTGGAAACATCAGTATAAACCCACCTTAAGGATGGTCTTTCGCTAGATAAAGGGAATAAAACAAGAAATCGTATGAGAGTTTATAAACGTCCTATGATAAAACTAATGATACGTACTTAATAATAGTCCAAAACTACGTGAAAAAAAAATTGTTCCAAAAAAATCGTGACGTCATAAGTGTAAATATTGTCAATTTATAAAATATTTAGTTAAACCCGAATTTCTTTTTTATTTCTTAACCAATTTTAATGTTTCGGGGCTTATTTTCTTTCCTTAAACATTTCTCTACAAAGTTAACGAAAGAAAATTTTAAAATAATATATCTGTAATAAGAGAAAGCTAATTATTTATAAGTAAACGCGTAAAATGTTATAAACAATTGGCTTTCTCTAATCACAGATATATTATTATAAAATTTTATTTCTTTAACTAAAGAAATGTTCAAGGAAAAGAATAAGCCCCAAAACATTAAAATTTGTTAAGAAATAAAAAAAGAATTGGAATTAAACTAAATATTTTTTAAATTGACAATATTTACACTTGTGACGTCACGATTTTTTTCATGTAGTTTTGGATTATTCTTAAGAATTTAGCTGGTAGTACATATAATTAGTTTTATCACATTTATAAAATCTCATACGATTATTTGTTTTATGCCCTATATCGCGCGAAAGACCCTCCTTAAGGTGATGCTAAACCCCCCTATTGTCGTCAAATACGGGGAATCATTATTTTCTTTCAATTTTCAATTTTGATAAAATATCTCTCTGAAGAGTTGTTGTTTTCTATAGGAACAATAACGTTTCATAGAGATATTTACTCGAAATTGAAAATAAAATGAGAAAAGTGGTTCCTCGTATTTGTCGGTGACCGGTGGCTTTAGCATCACCTTAATGAAGAGGTAGCCTTTCACATGCCTTTAATAAATTATGTGAATTACCAAATTCATCGAATTCTTCAATATCTTCCAAACCTGATAACTTATTTTTCGCTCGGTCTATTCGTTTCTGTTTGATTATCTAAAAACAATATTATACAATGTATGAAATTCCAATTTTATAAAAATGTTTTTCTTTAAAAATATACCTTCTCAGTAAATTCGTGCATGCATTGTATGGCATTCAACAATTTCTTTCCATTTTTGGTTCTATAGAAGATAAAATTCCACCTTAACCAAGGTCGAAAGTATCTGTCTGTCGATATTTGACAATAACTATAGAATTGTAATTATGTACTCATTAAAAATATTAATATTAAATATATTAGAAATAATTAGTAGAAACCAGGGTTAAATCGAACGTGTAGCGAATTCAAGCAAAAAGTAAATATTTTCAAGTAGGAATGTGTAATCCAACTTTCGATAAGCCAGTTTACATACATACTATCAAAATGAAAATGTTATCATGATTTAATTTTTATCGATACATAACTTTTGAGTAACTATCAAATAATTTCAACCGCTATAGTCGCCTCATTAAATCTAAAAATTATTTAACTAAAAATTGTTAAAAGTATTTCCTTATCATTGGGACGAACATAAGATCAATTCTATTTATAACTTTAATAAATGGGGTTGAAAGTACTTTTAATTTTATAAAAAATTCTATAACAATTTAACCAATCAGTGAAAAAAATTTTGACTCTAAATATTAGATTTACAAAAAGTTTTGAAAACCGGTTACCTTAATGAAGTAAAAAATTGTTTGGTATTTATTGGGTAACATGAAATTAAAAACAAATATTTACGTTATTGCAAATGATAACAAAGAAATCCACACGTTGTCGTCGTTATTTGAACTAAACACACTGAATATATTAAAGCATTCGATTTCTTCCTAGTCTCCTCTATATCTACCGCTGGAAACAATGTTTTTAAAATAATTTAAAATAAAAGAAAGCATAATTACGTGTATACAGCTTTGATGTACTCATTTTTTGGATTTCGCTGTGTATCTACATTTATTCCCATTGAAGTTTTGCAAAATGTATCAAGCGTGTAATTAATAACTAGATTGAAAACATTTATTGGTCTATAAGGATTGTCCATAATTTTAGCATGTATGATTTCCGTTAATATTTCGACATTCTTATACATCATAGAAGTGTATTCCTGAAAAATGCTGTATTGAAATGCTGGTGTTATAAGACGTCTGTGCTCAAACCATGTATCGTCTAAATAATAAGCCAATATGTTACTATTAAAACAAGAATAACTGCTTATTTAAGGGGACCAGCCTGAGTTAATCTCGAAAGAAAACATTTTGTTTCATGAACCGATAAAAAAATTTCCTTTAAAAGCAACTATTCTGAATTTTTACTATAAATACTTGATAAAATCTGCAATTTTATTGTTGTGTAAGCTCAAAATCTTGCTCTAACGTGACACAAGTTATTACCATTATCAATAAAAATTCTGCAAAGTTTATATTAAGCTTGAGACCATATTCTAACCAGTCTAGAATTAAAGAAAATATGAAAAACTAAATTTTAAGATTTTTGATTGTGAAAAAAATTGTGGCGTTTTTCTATAATCTTAATATCACAATATATCACAATACCTGAAACCACAAAATATTACAAAAGGGGCTAATAATTTTTTTTTTTATATTTCTTACCTTATTTTGACCAAAAAATGTTCCTACATTTTTATCTCATAAGTCCCTAGTTTTTGAGTTAAAAATCAAACAATGTTGGCAAAATCTCAAAATATTAAAAAAGCGCATTTTCAACCTTTAATTGCCCTTGACATATAACCTCTTAGGGTCTGAATTTTTTTTACATACTCTGGGTACACATACCAACATTTTTGTAGAGTTTTAGACATTTTTAATTTTGGCCATGCTCACTTGACATGGAAACACTCATATACACAAACTTCCATGGTTTAGTTTTCCATTGAAAATCTTCTTAGCATTATTTTTCGGTGCACTGAACAATTTTTAAAAAAATTTTCTTAGTAGTTTTTAACATATTGATTTGTTTTCTAAAAAATAATAATAAATTTTTTTTAAATAAATACATTTTTGTTGGTTGTGGCATCTAGAGACGTGCAGGTTGCAAAGTTTTCCCAATAAATATAGTAGTGACAATCGTAATGTCTTGTGCCACGTAGAAGCAAGTTTTGAGATTTTACATCGGTAAAATTATAGATATTATTAAGTATTTATAGTCAAACAAAATTTGAGAGTTGATAAAAAACAATTTCGTTTTTCGAATTTAACTCAAGCTGGCCCCCTTTATGTATAATTGCTTACCAGTCGAGGTAAGAAGTCCATTGTCTAGCCAAGGCGTCATAGTTTTACAGATTTTCGATTTGGTCATGAGTCTGCTACTTGGTAGAATTATCTGCAAATAATTATTTAATATTGTACATTTATAATGAAATTACATAGATGTTAAGAATCAAGTAAGAATATTTTAATATACATTTTTAATATATCCTGAATATTCAAATAGTTCACAGTTAACAATACATTTATCAAAATTACTTCACAAATAATATAGCTGAAGAATATATATCGAGAAAACAGCTAAGAAGCTTGCAAATAGTTTACAATCAAGAGAAACAAAAGCATTCATAACTTTTATTACCTGCATGTGTCGTGGTTTTCGTACATTCACAACTGCTTCAATGCCAACCCAAGTTACAACCATGCCGTCTTTAAATGTGAAACATAAGTCATTGAACCATTTGAATCGATCTGAAATAAAATTTATAACTAAAAAGCGGTAATTTAAAAAATGGCGATAAAAAGTGTTACGGCAGAAAAGCTCGAGTTCGCGGAGTCACGCACATTTAGACCGATCACGAATGCCTAGTAATCATACTAACTAAATCTTTTGTATGATCATTTTTAATAGGTCAGTAAAAAGTAAGATATGTATAATAATAAATAAATAAATAAATAAATAAATAAATAAATAAATAAATAAATAAATAGATAGATAGATAGATAGATAGATAGATAGATAGATAGATAGATAGATAGATAGATAGGTAGGTAGGTAGGTAGGTAGGTAGGTAGGTAGGTAGGTAGGTAGGTAGGTAGGTAGGTAGGTAGGTAGGTAGGTAGGTAGGTAGGTAGGTAGGTAGGTAGGTAGGTAGGTAGGTAGGTAGGTAGGTAGGTAGGTAGGTAGGTAGGTAGGTAGGTAGGTAGGTAGGTAGGTAGGTAGGTAGGTAGGTAGGTAGGTAGGTAGGTAGGTAGGTAGGTAGGTAGGTAGGTAGGTAGGTAGGTAGGTAGGTAGGTAGGTAGGTAGGTAGGTAGGTAGGTAGGTAGGTAGGTAGGTAGGTAGGTAGGTAGGTAGGTAGGTAGGTAGGTAGGTAGGTAGGTAGGTAGGTAGGTAGGTAGGTAGGTAGGTAGGTAGGTAGGTAGGTAGGTAGGTAGGTAGGTAGGTAGGTAGGTAGGTAGGTAGGTAGGTAGGTAGGTAGGTAGGTAGGTAGGTAGGTAGGTAGGTAGGTAGGTAGGTAGGTAGGTAGGTAGGTAGGTAGGTAGGTAGGTAGGTAGGTAGGTAGGTAGGTAGGTAGGTAGGTAGGTAGGTAGGTAGGTAGGTAGGTAGGTAGGTAGGTAGGTAGGTAGGTAGGTAGGTAGGTAGGTAGGTAGGTAGGTAGGTAGGTAGGTAGGTAGGTAGGTAGGTAGGTAGGTAGGTAGGTAGGTAGGTAGGTAGGTAGGTAGGTAGGTAGGTAGGTAGGTAGGTAGGTAGGTAGGTAGGTAGGTAGGTAGGTAGGTAGGTAGGTAGGTAGGTAGGTAGGTAGGTAGGTAGGTAGGTAGGTAGGTAGGTAGGTAGGTAGGTAGGTAGGTAGGTAGGTAGGTAGGTAGGTAGGTAGGTAGGTAGGTAGGTAGGTAGGTAGGTAGGTAGGTAGGTAGGTAGGTAGGTAGGTAGGTAGGTAGGTAGGTAGGTAGGTAGGTAGGTAGGTAGGTAGGTAGGTAGGTAGGTAGGTAGGTAGGTAGGTAGGTAGGTAGGTAGGTAGGTAGGTAGGTAGGTAGGTAGGTAGGTAGGTAGGTAGGTAGGTAGGTAGGTAGGTAGGTAGGTAGGTAGGTAGGTAGGTAGGTAGGTAGGTAGGTAGGTAGGTAGGTAGGTAGGTAGGTAGGTAGGTAGGTAGGTAGGTAGGTAGGTAGGTAGGTAGGTAGGTAGGTAGGTAGGTAGGTAGGTAGGTAGGTAGGTAGGTAGGTAGGTAGGTAGGTAGGTAGGTAGGTAGGTAGGTAGGTAGGTAGGTAGGTAGGTAGGTAGGTAGGTAGGTAGGTAGGTAGGTAGGTAGGTAGGTAGGTAGGTAGGTAGGTAGGTAGGTAGGTAGGTAGGTAGGTAGGTAGGTAGGTAGGTAGGTAGGTAGGTAGGTAGGTAGGTAGGTAGGTAGGTAGGTAGGTAGGTAGGTAGGTAGGTAGGTAGGTAGGTAGGTAGGTAGGTAGGTAGGTAGGTAGGTAGGTAGGTAGGTAGGTAGGTAGGTAGGTAGGTAGGTAGGTAGGTAGGTAGGTAGGTAGGTAGGTAGGTAGGTAGGTAGGTAGGTAGGTAGGTAGGTAGGTAGGTAGGTAGGTAGGTAGGTAGGTAGGTAGGTAGGTAGGTAGGTAGGTAGGTAGGTAGGTAGGTAGGTAGGTAGGTAGGTAGGTAGGTAGGTAGGTAGGTAGGTAGGTAGGTAGGTAGGTAGGTAGGTAGGTAGGTAGGTAGGTAGGTAGGTAGGTAGGTAGGTAGGTAGGTAGGTAGGTAGGTAGGTAGGTAGGTAGGTAGGTAGGTAGGTAGGTAGGTAGGTAGGTAGGTAGGTAGGTAGGTAGGTAGGTAGGTAGGTAGGTAGGTAGGTAGGTAGGTAGGTAGGTAGGTAGGTAGGTAGGTAGGTAGGTAGGTAGGTAGGTAGGTAGGTAGGTAGGTAGGTAGGTAGGTAGGTAGGTAGGTAGGTAGGTAGGTAGGTAGGTAGGTAGGTAGGTAGGTAGGTAGGTAGGTAGGTAGGTAGGTAGGTAGGTAGGTAGGTAGGTAGGTAGGTAGGTAGGTAGGTAGGTAGGTAGGTAGGTAGGTAGGTAGGTAGGTAGGTAGGTAGGTAGGTAGGTAGGTAGGTAGGTAGGTAGGTAGGTAGGTAGGTAGGTAGGTAGGTAGGTAGGTAGGTAGGTAGGTAGGTAGGTAGGTAGGTAGGTAGGTAGGTAGGTAGGTAGGTAGGTAGGTAGGTAGGTAGGTAGGTAGGTAGGTAGGTAGGTAGGTAGGTAGGTAGGTAGGTAGGTAGGTAGGTAGGTAGGTAGGTAGGTAGGTAGGTAGGTAGGTAGGTAGGTAGGTAGGTAGGTAGGTAGGTAGGTAGGTAGGTAGGTAGGTAGGTAGGTAGGTAGGTAGGTAGGTAGGTAGGTAGGTAGGTAGGTAGGTAGGTAGGTAGGTAGGTAGGTAGGTAGGTAGGTAGATAAATAAGTTAATTAATTAATAGTCTTATAAATAAATAAATAAATAGTTGTGTAAATAAATAAATAAACAAACAAAAAATCATATCGTATATATAATTTGACTATAATGGCTATATTCTAAAGTTTATATTGAGAAGTTCATAAAGTGATCGCAGACACTCTGAACTATTTAATAAATTTTAAATATCATAAAGTTTCTTTACTAACTGTTTCGTAATAAAGTTAAATATATCGTACAGTGTCTCAAAAAAATAATTCTTTTGGATTTATGAATATATAATCAGAGAGAATTTTTTAATATTTACATGTTTGCAATAACTTCTCATAAAATTCATTATAAACGTAGGACAATCTAACTTCAGGGAGAAAATTACCATCATAAACGGTAAAAATTAACAATATTCGTTATAAATGTTACTATTCAGTACAGTAAATTTAAGCGTGAATCAGGGCAATTTTTACCGATCTGTAATGTAAATTTTACCGTCCATCTGGGTAATTTTTTTACCTGAAGTCAGAATGCCCCACGTTTACAATGATGTTTATAGTAATGTTCATCCGAAAATTTTCTCTGTGTAGGGGAGAACGGTCCAATGTGGCGTACCTAAGGCTCATTAACAAGTGTGCTTGTTAACGTTTACTTAATGTTATGCATAACAGTCTTAAGGGGTACTTTTATATCTTAACTACAAATACTAAAAAGTTTTATTTAAAGTCTAAATGCTTATCCTCTTAAATTTCAAGTTTTTATAAATAAATTCACAAGTCACTTTTTTCTGCCATAGCATTAATTAAATAACTTATTCCGTATGTTATTGAATAATTTTGTAAAAATTTGTAAAAATATTCACGCAAAATATAGTACAAAATCAAAATTTTCCGTATACTCTGTCCATTTTGTATTCCATAACTTTGTGAGCAATTCATTTCTACGTATTTTCTTACAAGATTCGTAAATAAATAATCATTTATAATGTGTTTAATTAATTATGCTGCGCCACAATGCCCACTAGTAGATCATCTAGTATTATAATATTTTATGATATATATAAACTTTTTTTTTCAAATATAAGGTAGAGATCAAAAGTAGTAAAGTATAAGATATACATAAACAATGGGGAACTTGCATGAAACAATCCATTAGGTCTGTCAGATAGAATATCGAAAAATAATCTATACGTATTTTTCTCTTTTTTCAATTAAATGACTATGAACAAAGATACAGCAGGTTGAAATGTCGCGTTACGTCACAAACTTCCACTATATAGATACACTACGAGGGGAGTATATAACATCACGCGACATTTCAACTTGCTGTATCTTTGTTGATATTCATTTAATTGAAAAAACAAAACATACGTATCGATTATTTTTCGATATTCTATCTGACGAACCTAATGGATGTTTTCATGCAAGTTCCCTATTGTTTACTTTATTCCGGAAGACATACATTTAATTATGAGTAACTTTGTCAAACGTACAATTTACAGGTAAAAGGCCGTAAAACTATGTTTACCATTTTTAGAGCAGAGAATTTATAATATGATACAATAACTTTTCAAGATACATTAAGTATATTAGAGAGTTATATAAAGTAACTTTAACTTGTTTGAAACAAATTAAAGTACCTAAAATAGAGGTGCGCCACATTGCACGCGCGCTGTTCAAGACGCTGTTCCACATTGTATCGTTTCCCCCTACTTATATAATATTCATATCTCGTCAAATATTAAATCAAAGAATTTACAATAACCAATTAATCTTCAATAATCGAGAATAATTTATACAACGACATGACGTCTAATTAGACAATATTCAAAGATTCATAATATTTTTAATTACTAGCATAGGAAAATGATTATCAATAAATAAAAAAGAATATAAAAGATAAATATAATGATAAAATACCTTCACGAGAAAGTTTCATAATTTTCCAGTCTAATCCAATAAATGGATAACTTTTTGGCCCTGGTATAAATCCTAATGTTTCACGAAGTGCGAAATAGTCAGATAGCCACAGATAAATTATGAGGAGTACAATGAATACTATTACAAATGCAATAGATAGTACTATTGGTCCCATTTTGAAGTCACTAAACTTATAAAAATATGTTTGTATTATTCTACATTAATATTACTATTTTAATATCAATTAGCAGAAAGTTACAGGTATCGTAATTCGTTTATATGGTAGGTGTGCAATGGAAATGCGTTTTTGTGACAGGAAGAAATAAAGTTTATGACTTGAAGATTTACAGGAATATAGTTGTATGGGAAACTAATTTGTAGTAAAATTGTCATTGAATTAAATTCTACAGTGTTCGAGTTATGGATATTTAATAAACATTCTTAATCATATAGTATAACAAATGAAAAACGGCACATTTCACTAGATTCACAAAAGTCACATACAAAATCTATTCCATCATTAAGAAATTTTCTAAAAACCGGAATTTCAACTTAAATTTATTTCGTAAAATGGCTGTAAAACGAAATGATCCGATCATATTCGCTAAAATTTACGAAACCGTCCTAAATATTGATAACAAATGACCTTGGAAAATTTGATTATGCCAGCTTTACTATGGAATAGCAGTACCGATGAGCTACACACACACGCACACACACGCATACAAACACACACACACATACATATACACGTACATGCACTCGCACACATAAATACCCACGCATGCTCATACGCACAAACAACCACACACACCCACACATGTGCACACATAAATACATGCCAACACACACGCAAACACACATTCACACACATACATACTTATATACACACACTCACACACATACCATACGCACACACTCGTACGTATTCCCGAAGTCATATAATATGTTTCTACGTTAACCCGTTGACTGTTGTGTCCAATATATAGGACAAAACATTTTTAATGAATATTGTACTATCACGGTAAATATGAATCAATAAAATCGTACAAAAATTTAGTTAACAATACAGATGTCTGGGAATCGTCTTACCTTTGGAATCGAGCTGAAAATTTATTTCTGACGACCATAAAAAATGAAAAAGGAGAAAATGAAACAAATACAGTCAATAGGTTAAAAAAACAAAAAAAAATTATGAAAACAATGCTTCATTTCTGTTTTAGAAAGCTAATTTATTAGACATCATATTATAAACTGTATAAGTATTTTGTAATATCAATGTTTCCATCTTAAATATGCATGCTATATGTACTTTTGACACGATATTGCCACCTCGAACTGGTCTTCAAAGAGTACAATTTTGAAAAATAGCTTAAAGCCCCGTTGACCTTGAACTATGTACCGTCTAATTCAGAAATCCATGGTAAATGGTAAAAAAGGCTAATATTGAATAATGGAGATTAGAAAAGATTTAGCACAACAAACACAAACAAGATAAAATGCATACTTTATGCCTACTATTACGAAAAACAATATTCGTACTTCAGATTTTTTTAAAATATACAGTTTTAATTCAACTTACATATTTAATAATTACTTTGTAAATTTGAAGAGAGATATAGATTTGGAATAATTTAAGTTTAATTCTTTATAACACTTTGAGAAAGCAGTTAACAGCAATTTCTTTTATTTATTTATTAAATATTTATAATACTGTTACTGGAAATAGTAAATGTTATAAACATTCTTTACAATTATATTTGCTGTATATTGAATTATAATAATATTTTATTTAAGACAACGGTTAAACTATTAACCCTTTAAAATGTATTTTTTACACTCAAGTGCACTAAACTAACATGTTTTTAAAAAAAATATATATATTCTCTATAAGATTTAAACTAATGTAATAAAGAGACATATAAATTTTATGTTAGAGCATGTAATATAGTTGTTTTTTACCTTTAAAATTGGCTACAATCACACTTTAGTTAGATTTATTGTTGTTGCACAAGTTTATGGTTCCACTATTTAAAAATATTTTTAGTTTAGTTATTTTAAGTACGAGTTAAGGGCATTGAATATAGTAAAGGTAAATGACTTGACATGAACTTCCCAGACCAAATATGCAACGTATGCCGCTTAAGTAACCTGATGAGAAGCCCACGTTAGACTGGAACTCGAAGGCTCGACATCCTTCCCCATGAGTCGATACCTTTTGTGGCTTAAGCTTACATAATATCAGTCTGGACTCTCTGGAACTTTCAACGCCATTTTATTTTACGTTTGTTAAAGAAAATGATTTTTATATGTTTAACATAATTATTCTTGTCAAGTTTCGAAAACATATTTAAATAAAACATTTATATTTTTACTTAAAATTGATCAATTGCTGCAATATGAAATTGAATTTTCAAATATAGATTGCATCATAAGTTTCCGAAAAAATACCATTTAAGAAATAGATGTTTTTATGCATAATAAAAAAGAACAAAACATCTAATTCAAAATTTGTTATTGTTAAAGATAGGTAACTTTAAGCTCTTTCAAATGCATAGTCACTGAATCAATAATAAATTTCCTAACGTACAAAAAAAAAACACAAAAATACTAAAACCCAGAAATCGAATAGTCGCTATACAAAAAGAACCGCTGCCAATTCATTGGCACTTAGCTTCCTCAAACTAAATTAATTGTTTCAATATGAAATTCATTGTTCTTATGAATTCATTTTGATTCAATTTCTATATTTTTCCGCAATATAACCGTTTAAACTAAAAATTACGTTTTTGTGAATAACAAAAGAAGGGAGAAAGTCTATCCAAAATTTGGGCTATAAAAGATAGATAATTTTAAGTCCTTTTTAAAGTATACACTCTAAATTTATAACGTTTCTAACATGTCAAAAAAAACTAAAATCTAAAACTCAAAAATCGTAAAATAGAAAAATTGGTTTAAAAAATTTCTTAATTTCGAATCTTTATTAAAAAACGAAAAAAATGAGCCCTGTTTGGTAAAAATGACCGAGAAATTCTCGAGATATAAACGATCAAAAAAAGTTTCAAAATGCATAACCTCAAATATTTTGATATATAAAGGTCGTTGTTATCTGGGGAAAGAAATCATTCAGGAGATAATAAAAAGCTACCGTTTCGGAAAGTTTCAGATCAAATGCTGCCGATTTACTCCAGTATTCGTAGTTGACTAAAAGTCGATTTTTTTTCCAAAGATTTTTTTCCCTTCAAGAGAAAAAGTTGAAGCCTCAAAAGTTGTACAAAATTCTCCATATCCCTAATCATCTCAATTTTTTCCAAAAATTTACCTTCTTATATTTCACAGATATAACGTATCAAAAAACCCGAAGAAATAAAAGTCAAAAATCGGGAAACCTAAAAATACAAAAACGCATCTACAAATAAGAAAAATATTTTCAGACGCCAAACAAAAAAAAAGGAACCCCGAAACATTAATTCTCACCGTGTGTATTCAGAGTAATGTACTAATGACGACTCACATCCCTACATACGCAGACACACACACGCACACACACACGCACACACACTCACACACACACATACACACACGCATGCACGGACGCACGCACGGTCACATGCACACACACACGCACGCACGCACACACGCACGTCCACACACATCTATGCAGATATTTTCTAAAAATAGTGTATTTTGGTTCCCAGTATAGCAAAACATTTTCTTACCATCACAAAGCTTCCACTATCTGGAAGCAAAACACGTTGTCCACACAAAAAATTTATCTTTCTTGAATTTTCACCACACAAAAATATTGAGCTGTATAAAATGATAAAATATGGAACATTTCCTGAGATAGAGAAGTATACATTCACAAATACACGTGTGTGTGCGTGTGTGTGTAGATTTATGTTACTCCGATTTATTGCGTTTGTGATTTATAGCGTTAGACTAACAAATTAATCATTGTAGCTACACATACATAAGACTATACATATCTTAACTTTCATCACCTCAACCTCCTCCTCAACCCTCTCTCACCCTCTTTCTCTAAAAAAAAAAAAAAAAAAAAACACAGGCATGGCATGACTGAGCGTACACGGCGCGAGAGGCGGTCACCGTGAGGGATTGAAAGTAGGATTTGTCAATGTTACCTCTTTTGAAGGTCACATTGACATACTTCGCCAACACCTTTCGACTGGCTCCTCCTACCATCTCTTTGGGGTCGTTGAGACGCACATTTCACCTGCGGTCAAAGACACTCGCGTTCAGATCAACGAATACTCAATAATTAGACTAGATAGGAATAAGTTTGGGGTTGGGTTACTACTTTTTGTGCAAAACTCTTTTAAAGCCAGTATTCCATGCGATTCTCAGACAACACAGAAAGGCAAACCAGGCATTTCGGAATACATTATGTGCAGTGTTCAATCATGTGATCATCCCCCAATATTTGTAGCACTTATATACGGGCCACCGCACATTCCTTTCCTACAACAGTCCGATCTTATAGATAATGTTAAATTAAGAGAGAGAGGAAGTATCCGGAGGTGCATTTAATTTTGAAATGTGTGTACGTGAGAAGAACAGGGCAATTGAGGATGACAATTAAAATGCATTTTCGGATAATCCTCTGCGCCGTGCGGTCCGAGAAACAACGCATGAAGGGTTGCTGGAGTGCTGCGTTCGAAGGTCGAGCGGCTGCGTATGTGCGCCGAGGCCGGATTAGAGCCACGACTATAGACGACGACACGGCGGTTTATTGTCTTCGAGTACAGGGCCCGCTACGCCGGCCGACGCAGTGGCATCTATGACCCTAGGCCCTCGGCCAGGCCGTCGACGGCAGCGGGGGCAGGTAGACCCGGACGAGGAAGAGGCGGCTGCTCGTACCGAGGTACTTTCGCGATCAGGAAGAAGGAAGTTGGGGTAGTCGAGTGCGAGCGTCGAGCCGAGCATAGTCTCAAGCGTTTTCCCTGGCCGATGTCTCAGTGTATTTTGTTAAGTGTGTATCTCTTGTTTTATTTATATATTCACGACTAACGATATTTGTATCTTCTTTGGTAATTTTAGATTAATAAAGATATTATAAGCTCCATTTTTATTATGTGTTCACAATCTTAGTTGTTTTTCACCTAGTCACTCTCTTAATAAAACAGATAAGTTAGCGTTACATACTCAAGAGTTTAATCATAAAATTATTATGGGCGATCTGAACGCGAATCTCCTTAAGACGTCCGAGGATGCTAAATTTGTCAGGCGACTGGCTTCAGACCTCAATTTAAAAATAATAGACCATGGTGCGACTCATCACCTCGAGAATTCTCACACATGGATTGACATTATAATGACATATGACAACGATGTAGTACTCGACTCATGCAATCAAGTGGCACCATTCACAACCAATCATAACCTAATTAACCTTGAAATTGCATATGGAGCCAACTTAGTCCCGAAACCGGGAACTTTCAAGTATAGGGACTTTAAGTCCATTAACCAGGATGACCTTCTGTCACACCTGACAAGCTGTGATTGGTCGCCGTTTGATTGCATTGACAATAATGACGTTGACGGCCTGCCGGAGTTCCTCAGTGTCAACTTATTGGAGGCCATTGATACGCTAGCTCCTGAAAAGCAATTTACGCCGCAAAACAAGGCAAATCCTCCATGGGTTGATGCTGAGTTGGCACTTCTGCTCAAGAAACGTGACGCTGTACGGAAACGGTACGTACGGACCGAGGACGAAACCTTTAGGCACGAGTACTACGCCCTTGCAATACAAGTAGAAAAGATCTTTAAGTCACAGCGAGAAGCTTACATTCAAGATAGAATTTTTGATGCCCTAGGCAACAAAAGGGACATCTGGAAGGAGCTGAAGGGCCTGGGACTCCTGCCACGAACACAAGACGAGCTTCATGGTTTCACGCTGGACGAGCTGAACTCACACTTTGCGGGAGTATCGGTCTCTCAGACCGAGAGTAGCGCAGATTTGAACAGCATTCTGGACTCAGGCAGTGATGACGGCTTTAACTTTAAAACGGTGACAATGTCAGATGTAGTCCTGGCAGTTGTCCATTTCTCGTCACAGGCGCGAGGTTAGGTCGGTATTCCCCAAAGTGTGATAGTTAAGGCTGTTCCTTTCATTGGCAATTACATCATGCGCATTTTTAATTCTTCCTTGTATATGGGCGTTTTTCCAGCCGCCTGAAGGGGGATCATTTAGTGTCGCTCAAAAAGACCTCTGTGCCATCATCGGCCTCGGATTTTTGTCCGATAGCGCTGCTGAGCTTCCTCTCCATGGTGCTGGAGAAGATAATCCATGATCAGATCTCGGAGTTCATTCATGCAAAGAAGATCCTTGACCCATTACAGACAGGTTTCCGACAATACCACAACACTGAAACAGCACTATTAAAATTAACAGTGGACATTCGGTCAGGCATTAATGACAAGAAAAAACTACTAACGATACTACTTTTGTTCGATTTTAACAAGGCGTTTGATACTATATCACCATCTAAACTTCTCCGTAAGCTGATTCGTATAGGTTTTTCCAGGGGGGTTGAGCTCTTGTGGCTCAAATCTTATATAATAGGTCGTAAACAAAAAGTAATCAATAACAGTGGGGACTCAGGTTGGTTGACCACCAATTTGGGAGTGCCACAGGGTTCAGTCCTAGGACCTCTGCTATTCAGCTTATACATCAATGACCTACAAGACATACTGACCTGTGGTGATGTCCAACACTTGCTATACGCAGACGACTTGCAAATCTACACTCAAGTTGCCTGGCAGGATTTAGGTGAGGGTATAAGCCGCATGTCGGATGTAGCGCGGGCAGTGTCGGAGTGAGCCAAAGAGTCCAGACTGCGACTGAATGTGAGCAAGACAAAAGCGATAGTTTTTGATTCAGAGCATAACCTTAATCGTATGCAAGCTCTTGACTTGACTGGCATTGGGTTTCAGGACGGCGTATATGTTCCTTTCTCTGACGCTGTCACAAACCTCGGGGTTGTCATAGACTCTAAACTAACTTGGAAAATGCAAATAGAATCGGTAGGAAAGAGAGTCAATCGTGCACTTTATAGTTTACGATTTTTCCGCCCATGCACCACCGAAGCATTGCGAAAGTAGCTTGCTTGTGCGCTGGTAGTCCCATATCTAGATTACTGTTCCGTGGTTTATCTTGACATGCCAGAAGAGCTCGAGACGAAGTTACAAAGACTACAAAATTCATTTGTGAGATACATATATGGTGTTAGGAGGGATGAGCACATCACTCCTTACAGGAAACATCTTGGCTGGTTTACCATAAAGGAAAGACGAGCGTACTTTGCGGGGTTGTTATTGTATAAAGCAATAATCATGAAACAACCCTCGTATCTTGCGGCTCTCTTTGGGAAAAACACAGCCAGGACTTCCAGTAGGAATATCGTGAAAGAGCTTTCGGTTCCGGAATCGCGCACTGACACTGGCCTTTACTCGTTTAGAGACTAGGGTTCGCGATTCTGGAACACTCTCCCCTGCGGTGTGAGATATCTTCGTCATTATGTAAATTCAAAACAGCCTTATACAGATATCTCAGACAACAGAACGGTGACCAACTTAACTAAGCGTATTGTATGTATTGTATCCGTCTTAATTTATTTATTTATTTATTTACGTATTTATTTATCTATTTAGTTATTTATTTATATTTATTTATTTTTTGTCTTTATGAACTGACTATTTTTAACCTACCAGTATGCATGTATTTATAAGCGTGATTGAATGTATGAATATGACGGTATTGTGTATGGACGTTTTTCATAATTGACACGATCGGTATATTTGTAAGTCATGCGTATGCTATATATGTTTATATTGTTCGACGAGCGATCTCAACCTTGACGATAGTGACAGATTTGATACTTTGAAGTACTGTGATAATAATATTTTAAGCATGAACAAATACGTTGACTGCTACACCAGAAAATATGTAAATACATTATGTAATCATTTTTGATTTTATCAAAACAAAGAGTATATATATCTATCTATCTTTCTTCTCATTATAATCTTTCCGATTTCTTGAGTTTCACAACCGCCATAATATTTTTTATATAGAATTTGTTTGATTGGTTATATCTTGAGAATGGCTTAGTCTTTTTATATCAAACAATTCGAAATCAAAGAGAAATTTGAAGGCTCATCGATTCATTTTTGCTTTATAACGTTTCTCTTATTTTACGATATTCTGAAATCTACAAGAAAAATTATGAACATACGCTTATAATTTCTTTTGAACTCTAATGTAGTATACTTAACTCAGTGCACATTCTTTTATTAGCGTTCGTTAATTTGTTATACAGGGAAATAATTTTTTTTTATTAGGTTATATCTTGTAAACTATATAGGTACACAAACTATATCCTAACCATGGAAATTAAAATTATGTTTGAATATGATATTATTTTCTATGATTAGTAATTTATTAATAAGCAATAAATTTGGCTGACATTAATATATTAGAAAAAATAATTTCATATAGGATTCACCCCTTGAGTGCCGGAAAAAAAGTTCATAGAAACATGTTGTGTTTTATTTTGATTATATTAAAATTATTAGCTCCCAGCAAACAACTATACTAAGAATGGATTTTTCTGAGATTTAAATCTTTTGTTTAACATATTTTTACCAAAAATCTAATCTATGGAAGAGTACCCACAAAGTATAGCACCGCAAAATCTTCCATGGTAAAGATTCTTTTCCATCGGCACTCAAGGGGTTAACTAACACGGAGAGTGGTCACATCTCCGGGTCACGTATTTTTATGAAATTTTGGGAGGTGTTTTCTTGTACCTAAAAATGAATATAGAACCCTGAGTTTTGTTCCGTCCTATAGGCCTTTGGGGACAAAATATTACCGTTTGTATTAAAAATACGTGTGCTTTTTAGTAAAAAGTGGTACCTATACTTCGTATCATAACTCTGTAAGTTATTTTGCTAAAGAATATTTTTATATGAAACAACGCTTAAATTAAAGCTTTTTTAGTTAACGTTTTTTATCTTATTACATCATTTCTCTAGCAAAATAACTTGCAGAGTTATGATACGAAGTATAGGTACCACTTTTTACAGAAATAACGCGCATTTTGAACACAAACGGCCATATCTTGTCCCCAAGGGTATATGGGATGAAACTACGGGTGCTGAGCTTCATTTTTAGGTACCAGAAAACACCTCGAGTTTCATCAAAATCTGTGACCTGGAAGTGACACTCTCCTTGTAAGTTTGAGGAAGCTCAGTGCCAATGAATTGGCAGCGGGTTTTCAGATTACCATAATGCCTTGGTACTTTTGTAAAAATAGGTGGGACAAGAAATGGTCAACTTTTTGACAATCACCCATATATGATTCCCGGGATGATACCTGGGTGCAAATGTATAGCAGACTGCGACGAGATCGCCACACCGGGTTTAATTGGCACCCCCTATATTTTCGAACATTCTTACTTTATTTCTGTGCTTTTTTATATGGGCAAATCCGTCAAACTTTTAACTTTCTGAATAAAAAAAATGTTGTAATAAAAATTGAAGGCAAACAAATGGAAATTTGTGGAGAGACTTTTAAAGTCATTTATGATGCACGCGCCTTATTTTTACGAAACGGCATTTTTTGCCTATAAGAATAGCATCCTGTTTCTATATATACTAAATTGGTTATTTTTGGGTGATAAAACATTTTTAAACAAGCTAAATATTTAAAATTTATATAGATCATGTAAATTCCGCTTAGTTTTTATGTTTATGTAGGATATTAAGATGTGATCAAACATGAAACCGAATGATTTTAGATAAAATTATATATGCGCCATGGTAAAAATAGAAGTCTTTTAATGAATCACGTTTTTTTAAATTGTGCATTACACGTCCTAATTTTAGTATATCAAGGGGCATGTAAATCCGATAAGGATCATTTTCTTTGTATTTTAGTCAACAATAAATATTGAATTTTAAATCGATAATTAATAACACGCCGTAACTACTAAATTAAGGTAGGTCTCTGGTGTTTTTTAGCTAAAATATCAAAAGAAAATTTATTGAATTTTCTTAATCTTTCTTATTGTAAGAATGTTTTGAAACCTATCAGATGTCAAAACTCGATGTTTTAACAAAGATATATACATTTTAGTAAATTCAATTACATTAGACAACACACAAAATTGAAACTACGTGCTTTTCTCACAACTAATTTTCCTAACTTTAAAAAGTGGCTTGCGCACGAGGTTTTCATGAATTTTTTTTAAACTTTCAGAAAATATACCTTAGTATATGAGGAATATAAACTGTTGATTACATTTAAATTTTTTTATCTCATTTTATCCTTCAGTAATTATTTAAAAACGTGATTTTTTAAGCATTTTCATAAGTCAAATAAAAAATAAGTTGTTTTAAGAAAGTAATAGGCGATTTTTCAAATAATGTCAACAGTTTCTTTTGTTGGCCAAACAAGGTAGTAACTCAATTTTTTCAGAGCTTCTTGTAAAAATACTTTGCGCAATTGACATTTTGAGAACTGGTCATTTGTGTTAAATAAAAAAGATTTTTATTACGAACTCTGAAAAGAATCGATATCTTGAGCTAAAAATGTATATAGAACCTATTAATATCACCCTACATAAGTCTTTAAAATTTCAGATTGTAAGACAACAACAAAGTTTATCTTTTCACCATAGTCCTACCTTAATAACTTGGCTTTAACTGGAAAATTTTTAGAATTCTGGGACACATATTTAAAGTGCCATAACTTTTTTCAGAACGAGGCACACAAATGGGATTCATTTCAGAGCTATAGTTTAGGTTTAATTTAAAGCAATATTAGAAGCAGATTGATAAGTTAAACGGCATTCCTGTTTTGTTAGTAAGAATAAATATTCTTCTCTTCGACAAACATTATGTGCATATTTTTATCTTCGTTCGACTTGGATCATTAGATATTGCTAATAATGTGTAGAAATATTACTAAGAAGATTACTTGGGATATATTAATAAATAATATTAAAATGATCAACAGTTTTACAGTTCAGACACTAAAGATTGAAAGATCGGCAGATTTGCCCATATATAGTAAAAGCTAACTGCATATACGGGCAAGAAAGTTTTTTTTCCCGCTTATCACTTTTTATCCCGCTCACTACTATTTTTCCCGCCGGTCGGAAAGCGGTTACTTTGGCCCCTCTATACATGTATCAAAAAGCGCGAAAAATATGCTTGTATTACAAAATAGTATATTGTGTACCATGGGGGAAATGTAGGCTTTTTTCGTCCACGTGTGAGGTTTGCAATACGAGTCGGAGGCGAGTGCGCATTACGAGCTGAATATGAGTATTGCAAACACCACGAGGGCTAAAAAGGCCTCTGAGTGCTGCACGATCCCACGAGGGTTTTTCGTTCTAGTAGGCATACAGTATACAACCAAGTGACCATAAGTAAAGGATAAGGAATGCATGCAGAAGGATTAAGAGAAACATGTAGTCAAATATGGTTAATATGCAACTGTGAAAGAGAAGGACGGATGATGAAGCGAGACGAGGATAGGATTGGGGCGGGGCCGGGTTGAGGCGGGGGTGTAGTTGAGGCGCCAGGCACGGGTGGATCCACCCTCAGCCCCACAAAATAGAATACATCAAAATTCAATAAAATTTTGAATTAAAGAAAATGTTAAAACAAACAAATTTACAATTAAACAAATAATCAATCACAACAAAATTTTAATAACATATAAAATTAATCAAAAAAGAATTTTTATTAAAAGAAAATTTTAAAGAGAAATAATTTTCAATTAAAAAAAAAACGTTGAAATTCGTACGTAAGAACTTACGGAAGAACTAACGTAAGAACTTACGTAAGAACTTACGTAAAAACTAACGTAAGAACTTACATAAGAACTGACGTAAGACCTTACATAAGATCTTACGTGAGAACTAACGTATTATTTTCAGCAGGGTCTCCTCCCGCCCCAGGGCTATTTTCGTCAGATTTTCGAGAGAAGCTGATTTATTATTACTGTTATAGCGAGATAAAACAATAAATCAGATTTCTACCAACTTTTCTACTTTCTTTAATAGTTACCTGATGAAAATAAACCGATATAGAAGGATGTTAATAAACAACAAAATTTTGCCTCACATAGAGAATGTAAGTATATCATAAGTTCTCCATATCTTTATATCTAGTAAAATTACATTGTGAGAGAATTTTATATAGTAAAAAAAGCTGCATTGAATAGTAATTCAAGGATTAAAAAATGTGGATATTGTAAAAACTTCCACTACATAGTTCTAATCTTAATTTTCTTTTAATTTTCCCTAAATGTACAGAAGAAAAACTAGAAAATAACTTTTTATGGCGTTAAAAATACAAATATATCATGCAGATTTTATATTCCGTGGGAGCAAAAATTCTGAATTTTTTAATATGTTTCTTTCCCATTTTATCGGTCTATTATTTTGCAGTGCACTCGAATGTTATGGGTTCGTATGGGCCCTGCGGACTCTAAAGGGTTAAAGAAAGAAAATGTATCAACTCATATAAAATTTATTTTTTTAGAGTATAATTCAGACTTGCCAAATTATATTCATATACATAGGACCTTCGACATTAAATATAGCACTGTTTGCAACTTTATAAGTAATTTTATAAAGGTTTGCACAAGTCATAAAACACAATTATTAGTTTTCTTTTTAGTTATTTTTTTCGTCTTTATCTATATTTACAGAAATAAGAAGTTACACAAATACGCAATAAGTGTTGGTTGAACTAGCCTATATGCTATTGTCAGACCACCGTGGTTCAATAACGTTACATTTCATGGGAGGCAATGGAGGTGGTAACATCGAAGGCAGGCTAATTGGCATAAATTCACCAGGCCAAAGGTGTAGTGTGTCCAGCATAACAAACCCATTTAGAAGTATACGAAATAGTGGCACCAATATGTGTGGCATTCGTCTGCGATTTGAAGCTTTTTGCGGCCATATAAACACCAGTTTTGAGCCTCCTAAATTAAAAATTTCGGTTATTTTTATAAACAAGTGAAGACCAGTATCACTTTACTTTTAATATCAACATTGACATGATTTAGGGTTCTTGTATTTCTCAGTGACATTAAAATCTACTTTATTAAAATATATAATAATCATACAAAACAACCTGTAGAAAATTTTCTGACTTTCGTAGCAGCTACGTGAAATGGATTGACACCTGGAGGAGCACTAAACACGCCAGATATTTCTGAAGAAGTTTTCCGACAGTGTAAAATACGTATTTGATTTTGTTTTTCGTCAAAACTGCTCCAGAGAGAGTCTTTTCTTTCTTCAACATCTATTTCTAACTTCTCAATATCTAAATATTGCATGTCGTTTAAATTGAATAGAAAAAATACTTTATATAAAAAAGAAATTTAAAGAAATTATGTGCAAAAAAATGAACCGAAAAGAGATGTATAACATTTTTACAGATAGGTTATAAACTAAATAATTGTTTTTAATTCTTAGTTGATTTTACTTCTAACTTCAGATTGTAACATACGCGTTTATCATTACACTTTTATTAGTTACAAACAATTTGTTACTCTTTATTTTAAGCATGTAAAAGATAACAACAATATCACATAATTTTTTTAAAGTTCATAATTGTTATTGTATACTAAAGATATAATAATGTAGATGTACACCGAGAGAAGCTTTTAGTATAGGTTATTATAAAAGTACTAAAAATTGTATTGGTTTTCGGGTACAACTAACATTTTTTAATATTCTTTACTTAAAAGTTGTAATAGTCATAGTTAAACAATAAAGTAGCGTTTACTATTTTGGTAAGGAATATTAAAAATTATAGTAACATGATTTCCTTTTATGAAAAGATATTATCAAATAGACTGAATTTGAATGACTAAAAAAATAATTCATTTTACTAAAAGCACATATAGTACTTTTTACAATAATTAAGTCGATTATAATAGAAAAAATAGTAGGTTCTCGTTATTATAAACTGCTTTATTAAAATATAGTAACCACCACCAACCTGATTTTTCTCAGTAAACAGTTTTGGTCATTATAAAATTTTATTTTATTTTATTAAAAATGTATTTGTTTTGATTACGTTATAAATGTATAAATTATACTTACGTACATTTTCATTCGAAATTGATTTTCGCGTTCCTAAATGATGCATCGATATTATTGCAAGTTTTTTTGCTAACTTCAGGCATTGTTTTTTCGCGATGTCAACTTTAAATTGAGATAAATGTTAACCTCATAAATCAGTTAAATCGTTTAAGTGTAGAATTTTTTTCCTAAAATTCCCGGTAGTATTTCATAATGCATCTTTGCATATAATTCATAAATGAAGAATGGCTTGTAATCATCGACGTAAGAGAAAAAGATTTATCATTCAAATGACCCGCCGTACAACAAACTTATACACTCTGTTTATCGTTCTCTAATGTTTGTAACATACCTTTCGGTCTTACAGATGGCACACCCACAGATCCCGAAGCACCCTGTTACAAATGTAAGAAACCCCTCAAACCCCATCCTCACACATCTAAAAATAATCGCTAATTCGGGGGTTACCGCTCATTTAAATCAAACAATCAAAAAAATGCTTAGGCAAAGATGCGGACGCAGAGGTGGCCGCCACGTGTCAGCCGTTCCTCAAGAGCGCGATCGGTCGCTACGCCGATCGTCGCCACGAGCTGGACGAGCGCCAGCGTCTGCTCGGTGAGAGGATCGCCATCATGGAGAGATCGTTGCCCGCCGCGATGGCCTTCGGCATGTGCAACAGCGGGGGCTCGAGCGACGTCGAGGCGACGGCCATCGACCGAGTGCGCGAGATGCTGAGGTCGGAGGAGCCCGATCCCGCGGACGAGCTCGTCGCCGAGCTCGCGGCCCGCGTCGAGCAGCTGAACCGCGAAACGGCCGAGTTGCACGTACGACATTGCGCCTTCGGGTTAGTTTTAGAGGCCGTCCGCGGACTGCCGCGGGCAGAGACCGAGCGGAAGGTACGACGCGAGTACGGGGGGAATTCGAGAATCGGTGCGGGGCCGGGCCGATTTACGGCACGATTTGTAGGGGAGAACTGACGATCGGTAGGATCAACCATAGTTGTTTAGGCTGTGTAGGTATTTCACTTGTAGATGTGCATTAAAATTGAGAAATGAAATTTGTTCCTTGAATGGGTTTTTATTTATGGGGTCCGAAAGTCAACTGAAAATTGCAATTTCCCCTCATTGGTTTTTACCGATCGAAAAGTGAATAATTATTTATAAATATAAAAATACTTATATTTAGACAAAACCCAGACTCGCTTCCCTTCATTGAGTAGTAATAACCTATACTTACGAAGTTTCAGACCTCAACAACAACGACAACCTAAATCATTATAAACTTCTTGGCCCGTAACAATCAAGGTACGAAATTTGATTTTTTAATTGGCTTTCGGACCACTTTAAAGGACCCAAGTCGTGTTTTGCAAATTTAATGATCTGAATTAATTAAAAGTTGATATTTTGCAGTTTAAAAAACCGCCTCAGGTTAAAAGCACCAGTACTGGGACACTTTTGCGATACCCGTTTAGAAAGACTTGAATTCTGAAAACTGATAGCAAAATTAAAAAAATATTTTAGTATTATCGTGTAGCCGGGGAAATTTCCTATCGATTGAGAAAAAAATTGTTTTTTTAAACCCTTTCTATACGAATAAATAGTTGTTAAAATAATAGTTAAAATAGTTCCTGGCTGCAGTAGTGGGACACGATGTTTCGAGTTGACCCAATACTCGGACAGTTATTAAGTAGCTTTATTCGTTACCATTCTACAAACAAATAGAAATAAGCTCATTTTCTCAATTCATTCGATAATACTAATTGATTTACATGCTTTTGTAGTTTGGTAAGAATCGGCAAATTAAAAATCACAAAAATTGATAAACAGAGACCTGTAACCCCACATTTTGAAGCTATAGGATTACACGCCCCCCCCCCCCCCAAGCAAAAGTTATAGATTTCCAAAATCCACTATTTCCGAAATTCATTTTAGTTGACATTATTGATTGTTATTTAATATCTTGTTTAATAAGCTCTAAAGTAGTTTTCAATCACTGAATCTAATTATAATTTGTATATTTTGAGTGTCCCACTACACCTAATTGTACAGAAAATAATTATTGTTTTCACTAAATACAACTTTAATCGCATTCGTGAGCATGTCATCTATTGATAAAAACATTATTTTGACACTGGTAGAGTAAAATATTTCTTTTGAATGCAAAACTCAATCCTCGCGATTCAGTCAAATCTGCACGATTCAGTAGCGCCCTTCGTTACTCTCGAATCTTGCTTAGAACACATTTTTAGTAAAAGCGTTGAATATACTTTCTGCCGCATATTTGGAATAATTCATGTTTATTTGAATAGTTGATACCCTAGACATTAGATACAAAATTTTACTATAACAATTTACGACTGTATATTTTTGAAAACAGTCATTTTTCGTCCGTGTCCTGCTATAGGTCCCAATTTGCTATTTATCCAGGTACTGGTGCTTTTACCTTACAACCACCCACAATTTTTATTTTTCTTGCGCAAACAAAAATCCATTCCGTATTGTTTCAAATATGTTTCCATAAACGAATATGAAAAAGAAAATTTTAAAGTATTTATTTTTATGAGTTAATTCAACTTTTTCTTTAGTAGCAACCATTCTAAAAATGTTCCACTACAAATAGTTGGTAATATTATGTAATTTAACCGTTCTAAAATCTTAAAAGTTTGATCCTATACGCTACATGTAAAAAAAAGTCAAATAATCACCAGAAAAGAATTTTTATTCAGCGTGTCGCTTAGAATCGTGCACGTCTTAAAGTTTATCGAATAAATATAGTAATTAGGGGACCTTGTCACCTCAAAATTACATATAAATTGGTTACATATTTTTAGGTGCAGCTAAATTATTCTCATATGTTACCAATTTTTTTCAGTAAGTTTGAACATTTTATCAAGATATTACGGAAATTTCTTTTGAATTATTTTTATGGTTGTAATGTTTCTTTGCTTGGCTATAATACAAACGTGTATATTTCTTGCTCTGCCGCAAAGTTTTGAGAGTAAATCTGATAAAAAAACTGAGCAAAATTCTACCTTCCCGGCATCACATTTATATTTATTTATCTGCAATAAATAAATATTTCTAAAGAAACACCATACCATCCCCTCCGTATTTTTACCAGGAACCTTCAGTTAAATTTTCAAAAACTTTCATTATTAACTCCCGGAGAAAAATGCGTTTGAAAATTTAACTATGACTGTATATCAAACACATTTTTCTCCGAGAGTTAATAATTAAAGCTTTTGAAAACTTAACTGAAAGATCCTGGTAAGAATACGGAGGGGATAGTAGGATGTATTTTTAGAATTATTTATTTATTGCTCAGAAAAAAAATATAAATTTGATGCCGGTAATGTAGGGATTATAATTTCACTTTCACATCTCCTTTAAAAATTCAATAATTCAGGCTTCAATAGGCTATAACTTTGGTTAATAATTTTTTTTTCAAATTCTCACACTTTTATCCTAATTATATGCATTTTGAACTACGTGATAAGTACATTTAGATAAAATACACAAATTTTACAATGCTAACTTATATTTAAAAAGTTTGTTAAGGTGCCACGAAAGCATAATATAATATATATTGACTATTAATATATACATAATTATCATATCAATCAAGTATTACTGAGTTACTCACTACGCACCTAACAAGCAAATGCTCATTTATCTTGAATCACCTAAACACAAAAATTGCGATTTTTAAAATATCGTTATACCAAAATGTTTTCCAATGTGATGTCATTGTTACAAGTAACAATGACAAAGCAAAATCTAAAAGCTACGTGATAAAAATGCAAATTTTGGTATCATATAAAAGAATTAATACACGTCATTCGATAATTAAAGAATATCTTTTTGACAGAAGTAAATAAACCAGAATTTAAAAAGTGTACTATCATGCATTGATAATAATATATGACTTTGGAATGATTCAGACATTCGATAAGAAAATCAATAGTCAATACTCAATATACTGCGTATTACATTATCAAATCAATGTACCCTTATCTACGGCATGTCAATTTATTCCTTGCAAATACAAAAATATTTTTCCAGTACACACTATATTACGGAATTTAATTTTACTTTTTTACTTTCTGCTAATACTAATGACAAAGTTCCATTATTCGCATAAATGTACAGTTGAGGTGATGTTAAACCCACCCATTATCGAAAACATCAAGGACCCACTTTCCTGATTTAATTTTTAATTTTGAATATATATCTCTCTAGAATGTTCCTGTCCCAATGAAAAACAACAAGATTCTAGAGAGATATTTTCTTAAAACTGAAAATTAAGTGAAAATAGTGGTTCCCCGTATTTGCTAGTAACACGGGGGTGTAGCATCACCTTAAGTTCAATCGCAAGTACTCAGCGAACTTGACTCTCATCAATATTTTTGCAACTGTTCATAAAAATTAATTTTTCTCATTCCTAAATATTAAAAGAAAATGTTAAGGAACACCTATAAGTAAACCAAGTTTTTCGATACCTTGTACTATATTAAACATTGAAAAAATTATAAACAAAGTTCATGGGCTGAGAAACACTTTTTACGGCCAAATTACCATTACGGGATTATTGATTAAAAATGGTCTTCTGCTCCTAATAAGGAGAATCCTAATAAGGAAAACATATTTATTTCAACAAAGAACATAAAAGTACACGGAAAAAGTTTTAATTTAGGCTTTATTTCATATAAAAACATTAACCAAAGATAGCGTTAAAAGGCGCAAAGTATCTGAAAATAGGAAAATCTCCATTTTGCCGAATACGGTAACTTTTGCCGCCTCTCTCTAACTAACGCGACAAATATTTTACGCTTCCGCTCGGGCCACTCGCTCGCAACCGCGTCTGTCGAGCGGATCTCCAAAATGCACCAGTGTCTATCTCCCTTTTTCTTTTCCCTCCCCCCTGCCCGACAGGACAAGATAATAAACGCGGACGTGGAGCTCGAGGAGAGCTGCATGGAGCTGGAGTCCCTGGAGCTGGCGAACAGCGAGCTCGAGGAGCAGATCCAGCTGCTGGAGGGCAAGCTGACGGCCCAGGACAGCCTGGAGTCGATCGGCTCGGACGATCGCGCGTGCCTGGCGCGGATACGCGAGCTGGGCACGAACGAGATCAGGCTCAAGCGCTGCATAAGCGAGCTCGAGGAGAGGGAGACACTGCTGCGCTGCCAGATCGAGAAGATTCTCTCGGCGGGGACGCGAGACGAGTCGCGCTGCAAGAGGCTCTGCGGCGCCGTCCAAGGCCAGAGGCATCACGTGCACAGGTCGAAGAGTCGGCGGAAAAAGGAATGCGTGAGGATGTGTTATTGGATTACTCGCGTGGGAATCTGTCGGGCGCGCACGCGATACAGCATAATATCCTGTAACGCGTCGAGATTTGATTTTTAAATCAACAGGCTGAGACACCGGCTATTGTATAAGCCGATTTTCTTTTATAGCTTACAAAATTAATTAGAATTTGGAAAGTTTGGTAGAAACTTGACGTTTTTACTTTTTTCGGAGATTGTAAAAAATAAGATAAATAAAATAAGATGCATGCTTAGTTTTATCAATAATTACTTTTTATTGATACAAAATGCAAAAAATAGACTTTTATTATGAACATAAATTATCGAGTACACTGACAAAAAGAGTAGTCTATATCAGGATTTTGCATAAAAAACCGTTAGGTTCGTCGTAGAGAGCAAAAGAATGGACAGGTATTTGTTTCCCATTTTAATTAATTAAAAATTAAAGCAGATACAGCAGGTTAAAGCGCACTTATAATTTTGATTTTTATGGGAAAACATGCAAAGATCCAATTGAATATTTTTGTACCTATATGAAATATTTTACTAATATTTTTTGTAGATAATAAGAAAATATTACTACAAAGCATAAGTTCTTAATTATTAGGTTGCCAGATAATTGATAGATATGATTCGTTGCTGCAAATGAACGAATTCTTGCGAATAATCAACTGTGTCTCTTATAGTTAAGAACTGGTATTTAATGCAAAAAATCCTTTCTCTCAATATATAAGAAAGTATAGAATGTGTTTTTCTATCCCCTATAGGTTTTTTGAAACTTGGATAACTAATATGCAAATTAATTCCATTTTAATATTAATAGTTTGAAATACGCAGGTACTACATTCATGCTATAAGCTACGTCTTAGTTGATATTTTTTACATAAAGCCTGATAGGTGCAAGGTCGAACATTACAATAAGAGAATGGAAGTATTGTTTACATCGTTAAAATTGATGGATTAACTGAATGACTGTCAGTTTTGATAGCGTTACGAGAACTATAATTAGCCGTATCTTGTTTTATCAAGTTTAAGTTAAAATTATAATCGTAAAACTATATCTTATGTAACTTCATTCTTTTTTTTTAATTTGAAATAAATTTTATAACGATGACAATTTAGTTTGTACGATGAATAATATTTAACGTTCCAAAGTCCAAATGATTCAGCACTTTGTCTGTTTCCGCGAACCGTTACCGGTGACATTTCGGAATCGATTTATCTATCCATTAACACACACTGGTCTTACAATTGTGCAGAATCATGTTGTTCCTGCAATAATCTGTTTAAAGCAACGTATCTAAATTTTTAAGAAAAAGATGCTTATTTTTAATACTGTAAAAATATCTATGAAGCTGTTCGAATAAATAATCTTATTCGTTAAATTTCACTAGAATGATTAAGTTAAATGAAAATTATTCTACAAATTGTTTGTTAAGATAGTAATTGTTCAAGAACTATATGTTATATTTAAATATCATTCAAGAAAGTTCTATTTTAATAACAAGAATGTATGAATCAACTTTTAAAATTTTATGACAAGTTATTAAAGGTTAACGGCCAACAGTCACGATCTCGAAAAAACAATCCTTTTTTATATTTTTCTATTTCTTAGAATCTTAAAAGTATGTAAGAAGGGTGTTGAAAAATAAATAATTTTGATTTTTATGGAAAAAGAAAAATATGTCCCTATTATTTTTTTGTTCTCTACCTGACGGACCTAATAGATTTTTTCACACAAAGACCCAATTGAATATTTGTGTACCTATATGGAATATTTTACTAATATTGTTTGTAGTTAATCAGAACATTTTACTACAAAGCATACGTTCTTAATTATTAAGTTGACAGATATTTGGTAGATATGATTCGTTGCTGCAAATGAACGAATGCTTACGAATAAACAACTGTGTCTCTTACAGTTAAGAACTCGTATTTAATGTAAAAAATCCATTCTCTCAATGTATAAGAAAGTATAAAATGAGTTTTTCTCTCCCATATAGATTTTTTGAAACTTGGCTAACTCATATGCAAACTAATTCCATTTTAATATTAAAAGTTCGAAATACGCAGATACTACATTCATGCTACACGGAGAGAATTTTCTAATAAAAATTATGACGAAATTCGCAGTAAAAATTACCGTGAATGACTATAAAGCTGGGACACTCTAACTTTCCGGCAGTTTTTATTGATATTTACGATAAATTTTACCGTACTAAAGGGTAAAATTTGCCTGCCGTAGAGTAAAAGTACCCTGTATAAATCTTAGAGAAAACCAAAATTTGTGGTAAAATATGTACGAAATATTTTTTAAAAATCTGGATTTTCTTCCAATTGTTGTAGCAGTATCATTAATACTTAAATAAGTACATTATACACATTTATATTTGAGTTAACCTAAAATGTGTATACGCTCAGTTGTTTTCTTTATTAGCTGTCTTCTTTTTCTCAAATCAGGCAAATTTTACCATTCAGTGCGGTAAAATTGATAGTCTGTGCAGTAAAATTTGTAGTCAATGAGGTAATTTTTATAGTAAAATATCAGTAAAAAGTGCCAGAAAGTAGGAGTGTCCCAGCTTTATAATTATTTACGGTAATTTTTACCCTGAATTTCGTTATAATTTTTATTAGAAAATTCTCTCTGTGTATAAACTACGTATTAGTTGATATTTTTTACATAAAGCCTGGCACAAGGTCGAACATTAAAATAAGAGAATGGAAGTATTGTTTACATCGTTAAAACTGATGGATTAACTGAATGACGGTCAGTTTTGATAGCGTTACGAGAACTACAATTAGCCGTTTCTTGTTTTATCAAGTTTAAGTTAAAATTAAAATCGTATAACAGCATATTGCCATATTTACGTGATGATGCATAGGTAAATTATATCTTATATAACTTCATTTTTTTTTAATTTGAAATAATTTTTATAAGGATTACAATTCAGTTTGTACGATGAATAATATTTAACGTTCCAAAGTCTTCAAAGTCCAAATGATTCGACACTTTGTCTGTTTCCGCGAACCGTTACCGGCGACATTTCGGAATCGATTTCTCTATCCATTAACGCACACTGGTCTTACAATTGTGCAAAATCATGTTGTTCCTGAAATTATCTGTTTAAAGCAATATATCTAAATTTTTAAGAAATAGAAGTTTATTTAGAATACTGTAAAAATATCTATGAAACTGGTCGAATGAATAATCTAATTCATTAAATTTCACTAGGATGATTAAATTAAATGAAAAGTATTGTTTGTTAAGGTAGTAATTGTTGAAGAATTATATGTTATATTTATATATCATTCAAGAAAGTTCTATCTTAATAACAAGAATTAATGAATCAACTTTTTAAATTTTATGACAAGTTATTAAAGGGGACAGCCAATGCACAGTGGGGCCAACAGCCCTTCAAGATTACAATAAAAATAAATAACTAATTGGTGAAAATGTTCTTTTTAATATGAACTTTATGAATCCGTGTCCGTCCATGTGCACAAAATTAATATATATATTATATATATATATATATATATATATATATATATATATATATATATATATATATATATATATATATATATATGAAAATATAAATTCGAAGGGTTTTATTATTTCAAATTAGAACTTTTTTTCAAATATTCGCCCCCTTTCAACCACTGTTTGAAGGGAATTCTGGACGAGTTAGGAGTTAACGGATTTTTATAAGTTTATTCTATCATAGCTAAGATATTGTATATCTATTTATCCGAAGAGTTTTATTAGTCTGAGTTAGATTTATTTTCCCAATTTTCACCCTCTTCCAATCCCTTTTTTACAGCGCCCTGAGTGTATTTTAGGGTTGTAAATTTAGTAATTGACGCATTACTTTATATTTTGCATGTATCTATCGAAATAAAATACTAAATTTAAAAAATCATCATTTTCGTCTGATTCTGAGGATCAAAACTTCAGAATCATGGCGATTTCCGCACATACGCTCATTATGTACTATATATATTGATCTATTAATTTTGTACACTGAGACAACCATAGATTCATAAAGTTCATATTAAAATGAACATTTTTACCATTCGCTTATTTATTTATATTGTAATTTCGAAGGTAGCAAGAATTGTGTCCCGTTTTTTGACTTTTGGCCCCACTGTACAACGGTGACGATCTCGGAAAATCAAACTTTTTTTATATTTTTCTATTCCTTAGAATCTTAAATGTATGTAAGAAAGGTGTTGAAAAATAATTTGAAACATTCTTCGAGCTATCAACGATTTTGTGCAGATACCCTAACGCTAGAGATCATGTTTCTGTTTATAAAAGAGGATCTACAAGTCCGTCAATTATTAACCAATTCACTTGAAATGTTTATGAGAGCTTTGTAATCATATTATCTTTAGTTAAGCGTAGAGGGTTTCTTCCATTCCAAAAAACAAGGGAATTTTGTCAAATTTTTACAATTTTTTTCAAAAGTCTGCCATAGTTGGGATACCCCTACGTTTAACTGAAGCTATTGTATTATATTATGAGAATCCGTTTTTATTTTTTAGTAAAAATCTTCCACTAATGAGTTTCAACTCCTCCCACCTGCTCCACTTATTATCAAGATCTTCATGTTATCAGCTAGTGCATTTATTCGCCTGGTTAAGACCTACGGTTGGTGCTACTTTGGCGGCCACTTTGGGAAGCTTAGGTAGTGGGTCAGAAGTATGAGATACATAGTAAAAATTGAGAATAATGTCAAAAGCTAAGTTTCAGACATAAAATTAAGCTATTGAACTATTATTTAAGTTATTTAAGGATTTTGAACACACAAATAACAAAAGAAAACAAATTTAAATTAGTATTTTCTTAGTAATTTATGTAAAAATACTCTTGAATACATTAAATAATAATATAATATATAGTTCTTTCTGCCTTAAATCTATTTTTTTGCATTATTTTTCACTTTCACTATGTATTTATATGCTCTTGACCCACTACCTAAGCTTACCGAAGTGGACGCACGGGTGACGCCACTAGTAGGTCTTAACCCAGGCGAATAGATGTTAATATTTTTTAATAAAATGTGCACCAAAACTTACTTTAAGATATATACTCTATACTTTTTAAAAGTTCAATTACATTTAAAAAATGCTTTGAATAAAGATATTTATTCAAAGAAATATTGTTAAAAAGATGTCAGTCGATTTAAAAATTCAAAGTTCCCTTAAATGTTACCGACCAAACAGTCGTCTATGAGATATTAAACGGATTTTTCTCATAACTTATTTTTTAATTTATAATAGTTTCTTGCCCAAGCATCTCAATGGCTCTTTTTGAAACTTACAGAAAAATATAACTAAAAGTATATTTCGAAAACACGAAGTAATTTATTATGCTAAAGATGTAAATAATGTCAACAATTAAAGAAATGTTAATGTTATTGATTTTATTTATTGATTGTTACTGTTAATGAATACATGTAGTTTTTAAATACTTTTATAATTAAAAAAATGTTTTATTATGATTTTATGATTTTAAAAAATCTTAAGTATGGTTCATTAAAAGTTGAAAAATGTTGATGAAGTTTTTAAAATATGTTTATTTAAATTGGTTTGCACAAGGAACTGTCTAAGGAAGTCCTTTAAAAATTGTACGTAACATTCGTTAATCATGTCATAAAAGTTACCATAATTTTAATGCTATTAGACGAAATAGAAAGATATTTAAAAATCAATGGTATTTCAACAAATCGTACCTATAAAGTTTATCTACTGATAAAAGTCTATTATCTCTAAAAAAATTTTCAGTAATGTTTTACTAATACAATAGAACTTTGTTATAATGTAATCTTTTTTATAATATCTTTCATGTGTAGTTTGGTACTGTGTATATGTACAGATACACGTGTATATATCCATCTATGTATATCATATACTGTAAATACAAATATTTTGATCTTTAAAGATCGAATTTGTAAGTTGTCCTTTTCGTATTTCAGCAAAAATTGGGAGAGTCAAAAGAACCCATATTCGAGCGAAATAAAAGTTGTGGAAAAACTGGTTGCGAGACACTCGACAAACTCGTAGAACAAAAACGTCCGTTGGTAAGTTACACAAGAGAAAAAACACAATATATTTTATGGTTTTTTTCTTTACTTAGCGAAATATCACTCTGAATTTAATTATAGTCGTGCAAATGTCAAAAGCACAAAGTAGAGTCTACTTATAAAAAAACAGAATCATGCAAACATCTTGCGCAAAAATGTTGTTGCCAACCACGGAAAAAATCGAAGAAATTGTCATCCAGTCGATTGTGCAATTGTAACAAGCCTTCCAAAAATAAATCAGAGAAACGAATTTATGAATCGGTAGATAGTCCGTGGTGTACGCCAGACGTTGCATCTTTAACACCTCTGCATAAGACTGAAGCAAAAACTTCTCGAAATCCTTGCGAAGAATCTGATGCTGATTTCGTTAAATGTGCATGTTCCGATGATCCGTGGAGTACGCCAGCCGTTGCATCTTCAACACCTCTGCATAAGACTGAAGAAAAAACTTATCGAAATCCTTGCGAGAAATCTGATGATGATTTCGCTAAATGTGCATGTTCTGATGATCCGTGGAGTACGTCAGACGTTGCATCTTCAACACCTCTGCATAAGACTGAAGAAAAAACTTATCAAAATCCTTGCGAAAAATCTGATGCTGATTTCGCTAAATGTGCATGTTCTGATGAATCGATCTAAAATTAACAAACCAATAATTGAAGCAGTATTTGATAGTGCAAAAAGGTATTTGAAAGAAGTCGATAAAAAAATTACATATATATATTTGATGTATAAACTACGCATCAAAGAAATTACAAAAAATATTAGTAAATACACTAATCACAGATTTTTATTTCAAATTTAACATTTAACAAGTTTGTACATCGTTATAACATTCATTTGTTCAAACAAATTTTTAGTTTAAAGTTTTAAAAGTTCTCTTAAATCTTTTGCAATGTAATAATACAGATTACGTTTCTCAATCATAAGAGAAATGAGTACTGAAATTTAGTGTTTTAGTAAGTATATTTTTACAGTGAGTAATATATATATTCTATACTCTAACAAAATAGATTTGAATAGTCAAAAATAATCGTTTAATCTATTTAATATCTTATTCAATATTTGAAAAAGGTAAATTGGATATATGAGTTAGCTAGATAAATATCTTATAAATATTTTGTGTTTTAAAAATAATAAATTACAGTACCCATTGCTCTCCAAAAATCTAATAGTTTAATCATGAAAGCAGTAATCATTACAATCATAATCATATCATAAAATAATAAAAGTAATTAAAATTCTTCATGGAAAGGATAATCTTTGTGCTCCACAGAACTGTAACAAAGAAAATAATTAATAATTATTGAACAGGGGTGTATTTTTATATAAAATTAAGATTATGACTATATTTACCTATTCATTGGACACACTCTCCATTTACGATCAAAAGTATGAAGAAGTTTAATATCCTCTTCAGACAGTTTGAAATCGAAAATCTTAGTATTTTCCTCTAATCTTACTTTTGAAGCAGACTTCGGAATAACGACATGACCTCGTTGTACCTGAAATAAACGCACATGTTATTTGGAAAACTGAAACATAATTTTAGAATTGTATAAGTAATTATTATATAATATATATAATATAGAAGTAATTGAAGTAGCCTTCTCTCACAGCTTCAAATATTGGCCATTTGGCGCTAACGTAAAACCATAAGCCTTATCTGACAGCTTACGAAGACCACCGCTATAAAGCGGAGTTTCAATCCCAATACTATATTATAACAGCTATTCAATGTTAAGATTTTGGCTGGCTTTATTAATAAATAAAATGTTTAAATTGAATAAATTAATTTGTTTACATCTTAAATTACGCAATGTTTTAAATTTTTTTTTCCTAGAGCGTACCCTTATGAGGGAAAGACACTAAGGGAAAATGAAAGGGTACCTTTCAAACGCATTTTTGAATCCAGATAATGACAGAATCTTTTAAAAATTAACCAGAAAATGTTTCTATAAAAATAAAGGTCATAGTAAGCCGCTTTTTTCAAAAATCAAAATTTTTTACAGGGATATATTGTGTTATCGACTTCTTTATTTTAAAAAATTACTCAAGATTAAACAAGTTTTTTGAAAAACCGACTTACCATGCCCTACAAATTTGTGTAAGCTTTGTCTGGTCAAAATTGCAAAAGTTTCCGTAATTACTTGCTGCCGGAAAACCGTTCTAAATGTATTCTGTCGTATAAACCACGAGTAATCTAGCGTCTTACATATATATGTAATGATTTTTACAGACTGACAAAATCAAGGCAGAAAATCAGAATGTTTAATTGACTTTCTGACCTCTCTATTTTGTTCGACTGACCGCCTAATTTTTTACCTTCTGAGCTGAAAAAGCACTTAAATAATTGATCATATGTTACTGTGTATACATGAAAAGTAAAATTATAAATATTTTAATTTACTGTTTAAGAAAATAAAATAGAAACTATGATTTACTAATAACAACACAGGTCACAACTATACGGTTTCGACCGTTGTTCACGTTAAGGGATTAAGGTGGCATAAATATGTACCTTAAGTATAAAAATTTATATAATTAATAAATCTACAAAGTTACAGACAATTGTTTATAAGTTCGTGCATGTGTTTTATATAAGCAATCGGGCGAAACTGCAGGTTTATGAATTTTGTCCAATTTTTATATCGGTAAGTTCCCTTGAAATGCTTCAAGGAACAAAATGGGACCTTCAAAATTAAAATCGAATAAGAAATAAAAAAGTCTGCAGTGTTTTGTTGAATATTTATATACTTGTCGATAATATCTTTGGCAAAATGGAAATTTTTCTAAAAAAATTTTTTTCATCACTTGTAGTATCCATCTTTTATATTATATAATTTCTTATATTATAATATGAAAACAAATTATTATATAAATTTTTATACTTAAGGTGGGTCTACACTGATTTTTTTAACAATAAGTAAAAAAAATTGTTATAACACTTTTTGAAGCTCTATATTTGTAAGAAAATTTGGTGAGCTGATACAATAAAAAAATTTCATAATCAACAAAATTATAACCATTTAAAGAAAATACTTAAAACTGCTTCTTATTTAGAACTAAATGTTTAAATGCGTTTTTTTCGAAACTTATTTTTCGAACTTCAAAAAGTTGCTCGAGCATTTAGAGTCAATGAATCTAGCTGTAATTTCCAGCAAATATTCCTATAAGGATTATTTAAAGTAGTTAGTATTTTTTTCCTGGAAGTACGTACATAAAAATGTTTAACGATTAAATCTGTACATGATATTTTTATCATATATTTATTTCAAATGAAGGTATATTTTTTTCAAAGTTTTTATGATAAAAAATTAAAATAAAAAAATACTAACTCTTGTTTGTTACGTGTTGTTCTAAAGTAAGTAAGAATTTATTAGGTTTTTATTGTCAAACTTAAATAGGTACGCAAGGAACTTTTTGAATTAACCAATGTTTTGACTGCAAAAAAGGGCATTTCATTTAATGAATTGGGATTAGGCAAGTGAAAATTGCTCAAAATTGGTATATATTCTCCATTTTTGGTTACTAATAACACATTCAAATTTAGAAATAAAATTCCGGATGTTTAACTATTTAGAAAGAATCAGTGTAGGACCACCTTAAGGTACGTATTTATGCAGGAGCCACGTAAGGGGAGAGCAGAGTCCTATACCTATAAGCTATTACCCACAATGAGCTATTTTTTATTATTCTAAGTAAATTTTCAATTTTATTAAATTTTTCAACCAGATGCACATCGTGCTAATCACAAGAATTGTGTCTGTGGCCCAATGATTTAAAAAAGTTGAAAATTGATTGTGAAGAACAGAAATACGATGTAGGAATCTACCTTCAACTACGTAATCCCCTTAATAAATGTTAAAATTAAAAAAAAATTTTGAGCATTCAAGCTTTACAGGAAAAGTTTCGAAACAAAAAAATGTAAACATTATACACTTATGTACGTTGAAGAATTTCAAGATTTATAACTCATACCAGGCACCTTAAAAGCGCCAAAACTCTTCGTCGTTACCTGATAACGCAAGACGACCTGAGCGGGCGACTTATTGTACTTCTCCGCGATTCCCTTGACTTTTGGATCCTCGAGCAGACTTGGGTCTCCCGGTTGCGCCCAGGGCCTGTCCGGCGAGCCGAGCGGGCTGTAAGCCGTGATGAGGATGCCCTTCGACTGGCAAAATTCGGACAGCTTGACTTGCGGCAGGTAGGGATGGCACTCGACTTGATTCGCCACCGGCTTGACTTTACAATTGTCGAGGAGTCGCGCCAGCTGCTTGGAATTGAAGTTGCTCACGCCGATGTTTTTAGCGAGACCCTTCTCCAGTATCTGCTCCATAGCTTTCCAGGTTTCCACGTAGTCGACATCGCTGAACTGCACCTTTCCGTCCGGGCCCTCCGGGAATGGCTCTTCCAACTCTGTAAATAGAAATACGGTGTCATTGTTTTTTGCTGCATGGATTTTTTTAATAATGTTTGTACAGTGGTCAGTCAGAACGAACTAAAAACTGATATCTAGAAAATATTTAGTTAAATAATAAGCTAACATGAAAAGTGTTTCTATTTCTAACATGCAAAGTAACTTTTTAAAACCTCGCTTTACAACGTGGAAACTCCAAGGATAAAAGACGTTCGGTAATTTAGCACGATTTTAAAATTTTCACCCTTGGGGTCCCTAGTTAGTAATACAAGAATTAATGGATCGTCAGCTTCTTTTTTATGAGAATGCGAATTTGTATATAAATTTGGTAATTTTAAAATCCAAGATGGCGGACCCAGTATAGTACACTACAGCTTTCAAAAATTAAAAAAATATCTAAATTCGACCATCGATATTCACGGAATGAAAAACCCCCGAGTACTAATTTTCATCTCAATATTTCCAGTAGATTGCTCGAAAATGCTTATTTATAATAATTTAAACATTTTCGAAATATATTGTCCAGCATACGTCATAGATTCTATTGGATCTAAGATACCATTCAAACAAATAATTTCTAGTCTAAGATTAAAAAAACTGTAAAAAGAATTAAAAACCTCAATTATGATTTCACAATCATACATATTGTTGTTAAGGGGGTACCAAAGTCAAATTAAAATTCAAATTTCGCGCCAAAAATTACCGACTGAGAAACAACTAATTTAGCCGTAATTAAAGATAGAAACTGAATTAAGCAAAATGACGAGATACTTGCCCTCCGTTGTGTTATAATCTATTCTCTTACAAATTTTCAAGTGAAAATTTCAATAGCTCGACGAATAAAGTTTGAACGAAGTGTTATAGAGACATTTTTCAAACTTTATTCGTCGAGCTATTGAAATTTTAACTTGATAATTTGTAAAATGGTGGATCATAACACAACGGAGCAAGTATCTCGTCGCTAGCGGTGCATACATTTTTTACGCACTGATCATCGGCAACTCGTGCGTAAAATCGCTTTTACGCACTCTTCGCGGTGACTCGTGTGTGAAGTTAATTTTACGCCCTTGTTGCCTAATATATTATTGCATAAATAAATTTATTACATTTCTTAATTGCTTTACCCAAATATTTAACGTTTATTTTGATTTCAGTAATATTATCTCATTTAATTAAAAAAATCAAATATACAATCAATATTATCTCCATTAAATAAAAAAATCAAATATACAAGTATATTCTGCACATATTTTAAATATATAATTTTATAAAATTTTATAATATTTTAAAAATATAACAATCGAAGGTTTTCTTTTTACTCATGACATTGTTCAAACAGCAGACGTATCAGCATACAAATTACAAACAGATAAAACTCTGCATGTTGCTGTTTATCTGCAAGGTGTTTCTTAACAAGATAATTACTGCCGACTACGATTACTACAAGTTTTATGAGAAATTAGTTTAAATTAGACCTAAAAAATCTCTTGTTAAATCTTTAGTTTTCCATATTATAGTGTGTAGGTCATTTATATTTTTTAGTTCCCTCTCAAACTATATGTTATTTTACAAAAAATCTACTTTTTTGAAAAATTGTTTGTAATGTGCAGTATAAAAATACAAATAATTAATCTGTCTGATTAACATTTATCATTTACTGCTGATGCCATATCTCTGTAATTCCAACTTTTGTACTTCGTAAATCGTATCTGAAAATTGAGCAAAGCAAACCTTTGAAAGCGAACGGCCAGTGGATGAGGTAGAGATCGAGATACTCGAGATTCAGATCGGACAGGGTCTTCTTCAGAGCGGACTCGACGAGATCGGGCCGATGGCGAGTGTTCCAGAGCTTGCTGGTCACGAAGAGATCCTCGCGCTTGACGACGCCCTCCTTGATGATGCCGGTGATCGCCTCGCCGATCTCCTTCTCGTTGCCGTAGACCGGCGAGGTGTCGATGTGATGGTAGCCGATGCGAACGGCGTCCTTGATCACGTCGACCGCGGTGCCGCCTTTCGACTAAGCGTCAAAAAAAATTTCTTTTTCTAGTTAATTTAGAATTTTCAGTATTGACAGATGTATTAAATTGAGGAACATTACAACGAGGATGGGTTACAAAATTATAAACAAAGTAAACAGATTTTAAAAAAGCGATAAGGTGTTTGTAATAGTATGTACGTGAGAAATGGTTACGACTTGAAAATTATAGATGATTATAAAGATAACAAATTTTAAATAAAATAAAATTAAAAAATAAGGGTCCTGATAATACTTTTATAGGAAATATTTATTTTTAAACGTAAAACTTTACGTTTGACATCGTTTTTGTCTTCCAATATAGAATTACAAAAAACCGTATTTGAGATAGTTGTTATTGATAGCGTTAGAAAAAATGTGATTTATCTTGAAAATATTTTTTAAGATAAATTGTTGACACATATTTCAAAACTATTCGTTATAATAATTTTTAAAACAAGTAACTATATAAATACTTATTGAGAAAATAATAATCACAATACGTAAAGTATACACTTGTAGAAATTGCAATTATGAACATACTATACCTGTGATACATGCAACAATTGATTTATGACTCAGCGCAAAAACTAGTATTGAATGCATATATAATCATGATACATATCAATTCAGTAGCTCTTATAATTAGCCAATTAGAATATTAATAGTTAAACAATTTTAAATTTAATAAAAAATATTAACTATAGTTCCTTTAATTTAGATAATAAATTATCTGTGTAACTTGGTATTACAGAGGCAAATATAGAATAATATCGTGTACAAATATTACTTTTCCGAATATTTAACTGCTATATATTAAATTTTAAATAGTGTATATAACCTATAAATACTATATACCTCTCCTTTCAAAATACCCACTCCAAATAATATATGATATTTATTAAAATCGTACGTTACAGACGTGTATTATAAAAATAGTTGTAAATAAGAGGATATCCTTTGAAAATTCATTAATTTACACCAATAATAACAAAAAAAACATTTTGGAGTACAAACTCACCTTCCAAGTTCCCAATCCTAAGACAGGAACTTTGTTCCCATTGTAAAATGTCACTGATTCTATTTTGCTCATTATTGATAATATATGTTTGAAAAATAAATGCCGTACACTGGTTAGTACTTTTGAATAGTGTAATTTACACAGCGACAACATCCACGTAGTACTGTCGGCGAACGAGGACTGCGCTGTGTTGCAATAAGTAGGACGTTGCTAAAGTCTTTTCTATGCTACCTATAACCACAGTTGGTAAAAATTGTCGTTAGCCGGTTGATCAAAGCACACTCGTGCGGAAAATATTTGCACTATAACGTCGATATCTACAATACATAGAATCTGAGCTACTAACTACTAGCTACTGCTGCTACTACATGAGACACATATTATATTTCTATTTCGTTATTTAAAAATAAATTTAAGCTATTTTTAGAATGCTTGTGGATAAGATCTGATTTAAAATCATTCTACTTTTTAATCGCATATATTGTGATTCTAAGTTATAAAAAAAAAATAGCAATTTAAATGTTTTATTAAACCACGTATATAAAAAAACGTAAATAAATAATCACGTAATAATTTAATCACGTATTATAAATAACAATTAATACTTTGAGCTCTTTGACTTCTATCAATAATATACTAATCTATAATGTAATAAAAGTATACCAAATATGGTATTGCAATGACAATATTATATTAAAAAAATATAATAAAATAAATTGTGAATAACATTTAAAATAAAATTTAAAGGTGAATAAACAATCACCCTTTATTTGTATTAGGACAGTATGTACACTAGGGTGGTCCAAAATTTCCAGCATCTCAAATTTTCTTCTTGTAACTGCTTCAAAATGTTGTAATTGGCAAAAAAAAAATGAGATATGTGTTCGCCAGTTGCCTGAAGTTAACATTAAGAGGTCTCTACCATCGCAAACAGCTTTTAACATTTGATTTTGAGCACTTTTATTATATTAGGCTGAACTAAAAATAATTGTATATTAATTTACATGGCTATCAATTTTGAGATTCGGGAAAATTTGAGATTCGGGAAATTTTGGACCACCCTAATGTACACGTGCTTACTGTAACACTAATATTTTTTGAAGTATTATTGTACACCTTATGAATTTTCAAATCGCCCTTTTATAACTATATAATAGTAACCCATTTTCTTAAAATGCAAAAAACGATACACGAGTTTTTAAAAAAAACTTCTATCTTATAAATCTTTGATAAAATGTGTTTGAAGACAATGAGAATAAAAAATATCTTTGTATAAAATTATTTTATTGCATTATTAAACATTTTTTTAAAACGTTGTAATTTATCATTGTATGTGCAAAATTGTCTATAAAATTATGGAAGTTGCTTATAAATATTATTGAACAAGATTACGACACGCTATGGAAAAGTAACTTAAATTTATTAATTTAAATTAGTAGAAGTAAGGAGATCCTTGAACATAAGATTTTCGAGCACTGCTGGAGTTTACGTCGTTATTGAGATTTCCATTAATCTGCCTGATATGACTTAGAGCGAAATCTTCTTTACCTTGACTCCTTAGTATTTAGAAGGGGATGTTGAACGGGTAATGCGGGCTTGTTTCACATCTGAAAAGAAATTAAATAAAAAATTATATTTCATTATCTTTATAAAAATTGTATCGTAGGACCAAAGTTCCCTTTATATTTCTTACTAACTCTCAGTATGTACAATATTAAAATTATAATTTTTGTTTGAAAAAGGAGAAAATTAAAGGAAAGGATAATCTATCGCAAGTTATACGATTTCGTAGTATTTTATAATAAAAACATATAGTGTGGAAGCTGTTAATTTTTAAAATTAACTTTGTAACACCAAAACAATTATTCATGGCCATCTAGCTTAAGGTTTCGTAAAAAATCTATAATCGAAAAAATAGTTTCTCTATCGATTTAGTTTCGTAAATTGTGATATGATTAAACTTAAACCACTGGTATCAAATCTTTTAACCGAGTAGTACAAAAACGTGAGGTCTAAAAAGACCTCTCCCCCATAGGTAATTCACAACCGCACACGATATTTTTTGTAATACGTGTCTGGAATCTGTATTACGAATATGTGTATGCCCATGGAGCGGAAACAACTGCCGGTCTAAAAAGGGGTTAGGAAAAAAAGCTGACATTAGTTGCTATCATCTGACAGAATTAACTTATCATTCTCCGGATTGAAAATTACTATTTTCATCCCTCTTTATATACATAAAAAAGACACAACAATCGTGGATGAATTACAAAAAAAAGATTTGTTTGTCACAAAAACAGTATGATGATGATTTGTAATATGAAATCGAAGTCATTAAATAAAATTTACACCAATAGTCCTGGGAATGGACGAAACATTTTTGGCGCCCTCAAAAAATACAAACCGATTTTTCGTGAAAATGGCTATTGTTATATTTAAAATAAACTCGACCTCTAAAGGACAAATGCAATTCTTGGGCTACATTAAAAAAAATATATACCTATGCAGTCATTTAGGTCGTACCAAAACTATAAGTTTCTTAGTTTTACACTATTTTTATATTAATTATACAAAAAAATACATAATCTTTAAATAGTTAAGAGGACTTAGTATTAAGAGGAACGGCAGAGCGGTGTCTTAAACCTTGTACCCATTACCAACATTATCCACTTTTCGTTTTATGCAGTTAATTATTTCTTTAACGCAATTTTACAGACCGGTACATTCTAAGTGATAAATAGATTGTGCGTACACGTTCGCGAAATTTGAAAATCTTATGTATATTCGATGAATAAAACGAAAAACTGTAATGTCGGTATCCGGCATCCCCTTAAGGGGAGGTCGGAGCCGACTACAGATATATGCATTATATTTTACATTATTATAATTTAATCGTTCATAAAAGTTAAAAACTTTAGTTGTCCGGTGTTCTCAATCTACTAAGTAACACCGGACAACTGAGATAATTGAAAAAAATTGAAAAATTAAATGAGAATACTGAAAAATACGAAATTGTCGGTAACTGCGTAACTGCATGTTAGCTCCGACCTCCCATTAAGAGGAAGCCGTATATCCGCCACTACAGTTTCTTACTATGTTTGAACAGTTTTAGAGTTTATGAACTTTTCTTGGTATTTCGACATTCTTTGAGAAACTGTAATTGTCTACCGATAATAGATAGAAAAACTCATTACTTTTGTAATGAAATGAATATTTTAAGGTCCTACGATAGCCATGGATATAGTGAAGTAATATCTATCGTAAGTGGAGAAAAGTTTTCTCCGTACTTACGTCGCGAAAATTAATGAAATCAAAATCCAAGAGGTGTCATCGCTTCCTTTTTACCTCTTCTATGGAATGATCTTGTTTGGTAATAATCCGTAGCTTCTACGATATGCCAGAAAAAAAATTAATTTTGAAGCGGCGAAAATTTTGCAGGTTGCGAACTTTGAAAACAAAGCTATTTTATTTGGCGACAACTTCATAGAGCTTCAGCCGCTTTGAGCAAGAAGCTTGATGATTAACGAATGCTGAAGAAATGAACACTTTCTACCATGATAATTGTAGTTTATTTTAGAAATTATTACGTTTATAGACCAGTAGACTATTATTTATTGTTATTTTTTGTAAGAATATGTCTTTATGAGTGGAGGAAAAAGTTATAAACTTTTCCTCCCTTATAACCTGGAAAAGAAAGTTGTCATATGAAGTAACCGCACGCGCGCTCTCCGCCGATCCTAGTGTTTTTTTCAAAGTCCGCGACCTGCAAAAATTGGCCGCCTGGAAATTTATTTTTCTTCTGACACATCGTAGAAGCTACGGATTATTACCAAATAAGATCATTCCATAGAAGAGGTAAAAAGGAAGCGATCGCATCTCTCAGATTATGATTTAATTAATTTTTTGTGACGTATATACGGAGGAAACATCTCTCCATTTACTATACATATATATTAGTTGACTATAGCTATGGCTATCATAGCCCCTTTTGACTATTAAATACTTAAAATGCATTTTTCTCAAAATACAATTTAATATTATAACAAAATAATTCGCTTAATATTTTATTATTCTGAAAATAATATTGCATTATGTAACACGGGAATAAAGTCGAAGATTATTCCCTAGGGTGAATTTACTCACTTTGCTGGGGCAGTAAAAATCCGAGGGAATAGTCGACTTTGTTCCCGTGTTGCATATAGAACTTTATTTCCGACTTAACTGTGGCCACTTTATTGACTTTTATTGAAAATTTATATTAATATTAATATAAATATAAAATTGAAAAAGAGAGAAAGCCAGAGAAACTGAGAATTTACTTTATTCCCGTGTTGGCGGGAATAAAGTGACATTTTCGACCCGCTTTTTAGGTCAATAAGGTGACGACTATAGTTCAGACGTGAATAAATATTTATATACATATGTAGGTATGTCAAATATATTTATCCATTATGTAGAAAATATACAGATATGCCGAGCATTGTAAAATTATACTATTTTTAAGAAAAAAAGGTGTTTTTCCCATGTAACACGATAATCACTACACTACTTGAACCAAAGTTAGTGAAGAAGTTTATTATAATCAATGCCGCTTAAAATTCATCACTACTTAAACAATTTTATAGTCAATTTCATATAAGAAACGAATGATTTAGTAAAATTAGTAGAGCACCACCTTGAGTAAAAATATAGTCTGACGCATTAAAATTGTAAACTAAAAAGTGTGTTATAAATTGTTATCTTTATAACTGATAAAGTGGTTCTGAATGGCATCTTACCCAGTCATTGGACAGATTCTGCCATTGCAGTCAAAGGTATCAATGTAGGCGATGTCTTCCGGCGCCAGTTTGAAATCAAAGACTTGACTGTTCTCGAGAATGCGCGATTTTGTGACTGACTTAGGAATGACAACATGGCCTCGATCAAGCTGGAAGAATCAAAATCGTATTATTTAATAGACTTTAGCTCTTTGAGAAACGCAAGACGACTTATGTCATGCGATGATTTAATTGATATGCACGCTCGCGCTATACTTACTTGATAACGGATTAGGACTTGAGCGGGTGACTTGTTGTATTTCTTGCTAAGCTCAACGAGCTTCTTGTCGTCCATGAGTTTTGGATCGTCTGGTTTGGCCCATGGCCTATCTGGCGAACCAAGTGGACTGTAAGCAGTTACTACGATGTTCTTTTGTTTACAGAAGTCCGAAAGCTTTTTTTGGTTCAAGTAAGGATGGCATTCAATCTAAAAATTTTATAAATGTTTCTAAATAAAATGTTCTTAAAATACTATATTTGCAACAGATAACATTCTTTGCGTGTCTTATCACACGTACAAGTATTTAACACTTTTCCTCTTCATAAAAAAATTTGGTTAGTTACGTTTACTAAATAGTACTGAATATTTCATATGTACTGAAAACTTTAGCATGTCTCATAGCTTAAGTTCTATGACTAAAAAGAGTAATTATATAAATATCTTTCAAATATTGTTACTAACAAGAAGATTGTCAGAAATTTAGCTTCATGGAATTTTCTAAAACTTGTTCTTAAAATATCAAAATTTTTTTATTTTTTTTTAATTACATATATGGGCACTACTGCCCTTACACAGGTAGCGGATTTCAGTCCCAATCTCTGTCTATTTTACCTTAAGTATGTATTATTTTAATAAAAAATGGTATCTCTACAACTTCTTCTAACTTTAACATATTTGCGCTAGAAAAATAATTCAAAAGAAAATAAAATAAAAATATTCGAAAAGAGATTTAATTTAAGCCTTTTCCTTATAAAAATTAATGTATTCCAATAAATTAAGTTATGTATGATCGAATCGAAAGTGGCGTGGAAAAATACACGAAAATTCGAGGATTTTTAACAGTATACGACAAATTTAAGCTCCATGATTTTTCAGGTACTTTTCGTTAGCATCATCAATTTTCGGTCATGTACAAATAAAGTTCTATCTATATATCTTTATTCAGTCTATTTTTCATAACTATTGAATAAATTATCATTTTTATACGAAACAAAGCTTAAATTAAAGTTCTTTCCATCTACTTCTTTTTTGCTTTGGATAGTTATTCTATACCGCAAAAATTTTAAAGTTATGATTAGTTGCAGAGGTATAACTGTTTAACTAAAACATTGCATACTTGAAATAGAACATTGAATATTTAAAAAAAAAAGACACTTTAAAAAAATGATTAGACATAGGACCTCATACTTAGTGATAAAAAGATGTGTTTTGCTTAAATAAAACTTTCCTATTATAAGTCGAACTTTATTTTCTACTTCTCCAACCAAGTACAAATGCTTCCAAAGAATCGCCAACGTTTTTATGTCCTCGTGATACTGTCCCCCCTCAAGCGAAACCGAAATAATCCCGATACGCACCTGGTTCACGACCGGCTTGACTTTGGCGTTCTTGATGAGCCTGTCGATCTGCTCGGAATTGAAGTTGCTCACGCCGATGTTCTTGGTGAGGCCCTTCTCCAGGACCGCCTCCATGCCCTTCCACGTGTCGAGGTAGTCGACTGCCACGTCTAGGTGGGGCTTGCCCTCGGGGGTCTGAGGAAAGTTGTTGGTGCCGTCCTTGTAGGCCATCGGCCAGTGGATGAGGTAGAGGTCGAGGTACTGGATGCCGAGGTCCGTCAGGGTCTTGCGGAGATTGACCTCGACGAGGTCGGCCTTGTGGTAGGTGTTCCAGAGCTTGCTCGTGACGAAGAGGTCCTCGCGCTTGATGACGCCCTCGGCGATCTTGGCGGCGATGGCCTCGCCCACCTCCTTCTCGTTGCCGTAGACGTGGGCGCAGTCCAGGTGACGGTAGCCGATGTCGATGGCGTCCTTCACGGCCTGGGTCACCTCGCCGGGCTTAGACTGGACAATTTTTTGTTTGTTAAATGCAGAATAAAGTAAATTCAGCCAGTTCTTTATATATATATATATTGGTGTTTTATAACAAAGAAAAATGATTGTAGTTTTTGCACCAAAGTAAGAATCAAGGGAATTGCATGATATTGAAATATTGTTCATAATATATCAATAATCAATAAAGATATTCAAGTACAGTAGAACCTCCCGGCATTGTGAAACTCGGGACTTGTTATCCTCTGGTACTGTACATTGGCGCCAACCAATCAGCGTCGGGCATCAAGACCGTATCTAGGTTATAATATTAATTTTACCCTGTACCTTCTCCATTATCAAATATTCTTAGTATAATTGATTTTCATGCAGTTTTACTAAAAAAAACTTTTTATAAAAATCTATATAAAATTGTATAGTTTATTCTTTTTATAAAATTTTCTATTACATTCTTTAGTTAAAATATTTTTTAAAACTTTTTTATTAAAATTTGTTGGTTTACACCTATGCATAAAACTTTTTCTATCACATTTTTTCGAATTAAACCTTTTCATAAAACTATTTCCGAAAAATTGAGGCGCGTGGCCCGCACATAGATCGATAATTCACAGTGTCCCGCCGGCCCTATATAGAATCTGCTTTTCTTATCAAATTGAGGGAAAATTGATATTTTACTTTGTTAATGTAAATGATAAATACAGTTCTGCTCAAGAGAACTAACAGAATTAGCGTACATTCCGATCATCATAAAAAACGACTTTACATTAAAAATGTAAATAACAAATAAAGTTTGCAAAATAAATTTTCATTTATTTCTACACATTTTGCGATCTGAAAATCGATAACAAATTATGAGATCTAAGCATCTGGATTTATGTAGTAAAAACAGGATGTGAATGAGTAAAGGAAAACTTTCCATGTAATATGTAAAACAAAGATAATAATAGTTTATAATACCATATCATGTTTGAATGGAATTAATGCTCTTTTAATTCCATTACATAAAAAAATATAAACTTATGTGATATTATAAAAAAATATATTGAATCCGAATTGCTGTTATTAAACCATAATATGCTTCTAGTAGTAAAATACTACAAGTTTCAAAGCAAACCGTAACAAATTTAAGTTTATGAGAAAAAACTATTATCACTTCTGTGGAAATCTAGCCGACGTCTAAATAACTCTTCATGAGATGCGATGCAACCGGCATAATGTATTTCATAATATTGGCACGTAATTATTGACGTATAACTTATGTATGCATGATGCATTTACAAGTGTTCTTAATTAGCGGTCTAGTACTTTCAACTGTAAGTAGCGTTAATATGTATTATATATGTAATGCCTTCTTAAATTTAGATTAATCTATACCTTTTCGCATAGTGATAATGAAACCGTAAAAATTTTCGTGCTGTAATTTTTTTACATTTGCGACCTCACTAAAACATTTCGCAAATGCGTTTTTTTATTATAATATTATATTATTATTTACGTGTAAATATTTTTATCATATTTAGATATAAATCCCAATTTATTAATGTCATACTTTTCAGAGTTGGATTCTCCATTGTTTCATTTATTATACCTATATTTAAAATATTATAAAATAGGTATGAAACAGATAAAATTAGAAATCAACATTTAATTTGATTAAAAGTATTATAATTTGAAATTAATATCCTTTTGTCTAATATTCTTGTGAAATATAAATATTAATAAATTGAAAGTTTAACATTTATTTATATTTGCTAAATACATATTTTTGTTGTGTTCATTTCTATTCATGTATTAATTTTAATTCGAAGCAGCATTTTATTCTGCAATACAATTTACCTTCCCGTATTTTTATTTCATGTATTATTTATCCTATAAATGCATACATAAATACATACAGGTGAATATCATATCTGTTCTTTTGTGCATTTTTGTCAAATCATGAAAAATTAAATATTTACTTAAGTATCTGCATACTGAAACTTTTATTTTTTCACTGTCTTGTCAAAAATAGTGTCTTAGAAACTAGTATATATATATATATATATACATGAAATATACGGACAGAAATAACTATCTAAAAAATTTCAGCCCTGAATGTATTTGTCTCTTTCTAGTTTTAAAGAGAAACACTACGTGTACAAATTAACCCCATTCTCCCCTACTAAATACGTCCATTAACAGCTGATGCCAGCCAACTATTTACTACACCGACACCCGTTACGTAAGAACGTAAAATATGAATTCAGGCACAGAAGCATATACTTCATGCATACGCGCAAGTGTTCATAACCTTACCTTCCACGTTCCCAAACCGAAAGCCGGGATCTCGTTGCCATTGTTGAACTTGATCTTCGGTACGTTCAAAGCCATCTTCAAGTCTAAATGTCGCTGCGGTAAAAGTCTCGACCGTTCGTTTCGGCGTTTAACTCGTGACTGGCAGTGAGTGCCGCGGTTCACCCGGCAAAAAAGGCCGCTCGCTTTGCTCTTCCTCTACGTCGAAATATGCCGAATCCCCAACAGACGCACGCGTGCGATGCCGGTGACATGTATATATGTATAGCGGCGATACGCGTTGTCGGCTCTATATCTGTAGCCTTGAATGATCCCCTCTACAACGCGAGATCGACACAGCTGCGTCTTGGTCGCCCCGCCTACCCGCGGGTGTGTGCTCTGATGCTCCGTTTTGAAAATTCTCCATCAAGGAGACATTGATGACTCTTTCTCCTCGGCACTCGAAGAAGCCGGAAAACTTAATTACGTGACTGCGATTGCGCGCATTTGTGCGAGGATACGAAGAAGGCAATTATTTATTGAATCATTGAAGTTGAATTTACTTTGTGAGGCGGTTTTGCTTGCACGTTTTAATAATTTGCTCATTCGAAACTCGTCTGTGTTTCTTGTCATTTCTTACAGTTACTCTTTTAGGAAAATCATAAATTTGTTCGTTAGGTACTCCTAAACTTTGATTTGATATAAATATAAACTAAAATCTGTAATGGAATAATGGGTATTAATTTTTACAGTATAATATACTACATATCGAAAATATTTAAGACAATCACGGTTTATCCTAGTATATGTATACGTACATAAAAGCATATTATTGACTTAAAATGTACAATCAATTATTCTATAACTGCTTAGACTATAATAATAAAAATAATAATAAGTTACATTTTCAACAAAAACATTAATGTCTTATACTTTTCCTTAAAGTTTAGCATATTGAAAATTTAGTGTCCGAAAGGGATTTAGCTAAACTGAAAAAATTAAGGCTATATTTAACCTAAAAATTGTACCGTGCGCAGGTAGTTGCCCGGAAAGATATAACAGCTTTATATAATAGGCTCATTTCGGAGGTTGAATTAGGGACGTTTCGGCTTTTATACTGTATATTTTGTTTTAGTAAATGTACCTCTAACTTTTACGCGTTTGTATTTTTAATCTTTTCGCTCGCTTGCTTTGGCACTTCGCGCTAAAATTGCACGGCAAATGAAGGACCATATAATTATCGACCTTTGCCGCTGCTCGCATAAATTTCCATTAAAAAGAATGCGAAGTATACTGGAAATCATCATTGGTCCTCTAGTCAACATTTTCGCAGAAAATTGTGATAAAGCCTGCAGTGTCTACTCGAGTCTACGAAAGCTTAAACAGCTCGCAGAAGACCTGTATTTTGCACAGTGCTGTGTAAGCGTCTAATAGCGGATAAGCAATTAATACAACAAATGAACATGCATTTTTCTTAAAACCACTTTTCTTTAATTTGTTTTCATGATAAATTAAAAAACAGATGGACCGATTGACTTGAAACTTAGCAAGTTAGTTCAATAGATATGACATTTTCGCTTTCGTTCTCGCCTCTATCAAAATTATATCGAACTTTGCCAAATTTTAAATTTTGCGAGACAAATAATAATCGATTTCTTAGCGAATACTTTTGTTTTTCATTTTACATTCATGTATGTGCCCACCTAAAACAATTTTTTTTGAAAATTTATTTTGGAGTGATTTTGCAATCCTTGCATAGTATATTTTCAGATGAAAATGTAAAAAATGAAGAAAGTGTAAAATAGAAGTGACTATATTGAGAAACCTAATGTATATTAGTTTAAGAATCTTTTTGGTTTTCTGTTGAAAAAGCACGTAAAAAGTGAATATCGAGGTAATCATGTATAAGTCGAATATTTTTAGGCATTTTTCTAGCGAGCCATAACATATCTATCATCTTCGATTAAAAAATTTCAAAACATTTTTCAGATGATAATAAATATGTAGAAACATTAAGATTCAAAATAATATCATTTAAATTTTCTTAAAAAATCATTAAATATCACCTTATTTTCCGGCTGCAACAGTGTGTCAGTATCCCCTTAAAATACATTAACTAATTATATATATAGATTAAAAAAAATTTTATACCAAAATTTCATTATTTATATAGTAATATATATATATATATATATATATATATATATATATATATATATATATATATATATATATAAAACTATATAAACATTTACACGTCAAAAAGATAATCGATCGATACTATATAAATAATAAAATTTTGGTTATGTTTAAACTATTACTGTAATGGTAAAACGTGAGACTTATGTATCTCAAACCAAGTGCTCTATTGCAGTTTGTTTTTTTCCTGTCGAAATCCAGATGCGGGACAAAGTGTGTGGGGAACTAAGTCTATGGAAAAGTACGCTGTCGGTTACTATGCTACGAGCCCACTACAGTTTGTACTATAGTACACGTTCTATTGATCATCTGTAGGGTCCTGTAACAACTATAAGCAGATTTAATTTCCTTAAATGAACACTTCCTTTCAACGGCATTGCAATAAATATTACTTTGTACTTTCTGCAATAGAAATCCAGGATTTGATCAAACTGTGGATAAAGAAGTTGCCAATATGTTATAACTTTCGTTGCTGCATATTATAATTTTCATTTAAGCTTTTGGTTACATGAAATACTTCTTGTCATCTGAGGCATGCATGATAAGCGAGTCACTTATCATTCTAAATTTCTAATTGTTGCATTTATGAAGTACACGCATTCATAAACTGAATAACTGATAAAACCATAGACGTAGATTGATTATCTTGGTCGTATGATTATATGATTTTCATTGCATCATATTACAACCAATATTGTAAAAAAGGTAATTACGTCAAATAAGCCACTGTTCCTATCATATCGTAAACAAACAACAAGAAAATGATAAAAATGAAAATTTTAAAGAGGAAAAAAGTATAATAAAATAAATTTTATATTTCAGGCTACACAGTGTGTCTCATAACTATAGAAACACTAGAATTTTTCACATTTAAATATATGTATTTAACCTTTTTTTAAAAAATCTGTAACTTTTGAAGCAAAAAACGTAGGATAATTTAAAAAAAAAAGCGAATGAAAGGAAATTTTATACTCTTAAAACGTTACCAAAGTATTTTTTCTACGTTAACTTATGACAAATTCATGGATGGTTTAAACAAAATTTGAAAACTAGATACAAAATTTACTTACATTGATTTAAACGGGTCTAAAAATTGAAATCCTAGGCTTTTAGCAAAAAATGCAAAACAATAACAGAGCGTTCCGTCAAGTCTGGAGTAACCTAAGTCTTTGTCTCTATTTTCACAAATATTTAAATTTCGTAAAAGAATACAACTATTTCTATTACGATTCTGATCGATATTAACAATAAGTATAATGCTCTAATTACTTGTATGTAAAAATAAGTTTTCTTAACATAATTTAACAAAAGTTTGGTATATAGTCTGCACTCCGGAGCCAAACTTTTGCCTGACTTCATCGAAACTTTATTTTACACGAGATAACAAGAACGAATACTCAATCAAACCTTATTGTATTTTATTTCGAACCAAGTCTCTAATAGTTATCAAATTTAAGCACATCTTCGAAACTATATTGATTATTGCTCGGATTATTGTGTGTAATACCAATAGCGATAAATACAATGATTTCCTCTATATAGATTCAGCGTAAAATACTCAAAACTAAATAGAAGAAAGTCTCGTTAATTCCGCCGAAATAAATGAAGAAACGTTTCACCAACGTATTTTTGGAATCTTAGGTACGTTCCTTGGTGCGTTTCAAGAGAGTTGCGAAAATGTTGCAAAAACCTTGAAATATCCGCTTTGTGTTTCAAAAGAAACCTTGTAAAAACGGTCCTGCGACTTTACTGATACCTCAAGCTATTTAACATGTTTACTTGGTCCGTCGTACGAACGTTTCCACAACGTTTCAAAAAGAAACCTTTAAAAATTTGTAAAAAATAATAAAATCGACAAAACCTTTCGGATTAACCTACCAATTTGGTTGTACAATCTGGATGATACAACCAAATTGGTAGATTAGTCCAAAGGGTTTTGTCGATTATTATTATTTTTTACAAGTCCTTTGAATGCGTATGTTGAAACCCTGTGGAAACGTTCTTAAAACCTACAAAATAATACGTTAGATAGCTCGAAGTAGTCAGTAACGTTGCACAAACGATTCTGCAAGGTTTCCATTGACATGAAAAGCGGACATTTCAAGGTTTATGCAACGTTTCTGCGACGATCTTGAAACTTTTATAGTAACGTACCCAAGTTTCTAGAACACGTTGAAGAAACGTTTATGCAACGTTTCCTGATATGTGTACTGATGCAAGATGCAAGTCGAGTGCGCGCAGATCACAATCATAGCTTAATGCAGCAGCGCAGTCAAAGACTGGACTATGTGGAGAATCCGTAATGTTGGCCAACTGGACTAATGCGGTGCAAGTCGGATTTCCTTGGGAACGGAAGGGAGACGTCACTCGCAAAATAAGTAGTCGTCGCGTCTTCTACACCCAACGCGAGCGGTGTAGTCTGCCCATGGCATCGCATCATCGTCAAGCCTTATGCGCTCTGCGCTAACACGCGGGATCCGTTTTAATGGGATTAAGTAATGGAAAGTACCAGAGAGCCAGGGCAGAAATATTCCATGCGAGCTTACTCTCTCTCCCGGGCGCGTCATCTCCGGCTAGGAAAGAGAGAAAAGAGAGCGAGGATCTGCGGGGCCTATGGTTATTGTCATGTAGACGTGCAATGCGCCACAAACGAAGCTTTATTGGCCGAAATCATTGTATAGTCTTGCGCGCGAAGGGCAATTACGGCTGGCAGCCGCCCACATTGGCGAATTTCGGTACCCCCGCGCTCGCGGCCCGAAATGACAAAGTGCCGATTGAGAGCCGGCGCGCAACGCGACAATTCCGCGTTGTTAAGGGGTAACTTTGGAGGTCGCTAGATTTTGTTTGGCCTTGGGCTCGACAATTCTGATGTTGTTTTAATGGTAAGTAAGAACTACTTACTTTTACTTTATAGTGGAATAGTTCGGTTATGATTCTTTTATTGTTCACTGCCGTTGTTTTGATCTTATTTAAATCTAATGGAACGAATTATTAGGTGTGATAGGGTGGATGGAAATGTTAGTAAATATACGAAAGAGTAAAGAAGTTTTATAAAAGTGCGAGAAATGGAAATGTAAACTCTCTCGGGAAATGTATTTTTCATTTGTACTGTAAATATAATTGATCCTCTATACTTTTTCACTTTCGTATAATTTCATGCATTTTTATACACATTGCGTATTACATACTGAAACAGGTTAAGATGTACTCGTATGACGTAACACATTTGCAAAACTTTGAGCAAAACGCTGGCGTTCCTTATGTAAGTGTAAGATTAATTCTTTTTCCATGCGATTGTCATGCACCTCGCCAGTGAAATCTTTTTAAAAATATTTTTTTCTGTATTCTGCGAGAAAATGTGAATAAGCGAACAAAGATGTAATATAAGAATATTGTTCAACGCTTTTAATTTTATCACATTTTCTCATATTTTCTTGTATTTTATCATTTCCATCATAATGGGTAGTTAATGCGTTCGAACCTTATAAGAGCTATATATTGATATACTTGTGTATACTGTATATTTATAAGCAATCGATTTATTTACAAAATTAAATAACATTACTCTTCATGATAAAAAATGTTTACACATACAAAAAAGAACTGCAATATAAAGGCGTTATAATCATATTTTTAAAAAGGAATATCAAACGGAAAATATTTAGCGCCTTTATACCTGTAAAAAGAAAATAAATTGAAAACGTATTACCATATATTTAATTTTTTTTAATAAATTACTTACTCATCGATCGGAACGACCCTTGCACCAGTTCCAATACCTTGAAGTGCACTCATTTCTTCATCCGTAAGAGTAAAATCGAAAATTTCGAAATTTTCTTTGATCCTTGATTCCGTTGCAGATTTTGGTATAGGTGCTGCGCCCATTTGAAACTATGGATAAGTTAAAAAATTTATGAAGAATAGAAACCTTCAACCGGAGTAATGCGGGACCACCGGGGGTAATATAGGAGGAGCACCTTCGAAATCTGCTGCGTAAACTCTGTTATTGAATATTTTTTAAAAAACGCGTTATTGGAGTGTTTTGCACTCGATATATGGACTAATGATGACGTTAGTGAATGTTTGAATGTATTCAAAAGGAACTATCGGCTATTCAAATATTGCAAACCGACATTTAACTGGAATTAAGTGAAATGTTGGTGCGCAGTTTTCGAATTGCCAATAGTTTCTTTCGAAAACGTAAAAAAAATTCTGAAGCGAACGTTTAGTAACCATATTCAGTGTTAATTACTCTGATAACCACATGCCATTAAATAAATATTTAATAACAGAGTTTTTCGGACAGGTTTCGAATGTGCTCCTGCGTTACCCCGGTTAATTATAGAATTACTTACTACGAAACGCAACGAAATCTGACCAGGTGTTTTCCCATATTTCTTTGATAGCTCCTGTACTTTTGGATTCAACCACAAATTCTTTATATGCGGTCGTTTGCCCGGTTTACCAAGGGGTGAGTAGCCCGTAATCGTGATATTGTGTTTCTTACAAAATTCTATCAATGGTTTTTGATTTAAATTTAAAGTAACTTCAACCTGTACATAATTGTATGTATTTTCAAGATGATTTATTAAAAATATTTAAAATTAATAATCTGCCGAATATTCACATGCCTGATTATTAACCGGTTTAATTGTTGCTCTAGAAAGCAATCTGGTGATTTGTTCGGAGTTAAAATTACTGATTCCAATACTTCGCGCAAGACCTTGCTTTTTGCATTCTTCCATCCCCTTCCATGTTTCGACATGTCCAATATCAGAGGGCGTTAATTTGGTTAGATCATTCGTTTCCTGGGCCATAAATCAAATACGATTATTAAAAAAATAATTCTATGAAAAAAATCGCTTGACTCAGTTTTCAAATACCTGCAGTGATATTGGACTGTGGATGAGGAAAAGATCTACATAATCTAGACCAAGATTCTTTAAAGATTCTTTGCAAGACAGAATAACCTGATCTTCGTGATGAAATTTCACTCCCAACTAAGAAAAATTAATTTTTTTTGTCAATAAGAAAGTTGTATCAAATTTTGAAAATTGCTCATATTATGACTGTTTCAGTTGGAACACTTAGGCGAGCTATTGTTATTTTTTTCTATTATATTATCAAGCTAAGATAACTATATTTTTATACATAATATTTAATATAATAAAATAAAAATTATTTAACTGTGAAACAATGACGTCGTGCATTTATTATGAATCTCCAGCGTTCCAGCGCTTCAAAAAGAACAAGCGATAGTAAACTTTTTTGATTTATAGTACTGACCTTTGTTGTTATAAAGAGCTCTTCTCTCTTTACTGTACCATCTTTAATTTTTTCACGGACAGCGTTGCCTACTTCTTTTTCATTTTTATACAATAAAGCTGTATCGATATGTCGATACCCTACTTCAATAGCATATTTCACGGCTTTTTCACCTTCTTGGCCTTTCAACTAAAAAATAATGTTATATACCTAGTTATTGAAAATTATCTTTTAAACGCATTTTTAATACGTATATACTCTCAACAATACTTTCCACTGCATGAACGTTTTTAAAAATATTCGAAATGTCGTAGCGTGTTAGGTTAAGTTAGCTTTTTATGTTTGTATGTTGAACTCTCGTAATATTAGAGGATTTCAAAAATATGAAAAACGTTCGCAGCAGTGGAATGCTTTATAAAGTGTATAAAACCGTTATGTACGTACATATGTATATATACATATATGCACGAATTATATTATAACACTGTAGCAGTTGGGACGTTGCATTGAGCAAAGTGGAGGGTGAGGTTAGAAAATTATAATTATAATCTTGTACACCAGCAGTCAATTTAATACAGGATAGTTACTGTATTACTTTAAATAATTTAATTCGGATTTACTTACTCCGTATGTTCCAAAACCTATTAACGGCATTTTACAGCCATCATTTAAAACAATACTGGGTACTACCATCTTGACAAAACTATATACGTATTATTTGTTGTTATTACTTAGTAAAGACTGCGAAGCAGAACGCAGGCGGAGGAATGCTCTGTTCTTGCCTGTATTAATCAGTATGATAGCACAAGAGATATCGTTTAATCTTAATCTTATTTTGTAAACAGAACATTTTTCCTACTTGCGAATATTGAATTGATTTATGGTTGAAATCAAATAATTGTAGTTTAAAGAAAGTTAAAATTCAATCAATGAACTATCTACGGACATTAATGCTTATTAGAGTAAACAAGTAAAAATTTGCTGTAAAAATATTTCTGCTGGGGTAATAAGTTCTTTTAATTTCTGTGATCAGACGTGATATTTATTATTATTACTACCTTTAATATTAAAGTATTAGGCTACTATTTCACGTCTGACGTCATTGGCAATATGGCCGACCTCTGGGAGTAAAACATTGAAGTTTCAAAACATAAACATTGCGAATAAAAAATATTCTAGTGCGTATTTGGCATTTTTGACTAGTGTTTTTGCAGATAAATAAAGTAAATATTAACAGCAATCGAATAAAAAATGTATAATACAGTTTAAACAAGCTGGTATAAGAAAATTAAAGGATTATAATAATACTCGCTTTTATGGTTTTTAGTGATTATTAATTAATTCGACTTACTTTAAGTGCGTGCCAAAATTAAAAGATAGCCAGAAACTTACCACCTTTCTAAACTTACAGTGGATTTTACATTGTCAAGCTATTATTTTATAGAAAAAAATAATATTTTTATCACTTTATTGAGGTTGTTATATTTAAAATAATTATTGTTATTTTATAATTTAAATGTTTAATTAGTTTATTAAAATATTACAATTATATATAGATATATATGTATACGTGTAATTATTATTATTTTTCGTTATTATTGCTCGATTGCTATAAAAAAGAAGTTTCTTTTTTGAATGTGTTTAGCACCCATCAGGAAGTAAACATTACACAATAATGAACCATTCTATAAAAATTTGCCCACTTATTATTCTATAATTTATAAACGTATACAGCAAATTTCTTATAATTAGATAAACACTCAAACCAACCTCAAATAAAGAGATAAAACTATTATTTTCTTTCTGCAACATGATAGCTTAATAGTCTAAACCCTAATATAAGTTTAGAAGCTGGTAAGTTTTCGGTTACCTCTGAATTTTTTCACACACTTTAACTACGTCAAACTGATAAATAATCACTAAACACCCCCAAAGTGAGTTTTATTATAATCCTTTAATTTTCGCATACCAGCTTATTTAAACTGCATTATACATTTTTTATTTGATTTCTGTTAATATTTCCTTAATTTATCTGCAAAAAGACTAGTAAGAAATGCCAAATACGCACTAGAATATTTTTTATTCGCAATGTTTATGTTTTGAAACTCGAATGTTTTAAATTTCCATAAGGTAGCGAAAGTTGGAAATACAATAATGACGGTACCATACATTGCAGAGATAGGGAAAATGAATATTTTATTACGTTGTACAATATTTTGAGATATTTCTAACAAATTATGATATGTAGAATATTCACCTAACTACGAAAAAGAGATTTTAAGATAAATATATTGTCTAAATACTTTGAATATCCCGAAGAGCGATAAAATTGTTGTTTTTCCTAACCTCGCTATACACTGCACCATCATTGTTGTAGTTACAACTTTCACCACCTTATGGGAATTTAACATTGCTTTTGGCGCTTGTGCTACCTTCGCCAAAGCGAATAATGTTTACCAAAAAAACATAATTGTATTGAAGAGTAATTTAAATAACATATTTTTCAAACGTTTAATTTGATACAATTAATTAATTTCGACTATGTACATAAATAATATCAGATTTAACAGTATATTAATAATAAAAAATTTATGTATATCCTAGATTGATTTAAACCGGAATTTTGAATGGATAATATTTAGATCCCGCAGCGCTGTTGGAAAACAAATGGATAAATTAATTATTTTTACGAATTATGTACATCTAACCAATATAATTGAATTGAACAATGAACTCACTCATTCATTGGTGCTACTCTTTCACCTGTTGCGATTGTTTGAATCGAGTTTATCTCTTCATCAGTTAAAGTAAAATCGAAAATCTCAAAGTTTTCCTTGATACGTGACTTCGTCACAGATTTTGGTATTGGCGTCGCGCCCATTTGAAGCTGAAATTTAATTTATAAGATCATTTATTCTAAAATGTTAATCACATACATAATTCTTTGATCAAAATGCTCAAAACGTACCACAAATCTACATGCAATTTGAGCAGGCGTTTTTCCATATTTTTTTACAAGTTGTTGAATTTTGGGATCATCCCACGCATTTGTTATGCCGTATCGATTTCCAGGTCTTCCTAAAGGCGAATACCCAGTAACAGTGATATCATGTTTTTTACAAAATTCAATTAACGATTTTTGGTTCAATTTTAACGACACCTCGACCTAAAATTTGATAATAAAAATTACAATTTTTTATGAAAACAACTATTCGTAAATATATATATATATTCAGAAAATTTGTTAAAAATTCCTATGTTGTTATTTTTTTTAACAGATTTAATTTTGTTGGGTAAATGGAGGTTGAAAATTGCTAAAAAATGTAAAAAAAACTACATGCGAATATTTAGGCTTAATCAACTTTAAACCTACCGGTTTCAAAAAATCTGAAAATTTCACGTACATTCTACATACCAAGGGGAACATTTTTCTCTAATAAATTAAAAAAAATTCTTTTTGTTCTCGATTTCCCAGAGAATGATCCATATATATATATATTAAAGTTTATCGAATGCATTCCAAATCAGCGCAAATTTTACGTGACTCTGTCTCATATATAAATGCATATATATATATATATATATATATATATATATATATATATATATATATATATATATATATATATATATATATATTAAAGTTTATCGAATGCATTCCAAATCAACACAAATTTTACGTGACTTTGTTGAATGACGTTTACATAAAGAAAATGTTGAGATTAAAAATATTACCAAATACGATACAAATTCATCTTCACAAATGATTTTTAATATTTTTGTAATAAAGCTCTCATGTGCTATACCTGATTATTAACTGGTTTAACTTTTGCTTCGGCAAGTAATCTCGTAATTTGCTCGGAATTAAAATTACTGACGCCAATACTACGCGAAAGTCCTTGGCGTTTGCATTCCTCCATTCCTCTCCACGTTTCAAGATAATCGGTATCGGAGAGCAGCAATTTTCCAAAAGTATCTCTGGGCATTAGTTCATCTCCTTCCTACAAAAGAAAATAATGAGAGTCAATATATTTTTACATGAGCCTTCGTGCCGAAGTGTCGTGCTTACCTTAAATGCAAATGGCCAGTGAATAAGATATAAATCAATATAATCCAATCCAAGATTAGACAAAGATTTTTTACATGTAGGGACTACTTGATTTTCTTTATGCGTGTTACTCCACAGCTATACATGCAACAAAATCAAGAATACGTGAAATCGTGAAATGCATTCAAACATAATTTAAGCTGCTTAATAAACTGACCTTTGTCGTAACAAAAATATCTTCTCTCTTTATTATTCCTTCCTTAATCTTTTCTCGAATTGCTTCACCAACTTCTTTTTCGTTACCGTAAAATGCTGCAGTATCGATGTGTCGGTAGCCGACATCAATTGCATATTTAACGGCCGTTTCTACTTCTCCGGGTTCAGACTAAATTTAAAAGAGCAAATTAAATTACATGATAATTTGTTTAAGTATTCAAATGTACAAATATAAGTTATATTTGTATTTGTACAATTAACTTTTAATAATTTAATATTTTTGTATACTAATACGAATAATAGATATATTATCTATCTATCCACAATTTTTACTTGCATGCGAAAATAAATATAACTATTATTTCTAATAATATGCGAAAATAAATATAAATTTTTAAAATATTCAGTTCGTATTTTTTACTATTATTTATGCATATTTTTATCGTTATTACATTTTTTAAATTGGCGCGCTAAAGGCAATATGACAGTTACTGAAGATCCGTTTGTTCCCACCAACAAGTATACATGACAAAGATATCTATATCTTCATATAAAATCGATAGGTAGAATAAAGACAGAGAAGCACGTATATTACTGACTAGAAGTATAAATGTGTAACTGCCCAAGTGAGGTTAGGAATAGACCTCTTTTAAATAATACTTTTTAAACGTTAGAAACAATGAATTAATAAAAAAAATATTTATTTTAATTTTAAAGCAATTATTTTGTTTACCAAGTAAGTTCCAAGGCCAATCATTGGCATTTTGTTTCCATCGTTGAAAGTTACGGCAGGTATACGTACGTCCATGCTTACAGTTTGCGATCACTTTTCTAACTGACGAGTTTACCTATTAGAGTGGTAGAATGTCCAGAGTCGGTATTAATGTATTTATGTGAAACAACGAGGATATCTTATCGAGCAATAGAACCTTTCAGTTGTTAAATATTTGATAATAATTTATATTTTTACTATTTGATCATTATTCAACGTAGACAAATCATCAACAATTTTTTAGTACTATTTATTTACGAAAGTAAAAATATTCTTAATGCGTAAGCTGTTTTATGATAAAATATATGTTTTTGATGATCTTACTAAGATAATGTTTAGATAACAATAATTGAATAAAAAACTAAAACGATAAATATTTTTTCGAATATAGGAGAAATAATAAAAATGGAAAGATAGGTAATAACTTTTTATTAAATTGTTAAATCATACAAATTTTTTTTTAAATTAAATAAAGAAAATTATAACGAAATTAAAATGGTATATTGAAGGGATAGTATTTATCATTTTTAGCGCTGAAAAATATTAATAATGCATTATTTATGTTGAATAATAAGTTGAAAATTTAAAAATACTGTAGGTAGTTACCTTTCATATGTTATTAATCTACGGCCAGTTTCAAGTTCTTGGATGTCGCCCATTTCTTTTGATGTTAAACTAAAATCGAATATTTTAAAATTCTCTTTTATTCTCGTTTTCGATACGGATTTCGGTATTGTTGCAACGCCCATTTGCATCTAAAAATTTATGAAAAATGTAATAATATGTAGTCAAGTAACCGGAGACCATTATTATATCTCTAAAAATGCATACTGTATAATATACATTTGCCGGTAAGATATTCGCGGCATATTTAAAGTCACTTGACTTGGTATTTAACAGTACCTACACTATAAGGTATATGTAAATGTGAATGTGACGTCAGGTACCGTCAGCTAGACCGCGAATACCTTAGCATCGGGTATACTTACTATGAAACGCAATACGATTTGCGCTGGCGTTTTGTCGTATTTTATAGAAAGCTCTTGAATTATTGGAGCATCCCACAAATTATTCAACCCTTTGCAGTCACCAGGGTTACCAAGTGGAGAATAACCCGTAACGGTAACGTAATTCTCTTTGCAAAATTGTATTAATGATTTCTGATTTAAGTTTAAAGATACTTCAATCTGTAGTAATTATTTAATTTTGGAAAATTATATATATATATATATATATATATATATATGAACAATAATATGAAATAAATATAAAAGAATATATTCTAACATGGTTTTCATACTTGATTATTGACTGGTTTTATTTTTGCTGCTGATATCAATCTATTAATTTGTGCAGAATTAAAGTTACTAATACCAATACTGCGTGCGAGACCCCCACGTTTGCATTCTTCCATGCCTTTCCATGTTTCAAGATAATCGATATCGGCAACTACTCTTTTTCCGCGGTCATAACGGGATTTGTAATCACAACCTTTCTAAAAAAAATATACATCGTAAACAATTATACAAAACTATATTGATACATATTTATAAAAAAATATTTTTATCGATTCATTAATAGATGAACGAATTTTATTACTTTCAGTGCGATAGGCCAATGAATAAGATAAAGGTCAACATAATCTAGACCAAGATTCTTTAAAGATTTTTTACACGCTGGAACAACTTCATCTTCCTTGTGAGCATAATACCATAACTGTAAAAAAACAGTTAACGGTGAGCTTATATTTAAAGAGGTTGTTTTCGGCTCCAAAAGTAACAACGCAATTTTTGTTATTTTAATATTTTTAATCAATCATTCACAACAAATGGCAATATTAAGCTAAACGGCTTTTGGTCAATGTCAGATAAACAATTAAATTAATTTTACATTATGAAAAAGTCGAAAAAGAAAATAATTTTTAATGGTAATTTAAAATTACCGTTTGCTGTGAATACTTTATACACGATTTTGTATTTATACTTTTCAACCTCCATTTTATAACAAATAAATGTACAAATAAACTCATTGACCTTGGTTGTTATAAACATATCTTCTCTTCTTACGGTTCCATCGTTAATTTTCTCTTGGATAGCATTACCGATATATTTTTCATTTTCATATAGATAGGCCGTATCTATGTGTCTATAACCAATTTCGATAGCGTACTTTACAGCGTCTTCTAGCTCTTCCGGTTTTGACTAAGAAAACATTACACATTTTTTTACATGTGTTAGCAATATTAGCAGCATTTTAATTTATTTTTCGTGTACACTCGATGGAACAAACATCTGATTGAACGATGTTAAACTAATCTTGTTGGAGGATTGCAAAAACATTCGATCAGATGTTGGTTCCGTCGTGTGTATGTAAGTATGTATGCGTATACATAATTACTACAGATATATACTTACATGTGAAGTTCCAAGTCCAAGTAGTGGCATTATGTGACCATCATTAAAAGTGATAGTAGTAATAGACATGTCAATAGAGCACGATTTGTATTTTATCTCCTTAAATATCTTAACATATACCTATATGTAAAAACTTTCGTACGCTGCAAGTATTTTAAAAGAGAGTGCTAATACAGTGTTTCCAATAACAATACCACTTATAGGTTATGGATGAAAGAAACGACCATCTGTAGGATTATACTACGCGTATATATATTATCTTAAGATCTACAGTCATGAAAATTAAGAAACAGCGTCTATATTAGATACAAAACTTAAATGCTTAAACAATACACTTTTGCAATAGACATTCAAAAGTTCATTACACTGCAACTATTTTTTAACGAAAGTATGAGCTTATTTCCTTATTTTCAAAAGGATTTTTGAGAAAGATTTAATTCGAGGTAATCAAAATATAACTTAAAAATTATAAAATTGAATATTTTATTATACTTACTTCTTTATACATTTAAATATTTTTATTTTTATTTTTATTTTGCACATATTTCTTTATATACTCATTTAATGAAATAAAGTTTTTATATATTTGAAAAAAGTAAAAAAATCATTTTATCAACTTTGGTTGTTTCTAAATATATTCATACGTATAGTAATTAAACCATTAAAAAGCAATAGTGAATGGATAATATTTCGCATCTTTAGCTCTGAAATGAAAAATTCAGGACATTAGTGTTAATTTGAATTAAAGAATTATTAAATATTAAAAAACTTACTCATTAAACGGTGCTACTCTTGCACCGGTTCCCATTGCCTCGATAGCGCTAACTTCCTCGGTGGTCAAACTGAAATCGAAAATGTCGAAATTCTCCATGATTCGCGATTTCGTGACCGATTTAGGAACCGGAGTGACACCTGTTTGAAGCTAACGTATTGCAAATCATTAGTATTTTAAAATTTACGCGAAATTGTATTTATTCACTCAAAAAACTACGTACGATAAATCTGCATGCTATATTTGCAGGAGTCTTTTTATATTTTTGAGCAAGCTCTTGTATTTTTGGTTCGTCCCATAAATTTTTTATACCATGACGATTTCCAGGTCTACCAAGGGGCGAAAATCCTGTAACTGTTATTTCATGCTTCTTGCAGAATTCTATCAAAGGTTTTTGATTTAAATTCAACGTCACTTCAACCTGCAATCAATAGATCAGATCATTGTTTCAAAATGTTTGAATATAGAATATGTTTATTATACTAAATTAAAACTAATCTCTAACTCAATGCATTCAAATTAAATAAACTTAAATTTTAATTCTTATATACCTGATTATTAACTGGTTTTATTTTTGCGGAAGCGATTAACCTTGCGATTTGTTCTGAATTAAAATTACTGACGCCAATACTAAGCACTAGGCCTTGACGTTTACATTCTTCCATTCCTCGCCATGTTTCTAGATAATCAGTGTCACTAAACTCTATTTTTCCAGAAGCATCCCTTGGCGTTAGCACATCTCCCGACTAAAATACAAACAATTACTTAAAATTCTTAAATTTATATTTCCTAAACTACATCGATGAATGAGTGCATTAGTTATTAAATTACCTTAAAGACAAGTGGCCAGTGAACCAGGTAAAGGTCAACATAATCCAAGCCCAAGTTCTGCAATGATTTTTTACATGCTGGTACGACTTCATTTTCTTTATGACTGTTACACCATAACTGCAAAAATGATAATAATATAAAAATTAAATAGGCTTATCGCAAAATAACATTATATATTAACATAATTTTATTATATCATTTTGGGTAAATAGTAATATCAGCATGTCATAATATAATATTTATAATATTTCTTTTTTTTTTTTTTTTTTTTTAATTAACGTCGCCATGTTTGTGCTCCCATGTGGTGCTAATCGACGACGGGGATCTGCGGTGTGTTTGTAAACAAAGCACATGGAATTTTTACAGAGGTGCTTGTATCAATCGGCAGAGACTAGGATTCGAACCCGGGTCACCGGCGTGGGAATCCGACACTCTACCGACTGAGCCGCCGCAGGCCCCATTTATAATATTTCAATAATGAAACTTTGAAACCGATGGGGGTCTTTTTATGCTTATGTTATATTTTTTTCTATTGCATTTACAGCTTAAAAATACAAATTATTTTTTTTTAATTTTTCTTTTAGATCATCTACAAAATAAAGTTTGTCTTACACCTAAGGTCATTCTATATCAAGACCTTGAATTGGGATACAGTTTTTAAATACTAAACATAATTAAAAAGTCAAATAAAAAATGTTTTTTAATAGCTTTTAAAAACATGAACATGTTATAGAAAGATAGTCAAACTTAAATGTTACATTTACCAAATTAGAAACCCTCGAAGATTATTTACTTTTTCGGTTGGATATGTCGTACCTAAGTTTATAACATTTTTCGAATTTCAATAGTGTTATGTAAAAATGAGCAGTAGAAATATAATATAATATTTAAATTATACAAAAGACAACTTCTCAATTATATTACTTAAGGTAGTACTCTCGGTTATAGAATTACCGTTCAGATTTTGATAGAACTCAACATACTGGTACATATTAGTCTAAATGTGACTTAGATAAATTTTTGTGAAGCCAAAGTACGTGAGAGAAAAGTTATATAGGCTTTTCATTGTCACGCGTTTGACACGGATCCTTATGGGAAATAACAAAAATATACGTATATTACGGCAGTGACCTTCAGTTTTTGTGTAAAATTTTTGTAGTAAGACAAAAAGTTTGACGGACATTTATCACTTTCGAAAACTATGATTAGGCACCTATAAGTTTAAAACAAATTAATTCAACACAAAAAAGGTGCATTTAACCTTAAAAAAGAGAGTCAAATCAGCAGCTGAATTAAATATTTTTAAATAAATAGGATGAATACATTTGTTTGATTTCAATGTATAGTCGTAATCTGGTATTAATTTATTTATGCGATAATTTAAACAAAATTCACCTCATTATTAACAAATAATAAATTGAAAGTAAAAAAGTGTACATATTTTGACTAGTTCAGTACCGAGGGTATTGAGAAATACATGTAAACATTTTGTTGTCACTTATAGCCTTCCGAAGAAAAGTTTATCTAATTTTACCATAAATAACAACTTAAAACCCAAATTAACCAAAATAAATATTTTTAGTTTAGTCGAAAAATTAGATGAAAAAGTGAAAAAGTATCGTTTTCTTTTGATAATGATCCATAATATTAATCAATGTTTGGAAAGCCGTTTTTTTTAGTTTATAGACAAAGTAAATGGAAAATTATAATTTACTGACCTTTATTGTCATAAATATATCTTCTCTTTTAATAGTTCCGTCGTTTATCTTTTCACGAACTGCGCTACCGATTTCCTTTTCATTTTCATAGAAAAATGCAGTATCAATATGTCGGTAACCAACTTCAATCGCACATTTTACAGCCTCTTCTACTTCTCCAGGTTTAGACTAAAAAATTAGTTTATAGAATAGTAGTCATAAATCTACAAAATAATTTACGTTTGGCAAAAATTCAATTCGAATACTTGAATAGAACTAAAATGACTAGTACTTGAACTTGATATTAATAGTACTTTTCGATACTAGTGCGATAAAAATGATTCTTGCAGGAGTGTGAGTTTGTCGCCCGAGCGAAGCACACTCGCGCAAGACTCATTTTTATCACGTGTATCGAACATTATTTTTTGACACTTCGTGCGACAAGTGCCTCTTTTGCGTACGCTTGCATTATCAAGCGTGTGTAAAAGCGGCACTTATCGTACAGAGTGTCAAAAAAACACGTACGTTTCAAATATAAATCTGAACATGCTAATACCAATTTTTATTTCTATTTACCAAATGCGATGCTCTTACTAGTTTTTTTAATTCAACTGAGAGTCGTTGGTTAGATCTTAGCAATGCCAAAAACTATTATATTAGTAACGCTATACAATCAATGTTGAAAATGCAAATAAAGGAAATGATTCTTATCTTTTCAAATGTATTAAAATTTTTTCTAGTTTCTTAGAAGAATTTATTTTTAATGTTATTTTTTATTCGAAAGTTGTATTATACTCAATGTAGAGATAAAATATGCATGAATAAAAATTATTTTTATTTAATCTGTTTATTGTATGCCAGTTTAGTGCTTACAATAATTATTTATTAAAGTCAGTCAACGTCTTAATTAAATTTGTGCAAAATTGACTTTGCAAAACATAGGAGCGCACACTCGACGTGGATTAATTCTGATTCAAATGATTTGAAAATTCCATCGTGTAACAAGGATATGGTCAATAGTAGGTATAGGTCGGCGGAAGTCACGCTTTGGCGAGGAGTTTCGGATCTCATGAAACTCGCAGTCTCGATGGTGAAGAGAAAACGAGACGAACTTTCCCGGACCAAATCGAAAATTCAAAATTAAAATGCGTAATACAATTATACGAGGGTAGTTCAATAAGTCTTTAGAATGACCAACAGATGGCGCGCGAATCGCTCCAAATCATCTGTTTTCAGTCAGCACCACTCCCGACTAGATATATGGTGCAGTCACAGTCCACATCTTCTGAGTTTACGTGTTTTTATAACCAATTGAAAAAAAAAAAATTGCTTGTTAAGAAAAATGGAAAAAAACGAGTTCAGAGCGGTAATTAAACATTTTCATTTAAAGGGTTTAACTCCATATGAGATAAAAAATGAATTGGACTCAGTTCATGGCACATCTGCCCCTGCCTTAGCAACGGTTTATAACTGGGTAAATGAATTTAAGCGTGGTCGTACATCAATAAGTGACGAACCACGTTCAGGAAGGCCCGTAGAAGCAACTACTCCCGAAATCATCAATAAAATCCACGATATGGTGTTGAAGGATAGAAGATTAAAAGTGCGTGAGTTAGCTGAGGCCACAAGGATATCTATAGGTGCAGTTGTTTCAATTCTACATGAAAAATTAGGCATGAAAAAGCTATCGGTAAGATGGGTGCCGCGTTTGCTCTCAGCTGAGAATAAACGCAATAGAGTGGTCGCCTCTGAGGCTCTTTTGGCGCGCATAAGTCGGAATCCTGAGGAATTTTTTCGTCGATTTGTGACTGTGGATGAAACATGGATACACCACTACACTCCTGAGACAAAGGAACAATCCAAACAGTGGATTTCCACAGGCGAACCAGCTCCAAAGAAGGCAAAGACCGTAAAGTCAGCTGGTAAGGTTATGGCTACAGTTTTTTGGGATGCACGTGGAATTATACTTATTGACTACTTGGAAAAGGGTAAAACAATTACTGGTGAGTATTATGCATCATTATTAGAGCAGCTGAAAGAAGAAATTAAAAAAAATCGACCACATTTGGCGAGAAAAAAAATTCTCTTTCATCACAACGCCCGAGTTCACACATGCTTCGTTTCAATGGCTAAAATTGAAGAACTAAAATTCGAATTGGTCGAACACCCACCGTATTCACCAGATTTAGCCCCCAGTGACTTTTTCTTATTTCCAAACTTGAAAAAATGGCTCGGTGGACAGAGATTTACGGACAACGAAGACGTCATTGCCTCTGTAAGTACTTATTTTGAGGAACTTCCGAAAACGCACTTTTCTGAAGGATTAAAAAAACTTAAAAAGCGAGTAGATAGGCTGTAGGCATACTGGCTCACGCGGGTTCTGTATCATGCCAAAGTGATACAGAATCGGTCGTGTGTATAAGGCCTATCCTTGTTTGTCCCCTTCTCCAATTTTTGAGCATTCGTATTGTATTTTTTAAGCCCCTCCCCTGGATTTACCCCCTCTCAAAGTGATACAGAATCGGTCGTGTGTATAAGGCCCATGCCTGGTCCCTTCTCCAATTTTTGAGCATTCGTATTGTATGTTTTAAGCCCCTCCAATGGATTTACCCCCTCTCAAAGTGATACAGAATCTGTAGTGTGTATAAGGCCTATGCCTGGTCCCTTCTCCAATTTTTACCGGATTCGTATTGTGTGTGTTTTAAGCCCCGCCTCTGAACTATCCCCTCTTAATGTGATCTAGAATTCGTATCTGATTTTTTCTATCCCCACTCTGTAGATCCGAATACGTAAGCGTTTTACTCCCACCCGAAGAGAGGGAAGAGCTCTTTGCTCCTCTTTTCAAAGAAACAGATGGCAAGCGTAGGAAATGGAAAGTAGCCGAAAAGAATGAAAAGAAAGGGTCAGCCTTTCTTTCCTCTGCTTTTAAAAATAGATGGAACGTTGCTCACTGACTTTGCTAGCAATACACGTCATCGTCGCAGGTGTGCGCTGTAGATGCGCGCAGATAGCAGGAAGATTGCATCAGTAAACGGCCTTCGAGAACTTACTGTGCAGAGGCGCAAGTTTGAAGGTCCTCGCGCAGGTAGTAGTAAATTACATTCCAGCAATAAATAACCTTTTGAGAAAGGCATACTGCGCGCATACATTCGAAAAGTCTATTTTCGAGCCAAAACACTGTCAGTTTTTCTCCGCAATACACGCTATACTACAGTATGTCATAGCGTGTGTTAAAGGTCCTTGTGCAGGCAGTAGTAAATTGTCCCCAACAATACACGACCCTTAGAGAAAGGCTTACTGCGCGCACGCTTGCTTTTTTTTTTAGGCCTATACGCTGTCAGCTTTTTGGCGAGAAAAGATTTATTACAGCAAGGCTTGGTACAGGTTGAAGAACTTCGCGCAGGTGGCACTTTTCCCAGCAATAAACAACCTTTTGAGAAAGGCATACTGCGCGCATGGGTTCGAAAAGTCAATTTTCGAGCTAAAACACTGACAGTTTTTCGGCGAGAAACGATTTATTACAGTAAGGCATAGCGCGTGTTGAAGGTCATTGTGCAGGTAGTAGTAAATTGTCCCCAACAATACACGACCCTTGGAGAAAGGCTTACTGCGCGCACGCTTGCTTTTTTTAGGCCTATACGCTGTCAGCTTTTCGGCGAGAAAAGATTTATTACAGCAAGGCTTGGTACAGGTTGAAGGACTTCGCGCAGGTGGCACTTTTCCCAGTAATAAGCAACCTTTTGAGAAAGGCATACTGCGCGCATGGATTCGAAAAGTCAATTTTCGAGCTAAAACACTGTCAGTTTTTCGGCGAGAAACGATTTATTACAGTAAGGCATAGCGCATGTTGAAGGTCCTTGCGCGGGTAGTAGTAAATTGTCTCCAACAATACACGACCCTTGGAGAAAGGCTTACTACGCGCACGCTTGCTTTTTTTTTTTTTTTAGGCCTATACGCTGCCAGTTTTTCGGCGAGAAACGATTTATTACAGCAAGGCTTGGTACATGTTGAAGGACTTCGCGCAGGTCGCACTTTTCCCAACAACTTTGACGCCAGCTTCTAGAGATGCACTTTCTCGTCATCAAGATTGTAGAAACTTTCACGAAAAAAATGTGTAGGCGTGGATGTGACCGACAGGGAGGTGGTTCTTAAAAAATTCTGGGAGGAAAATTTCTGCAAGGCAGGCGTTTTTCTAATTAAGGGAGGAGAATTTTTAACCAATCGCAGAATTTCTTGAATAAGTGAAAGAAGGGGTAAGCTCTTCTGACGATATAAATTCTAGGGTCCAAACTAGGGTCAGTCAGTAAACTTTCAAATTTCAAAAAATTATACGAACTTGAAATTTGAAAAAAAAATTCGAGATGGCAAATAGCAAGACGAATTTGCAAATGATGCGGGATCGTATCCGGTGGCTTATTTCTAACGGGCCTACATTGCTCATGATGCTTGACCATGTGTCGTGGGCAATGGATGCGATACATTCATGTAAGTATCATTTTATAGAATTTTATTAATAATAATTAAAATAATATCATGTTAAATGTTTATTTATTTTTCAGTACCACCACTACCCCCTGTTGCTGCTATGCAACAGTTATACGAGGGAATAGTACCTCAAGAGAGCGCACCGGTTGCTCGCTCGCCGAGATCAAGGTCGAGCTCGAGATCCAGCTCGAGTTCCAGCTCGAGTTCCAGCTCGAGCTCTAGTTCCAGCTCTAGCTCGAGCTCAAGGGGCAGCTTAAAGGCTGCGAAAGGAAAAAATATACAGGATGTTGGTCGGATTCCAAAAATTTCATCGCCGAGCAGCAGCAGCGGCAACAGCAACAACGAGCGAAAGAGGAAAGCTGAAGGTAACTATTTTTTTATTAATTTTTTTTTTATGTAAAACTTAAATAAGGTAAAGTGCCCAGTACTTGGACAAAACGAAAATTGTGACCAGTACTTGGACCGTGACAAAAATTGTAATTACTGATAAAGATGATAAAAATATGTATTCGTTGGCATTCATTCGGATAGTTTATGATGTGTAGTCCAACTACTGGGTCCTAACTATGTCCAAGTACTGGGACCAGCTTGACATATGATGTCCAACTACTGTGACGTATAGTTGAATTTTTAAACTTACTTTATTAGTATAAAAAAGAATGTAAGCGTATTTTTTCTTGTACTAATAATAGTAAAACATGCCGAATTAACGATTAGATTAAAGATTTGGGAAAAATATTGAGTTTCGGCTCTATAAACACTGATTTCGTATTTTCGTTTCAAAAAGTGTCCAAGTACTACCTACTTTACCTTAATAAATAATAATCTAATAATTTGTTTTTTTTCTTTTCTTTTATAGATGAAGCTGAAAACCAGCCAAGGCCGAAAACGCCTTCCACGCCACCCCATTTTCATACGATGAAGTCACCTTCCAGGTCGACAAAGATTGGTAAGAAATACAAAAATTTAAAATTTCATTTTATTTTAATATTTATATTATATTATATTTTAAAACTATTTTTTTTTGCCATTTTTATTTTTTCAGATCTAGTGAAGGACGACAAAGCTTCGCTTCAAAGTAAGCAAGCGAAACGAGATTGGCTGCGAATGCACAGCCGAGTGCAGGATAAAACGAAGATAGCAGCAACAGTAGCATCACCATCACTACCATCACCTCCACCACCGCGACCATCAATAGTAAAACCTCGCATCGTAGAAGATGTGACATTCATAGAATAGATATTATGTAATAATATATATATATATATATATATATATATATATATATATATATATATATATATATATATATATATATATATATATATATATATATATATATATATATATATATATGTAAAAAATAATTATTTTATTATATATTAATTTTTAATGTAATAAGTGTTTTTTTGAATATAATGAAAAAATATTTTTTCAACTTGTTTTCGTTTATTCCCCTTGTCATTTCCTCCATTTTCCTTTTCCCGATATTGTCTATATGATGAACAATGCTTTATTCTAATTAATATAAAATATCCGCAGTAACATCCACATGTACCCTATGTTTGCTATAGATTTATCTATTATATTTTAATTTTATATTTGTGAAAGAATAATATCGTAAAATGATTTTACTTTTAATTTTTTTTTATTCAATCATCAAGCTTCTCTTTTTTTACAGAATATTTAATAACAATTTATTTCCAATATACACATGAGTATGTATTCCTTTTAGAAATGATATCTACTTCATCTTGGCCAAATTTAGCATCCAAATAATCTAGTAGCCATGCTCGTATTGAGATAACATTATGTACAGCGCATATAGGTTTCCTTCTAATGCAGAGAATGTGATTAAAACATACGTAATGCTTATCGCTCGATAACGTTTCTAGTGATGGACATCCAAAGTCTTCAACGTTTGAAATTAATCTGTAAATAAAAACAAAAACGTAAGAAATACGAGCATAGAAAAGTAAAAGTATGAAAAAGTATGAAAAAGTATGATAAAGTATGAAAAAGTATGAAAAAGTATGAAAAAGTATGAAAAAAGTATGAAAAAGTATGATAAAAGTATGAAAAAGTATGAAAAAGTATGAAAAAGTAATGAAAAAGTATGAAAAAGTATGAAAAAAGTATGAAAAAGTATGATAAAAATATGAAAAAGTATGAAAAAGTATGAAAAAAGTATAAAAATAGTATGAAAAAGTATGAAAGTAGAGTCATATTATATATCACTTACACATTTGGTATGAGATTTCTTAGCCATTGCACTTTCTGTTCTCCCTTAACGTATAATTTCTCAATCCCTTGCGAGCAAATTTGGAAAATTCGTTGAAGACGATGATAAGGAATATCACCAGCGTCCCATGCAATTCCATGATGATACTTCTCCACCCAGTGAGTCATACATTTTTCTTCTGCTGTCAGTTCTTCCAATGTCATAGGAGGTTTAAAGAGGTATGCAGTCGGTAAAGCAGTTTTCTTTAAATTGAGAAAACTTACTTCTTTGAAAATGAAAGAATCCTCTGCTATTCTTTGGAAACCTTGAATGTCACAAATATAAACATTCTCTTCTTGAAATTGCAGTATGGCATTTCTGAACATCAAGTCGTAGTCACGTGTTCTAGCCATCTTACAGCTCTGTAGTTGATAGTTCAGTACGAAGTGAACTCGGAGAATGAATAGGAAAATTCTCTCATCCTGATTTTATAACAAGAAACTCCGCCTCAGGCTCTTTTAGGATTGGTCGTTCAAAAAAGAAAGTATATTCTTGATTGGAGGGATGAAAAGCCGCTTTTTGGTTGGTTCATACGGAAGAAAATTCATCCCTCCCTTAAAAAATCTCCTTCCTCTTCCCAAAAAGAACTATTTTAGTTGGTTCAAATGAAAGAAAATTCATCCCTACCTAAGAAAATCTCCCTCTTCTTCATTTTATCCTTGGTCAGTTATTTGAATTTTCTACCTCTACTTACGTCGACATTGCATACAAAAAGGGAAGCAGTTTCTTGGTTAAGCACAGTTCATCTATCGCGGTCAACGAGTTTTAGTCTTGACTATCGTGCACATTTGTGAAGTCCTATTCTAGTGTCTATTTTAGTGCTATTACAGTGAGAAAAAAGCAAATATGGCATCCATCGATCTTTTTGAACGCCTTGTTCAGCTTCTTCGTGATACTTTACAAAGTGTAAATGATTTAAGTAATAACGATATTCATTATTGGTTGGACATGTGTAATTCAACCATAAAAGAATTAAATGAAAAAATTGCAAAATCTAAACTTACAAGAGGAGAGAAACAGAAATGTCAAACTTGCATGACTCATCTTTCGTGCGTGCAAGTTGAATTTGAACAACATCTTCAACGAGGAGGTAATCTACAATCTGAGAAAACAGAAGCTAGTGTAGAGTGGCGAGATGTGCAGTCGCCATTCCAAAATCGAATCAAGACTGGCGTAGTTGTAAATATAAAACACATGGACATTGTGAGTTTCTTAAGTGATGCACAAAAGCTCTTCAAAGTTAAGGCACAAGAATGCTTAGAAGAATACAATGCTGTGAAAATAAATTCAGATTTTATCTCGGAATTTTCTATGCAGAAAAATGGAGAGGAAACGACCGATATTAAATATTTCACGAGTGAAAGTGCTACAGTATACATGTCAACAAATTTAGAGGAATGGTTTAAAGACTATATCAAAGAGCCCATTCTTACACAACTAGAAGAATTTCAGGAAAAGGATTCCGGCTGGACATTGAAGAGTATTAAAAGTTTGTGTATAAATATGAAAAAATATTCTCCATTCAAGGGCAGTTCTTATATTCCTCTCCCAAAGTTTATAGAAAACAAAAAAGCATGTGTTAATGTTCATAACAATGACAATCAGTGTTTCAAATATGCTATTCTTTCAGCATTATATCCCAGCAAATATAATTCCAACAGAGTTAATCAATATCGTGTACATGAGAACGAGTTGATCTTTAGTGATATACAGTTCCCAGTAAAACTGAAAGATATTTCAAAATTCGAAAAATTGAATAATATTTCAGTAAATGTATACATGCTCAGAAAGTATGGTTCAAAATTTGAAGTATCGCCTTGTCACGTTACGTCAGAAAAGAAGGCTGAACAAGAAAATCAAGCAGAAGAGGAAGATCAACATGTAAATCTACCAGAAAATAATAATCAACCAGAAAAGAAGAGTAGACATGTAAATCTACTTATCATTCAAGATTTTTACATTGATGAGCATGAAGAAAATAATTTTGCTGATGGTGATGAAAGTATGCCTAAATACCATTACGTTTGGATCAAAAGCATGTCTCGTCTTCTGGGTTCTCAACTGTCTAAAGCTAATAGAAAATCATACCACTGTGAAAGGTGTTTACAAGTTTTCTATAATGAAAAAAGATTGGAAATTCATGAAAATCATTGTAAAAATATGAATAATTGCCGAATCAATATGCCATACTCAAAGAACAACATTCTCAAATTCGAAGATTACAAAAAGAGAGAAAAAGTTCCTTTCGTTATTTATGCTGATTTTGAATGTTTATTGAAGCCTACTGAGAATGAGAATGCTTTTCAACTACATGAAGCATACAGCATAGGTTACTACACAAAATGCAGCTTTGATGACAGATTATCTGTCTATAAATCTTACAGACAAAAATTTGGAGATCAAGAGACACCTGCAGAATGGTTTGTTCGAGAACTAAAATCAATAAGTGAGAAGATAGATCATCTGTACAAGAATCCTAAACCAATGAAACTCACAGCTCTAGAAGAATTATCTTTCCAGAGGTCAACTGTTTGTCATATATGTCGAAAATCAATCCGTGATGAAGAACTTGCAGTGCGAGACCATTGTCATTTTACAGGACGGTATGTTATTAGTTTAGTTATATTTAAAATTAATTTTTGGTGATTCCCAAAGAAAAAAAAATGAATTCTTTTTTCTCTTCAGTTTCAGAGGTGCAGCTCACAATTCATGTAATTTGAATTATAAGAACTCAAGATTCATTCCCGTTGTTTTTCATAACCTCAATTATGATACTCACTTCATTTTGAAAGAGATCGCTACTTCTACATTGATGAAAGGACGAGTTAGTCTAATACCTCATAATAAGGAGAAATATATTTCGTTCACGAAATACATAGATGACTGCGACATCAGCTTTAGATTCATAGATTCTTGGCGTTTTCTACCATCATCATTGGAAAAACTCGCATCATATCTACAAAACGTGCCTATAGCGGTGAAAGAGTTTCGATCAGATGGATTCACAGATGAAATGATAGATCTTCTCAGACGGAAAGGTATATTTCCATATGATTATGTAGACGCATTTGATAAGCTATCGTCTACAAAATTGCCAGAAAAGAATGAGTTTTATAATAAACTAACAGATTCCCATATTGCTGAAGAAGACTACAAGCATGCTGTTCGAGTCTGGGATAAGTTCAATATAAAAACATTGGGAGAGTATTCAGATCTTTACTTAAAAACAGATGTTCTACTATTGGCTGGCGTTTTCGAAAGTTTTTGAGAGACATCTCTTAAAGCTTATGATTTATGTCCTGCTCACTTTTACACGACTCCAGGGTTAACATTTTCAGCAGCTCTTAAAATGACAAAGGTGGAATTAGAGCTTCTTACAGATATTGACATGCTAATGTTTATTGAAGCAGGCATTCGGGGAGGAATAAGCCAGTGTTGTAATCGATATGCTAAGGCAAACAATCCATACATGGGTTCTTCATACGACGAGAAACAGAAAACGAAGACACTCTTATATTTTGATATAAATAATCTGTATGGGTGGGCGATGGTACAGCATTTACCGATTGGAAAATTCAAATGGATTGACTTTGAGGCGAATCCAAGCTTCTTCAATACACCACCAGATTCAGATATAGGTTACATTGCTGAAGTAGACTTGGAGTATCCTGAGGAAATACATGATGAACATCGAGACTTCCCTTTCTGCGCAGAGCACCGTGCACCACCTGGCTCAAAGAAAAAGTATGTGATTCACTATCGAACACTCAAACAGGCGCTGGATAATGGACTTCGTTTGAAAAAGGTGCATAGAATTCTGAGTTTCGAGCAGAAGGCCTGGCTTAAACCTTATGTCGAATTAAATACTGAGAAGAGAAAGCAAGCGAAGAATGAGTTTGAAAAACTCTTCTATAAATTATTAATTAACGCTGTCTATGGAAAGTGTATCGAGCGAGAGCGGTCTCGTGTTGATGTACGATTAGTAAATAAATTCACAGGCAGATATGGGGCAGAAGCACGCATAGCTCAACCACATTTTCACAGCTGTGCAATCTTTGATGAAAATTTAGTTGCTATTCAGCTAAAGAGAACAAGTATCACAATCAAGAAACCGATATACGTTGGTCTTTGTATCCTTGATTTGTCCAAGACATTAGTTTATGATTTCCATTACTCGTATATGAAACAGCGAGTAGGAGAAAAATGTAAACTTCTTTATACAGATACTGATAGTTTGATATATGAAGTTGAGGACATTGATATGTATAAAATAATGAAAGAAGACATTCACAGGTTTGATACTTCTGATTATGATGAGAATAATCAGTTTAACATTCCACGTGTCAATAAAAAAGTCCCAGGATTAATGAAAGACGAATGCTGTGGCAAGATCATGATGGAATTTATAGGTTTACGAAGCAAAATGTACAGTATTTTAGTTGATGGAGGAGAGACAGTGAAAAAAGCCAAAGGTATAAAATCCAGCGTTGTGAAGAAGACAATAACTTTCGAGGATTATAGAAGATGTCTTCACGATCTTATTATTGTAAAACGTGATCAATGCAACATTCGTTCAAAATTGCACATAGTGCATACTGAAAGACAGAATAAAATTGCTCTTAGTCCTCACGATGATAAGAGATTCTTATTGCCTCAGAGTACAGACACTTTACATTGGGGTCATTTTCGAATCATGGATGAGCAGATGGCGCAAGCTGCACTTCGAATAGAGGAGGATGCTGAAAAACAAGAAATAGTGGTAGGGATGGAAGTGGAGAGGGGGTATGAAGTATCCAATGAAAGTGGGGCAACGCAAGTGGGGATGGATGTTGCAGAAGATGAAAGAGAGGGGGAAATACGAGGTGGGGGTGATGCAGCCAATGAAAATGGTGAAAGGCGAGAGGGGATGACACTTTATGACAATGAAGGTGAACAAATCAGAATTGAATATGATGTGTTAGAGGAGTTTATGCATGACTGGGATCCATCAATGGAGGGGATACGCTCTGAGGGAGGAGAGAGAAGGGATATATTACAGGAGGCAATGGAAAGGACAGAAATTGTGGTGGGGAATGAACTATATCAACAGACAGACCACGACGAGGAGCACATTCGAGCAATCGAAGAGTTCGAGAATTATCATCCTTTTGGGAAGAAACCAAGACTCAACTAAATTTCTAAGTAAGTTCACAGTTAATTCTCACCAATTTTCTTTTTTTTTTGCTCTAACAAATCTTTTCTCTATTAGAAGTTCTTATTTTTTTACTTTTTCCAGAATGGATCTATCTACACTTAATAAGATTGCTGAACGCGACTTCTTGCCAAGGAAGAAAGTAACAGACTTGGAAAAAGATCATCAGTACATGGTGACAGCACTTAAGGAGGTGAAGACGAGATTCGGTACGAAGGTCGTAGCCGAACTCGACGAAAGTTTTCAAATCTTTTTACCGGAGAAGATTTCATCAGCCATCCTAAGAGATCAAGAGTTTTTTGACAGACTCTCCAATACTGCAAATAAAATGAATTTATTTGTGACATATCAGGGTGGATCTTCCTTTAAGTTTGAATGAAATACGCAGCTTGCTTTGATTATAATACTTATTTTATTCAGATTAAAACTTGTACATAATAATACATAAATAAATACAATAACATAATATGATTGCTTTCTTATTTACTAGTACCTACATTATTGCGTTTACATTAATATTTTTGGTTAAATCTTGGCTAAATCAAATAATTTTTTTTTTATCTATCCAACTATTATGCTCATTACTAAAGCCTAACCATTTAACATATGCACGATTTCCACTTTTCTTTAAAACTTTTTCTACTAGATAAATTTCTGGATACATAGTTTTCTGAATTTCCGTTTCATAAAAGCCGCCAGAGATGGGTTTATCATAATAACCTTTGACATGATAAATTACCGGATTGGTTTTTACAACTCGTGATATTGTGAAAATTTCAGTAGACCAATTTGGTGTATAACCTTTTTCAAAAACATGTTTTATCTTACTTATCCGCACTTTATCTCCTACTTTAAATTTCGGTTTTTTCACAGGTAACTTTTCATTTGGAAAATGCTTCTTGACCTCTCTTTCATTTGCCTGCGTAACATTTTTAGGCTCAATTCCTATTGTCCGATGTTTTCTTGAATTCTAAGCTTTCACCAACTCAGGCAGGATATCCCACCATTTATAGCTCCCTTGTTTGCTGAACTCTATCCACATTGCATTTTTTAACGTTCTATTAAAACGCTCACATATGCTTGCATGAAGATTACTATGCGAAGAGTATAGGTTTATCTTGTACTTCTTCATGAGTTTCTGAAAGTTTGAATTGTAAAATTCTTTTCCTTGGTCAGTTTGTAGATTTGTCGGTACGCGTTCTTGTTTCAGTATTGACTCCATAGCTAGAGTAACATCATTACCACTCTTTGACTTGATTGGTATAGCCCATGCATACTTTGAAAATGTATCTATGACAGTAAGTAAGTAGCGAAAACCTTTGTTTTCGCTGGCGTATGGAATCATTTCTACAAGATCAGCTTGCCAAGTCTCATCTATTCCACGTATATCATATTTTCTTCGCTTGTAGATGCGGCGAGCTGGTTTGTGCAACTCTTCAGCTATTTTTTGTCGCTCCATTTTTTTTTTTTTTTTTTTGATAATATGTTTAAGGTTTAAGAAAAACTTTTATTGAGTCAGAATTTTTTTTTTTTTCAAAGCATTCTTTCAATTTTGTCTCAAGATTATCTAATCGAATTTTAAGATGGGAAAGAACCTTATTGATTGTATTTAATTCAGTGTTTATGGGAATCTCTAAGTCAACTTTCGTTACAGCCATTATGTTAGTTAGATTTCTAACTTCTTTACTTATAGTTGTCAGAAGCACTTCCAAGGTGACTGCATCATTAGGCTGACTTGGATAAGCAAGGTTACATAACCTTTTATTTTGTAAATCAAAATTACCATCTAATGTAAGATTATAACCAATGCCTGGTGGACCGCGACTCGCTTCTTGCGTGCCCTCAAGTTTTCTTCCGAACACGTCGAGACTCATGATGCTACTGATCTTATAAGAAAACATGCATTTCAATATATATGTCCAGCTTCACGTAGTTCCTCAATGATCGATTGTATTTCATTGTCGTGATTGTTATTTCCAGCAGATCGTTCCGCAACTAATAATCGCAGTCGCTCGATAAGCTCGTTTGGATCATCCCAGTAGACTAGATCTATAGAAGAATTTTTCTTTGCTATTTTATATTTAGGTATGAGGCCTCTTCCGGTGGTGGATTTATTTTTACGATCGCTGCGGAACATGGGTCCTATGATATTCATATATTTTCTACTCTTCGAAGTGCGTATACTCTCATCTTTGCTGTATCTTTTCCGATGAGCATTTGATGCTTCCAGGATGCTGCGATAATTTTTTCGATCTGTTGAACTTATAAGATTGTCATCTGGTTGTTTCTTGAAGAGTAATTCCATTAGACCCCCACTTTTAGGATAACTTTTATCTCTCACTTTTACCATTTTATCATGAAATTGAATTTCTGAATCGCCAATCATATACACTCCATTGACGTTCCGTACTCCGTATATGTTATCGATTTTGCTGCGGCTTTCATTTAACAATGATAAAAAGTCACTTGATTCATTTTCTTCAAACGCAGATTTGAATGTTGAATTCATCATTGTGCCATCCATCGAAGAAAAATCTGCATCATCATCATCATATGCGGAACCCGACTCATTTATATCATTTACTATATAACTTGATCGATCGAATCTCAATTTCTTCCGCGGTTTCCTGTTGCTGTCTATATTCAAAATGTGATTAGAAGGTGGCAAGCTTTCGACTTTCGAATCGACGAGCTTCTCGAGTGGTGTAATGACTGGTTTCAATGTATCACCAATAACTTTTTCAAAATCTTCTCTCTCCTTTTTCAATAAAGAGTATTTTTGTTTAATAGCCTCACGTGCTCGCAAGAGCTCGCTGAGAATATTCTTTTCTTTCTTGAAGTCTGACGTGCTAACGAGATGCTGTCTACAATTGAACTGTAAGTTTCGGATTCATAACTTCTTTTTTATTGCAAAACAGTCAAATCCTTTTCTGTATCTACCATCATCCATCACTCTATCTTTGTCGATAACAACAAATCCATACTTATCGTTCTTCCAGCATTCAGAACAAAGATTTCGAAATTCATTGAAAGTTAAATCAGTATTGACATGATCTTCATAGATATGTTTTAGATTAACATCGTCTTGACGATAAATTACTAACATATTAATATTGTCCCTTACGAGGTGTTTCGGTATATGAGCGTACGACTGACATAGATAAAAGCTGTCTACACTTTTATGTCTTCCCATACAGAAAAATGCTCTGACGTTGTCCTGCTTCTCACAAGCCACATCATCAAAAATCATAATTGAATTTGGTCGGGCTTCATCTGGAGATACTACAGATTCATGCTCACTAAAAGGTAGATATGATACACCTTTTATCGGTTCCAAAACTTTTTCGAGAAATTGATACTTTGGCTGATTCAAGGATTTAGAGTATACATACAAATTTTCAAATCTAAGACCATTGGGATGTGTAATTAGAGTCAATAAACTATTTGTTTTTCCACAGTTCGATGGCCCGCAGAATACTGCTCGAATAGTATCAGGTAGTAATTCTCCATGACGCTTCCTTCTCTTCTGTTTTCCGAAATCAAAGTTTGTGACGGGGAGTTTGACGTTCTGCTCGCTAAAATCCATGTTCACGTGTCAAAGTCTAGTTTGATATTGAACTGTGGAAATATAAACGCATGTTTTATATTTTGATCTTTAGTTTTAAAACAACACTCGAAGAGAGATGATCGTACATAAATCTCGGAAACAACCGAAAGGTTATGGATTGCTTGATAAAGTGATCAATAACTTGCCGATTGAAATGCATCTTCCTGGATATCAATACTGTGGTCCCGGAACTAAATTGAAAAAACGATTGAAAAGAGGTGATCCTGGAATTAATCCGCTTGATCAGGCATGCAAAGAACATGACATAGTGTACTCTGATAAAAATGGAGAACGTAAAGCAGCTGACATGAAGCTCGCTGATAAAGCTTGGCAACGTGTTAAAGCCAAGGATGCCAGTCTTGGTGAAAAAGCATATGCTTTTGCTGTTACAAATGCTATGAAATTAAAAGGAATAACTGAAATGGGTCTAAAATTTAGTAAGTTAGTGACGGCTGCTAAAAAATCAATGACACCAAGTAAATGTTCCCGCAAGGTTATTCAATCCGCCTTGAAAGGTGCACGTCAAGCTGTTAAGAAAGTTGGTGGTAAGAGGAAAGTTATCATTCCACGTGTTCTTCCAATTCCATCAAAAATTGGTGGAGTTCTTCCGTTTCTCATACCGTTGTTCGCAGGACTAAGTGCGACCGGTGCTCTGGCAGGGGGAGCTGCAGGAATAGCTAAAGCAGTAAATGATGCTAAAGCTGCACAGAAAAACCATGAAGAAAGTAAGAGACATAATAAGGCAATGGAAGATATTGCTTTAGGCGAAGGTCTCTATCTTAAACCATATAAAACTGGAATGGGATTATTTATGAAACCTCATGTTGGTCATGGTCAACTTACTAAAAAAAAAAAAAACTTCGATTTAACTTTGCCAAATCGTCCACTGACTGACTATGATCTTCTAAAATATGCTCGTATGTTGCAAATTCCACATTTCCGAGGTGTTTTTATGAGAAATAATCTGCCTTCCGATGGTCCATGGAGTAATGAATCTGCTATTGTTAACTTGGATGACATGAAAAATAAAGGCACTCACTGGGTGTGTTATCGAAAACATGGTTCCAAAGTAATTTACTTTGACAGTTTTGGTGATCTGAAACCTTCCATAGAGCTCATGTTATATTTCAACGTGAAAGAAGTAAAATATAACTATAAAAGATATCAAAATTTTGACTCATTCATTTGTGGTCATCTTTGTCTTCAATTTTTAACCGGAAGACTATAAAAGAGAAGATTGCAAACGAATGGGAATCATTCTCTTCCAATCAGTCATGGAAGACAGTTTCACTTTGAGTCTTTCAGGAAAATCTTCTGTTCTAGAGGCACAATATTTTCCTTCAATTGAACTACCTCGGCATAAAAATTTTGTTTTGGGTTTAGTTGAACTTTTAACATTCAACTCGATTCCCAATGTGGACTATTCGAATAATAAACTTCATGTGAATGGAAATATTATAACTATCCCTACTGGCAGTTACGAGATTAATGCTATTAATAAATTTTTACAAGAAACTTTGAAATCTAAAGGAATTGAATTTTCTTTGAGAGCTAACAACAATACTCTCAGAAGTGAAATTAATTGCAGTCATTCGTTAGATCTCACTCCTCACGATTCAATAGGTCGTCTTCTTGGCTTTACTCCTCGCATTCTCAAGGAAAAAACTCATCACAGTTCTGATTTACCTGTGAAAATATTGAAAATCAACGCACTCAGAGTGGAGTGCAATATTACCGCAGGTGCTTACATCAACAACAAAAAAGTTCATACAATCCATGAGTTCTTTCCCAGAGTTCCACCAGGATATAAAATCTTGGAAGTTCCATCTCATGTCATATATCTACCACTCAGTGTCAAGTGCATAGATCATCTTCAAATTCAAATCGTAGATCAAGATGGAAATTTAGTGAATTTCCGTGGAGAAGAAATTACTATTAGACTCCACATCAAATCTGTATAATGGGCATCGTTTACAACTCTAGAGTGCATATAAGTCAACCAACATGTCAATCGGTCATCAGTCGACCGAAGAAACTCAAACCGTTAACACGGAAGAGCATTCAGTTCCTCAGAAGCCTAGGTCTAAAAGTTCGTGGAGAAAATTCACGTGTATAATTCTCTGCTGCTTCCAGAAAAATGGACGAAATTCTAAGCATTCAATCAGGTGTCGTATTCGATGAATCTATTGCCCATTACGAGGTTCACGCACATCAACCTTACTCAACACTAAGCTTTGATAATAGTGATGAAATTCGTATTTCTATCCAACATCAAGATCTATGTCTCTTACCATCGCGCAGTTCTATCCATGTATGTGGAAAACTGCAAAAACCAGATGGAACAGCACTAAATAAAACTAAATTCGTGAACAATGGCATTTGCCATTTGTTTGATGAAATTCGTTACGAAATTAATGCTGTGGAGATAGATAAAAGTAAAAATGTTGGTTTAAGCAGTCTCATGAAAGGATGGACATCATTCAATCCGAATCAGACTCTCATGTTAGAAAATGCAGGCTGGCTTGACGTTAGAGAAGAAAGCAAAACTTTGGTAGATGCACACGGCAACTTTGACGTTTCCATTCCTCTGAGTATGATCTTGGGCTTTACAGAAGACTATAAAAAAATTATAGTTAATGTGAAGCATGAACTCATTCTCACAAGATCAAGAAATGACTTGAATGCAATAATTCAAGAAGGTACTATAGCAAATAGTGTAACTACATATGAAGACTACCAGGTAAAAATAACGAAGATAGAGTGGTTAATGCCATATGTTATTGCATCTGATAAACAAAAGATCCAGCTGCTGAATTTCATTGGCAAAGATAATCCTATCTCTATGTGCTATCGATCTTGGGAGTTATTTGAATATCCTCTACTTCCGAGCACGAATAAACATGTCTGGACAGTGAAAACTTCAAATCAGTTAGAAAAACCTCGTTTTGTCATTCTCGGACTACAAACCAAGAAAAAAAATTTGAAAACTGAAAATGCCAGTCGATTTGACCATTGTGAGATTAGTAATGTGAGACTTTTCTTGAATTCTCAATATTATCCATATAACAATATGAATCTCGACATATCTAAGAATCAGTTCGCTGTTCTCTATGATATGTATGCCAATTTTCAAATCACCTACTATGGAAGAGATCCACAGCCACTGCTGACAAAGTCTGAATTTATCAACCTTGAACCACTCATAGTTATTGACTGTTCACGGCAAAACGAATCTATAAAGAGCGCTCCTGTCGATGTACGTCTAGAGTTTGAGTCTAAAAAAGACTTTCCAGCTAACACTTCAGCTTATTGCATGATCTTACACGATCGCATCGTTCAGTACAATCCCATCAGTGGGGATATCAAGAAGCTTGTCTAAACAGCATATTATCTAACACACTTTCGTTTCAACACTCATTCCAAGATGGAGTATGCAGTAGACATGATTGGTTTCAAGCTAATGAGAGATGATTATGTTTTAAAAGTACAAGACTGCCTGCGCACTTCACACCGTCAAACTCATAAAATTATTCTATCACTCCTGTAAACATTTGCAAAGAAAATAAAGAAAAAAAGTAGAAAACACTATAGGCATTCTGGTTCACGTGAGAGAAAGGGAAGCTCTCCCACTCTCTCGATTTCGGATTCTGGATCATTCTGGGTGATTTAGAATCCGAACGGGTTCTGGATCACTTTGAGAGGGCAGGGGGGTGATACAGAACCCGCGTGAGCCAGTATGCCTATAGCCTATCTACTAAAGCGATTGACCAAGTGTATAGAGCTCCAAGGAGATTATGTTGAAAAATAAAAAAAAATTTACCCAAAAAAAATTGTTTTTATACTTTATTCTAAAGACTTATTGAACTACCCTCGTATATTGAATAAATCTTATTTATACTCAGTTGTGTATAAGGCGTTTTTAATTATTTAAGAAATAAAGGCCGTCTGCAAGACATCTGTAAGGATTTCACTCTTCCTGTAGATTGCTCATAGATGTATCTGCTAGACTTTTATAAAAAAATATATCTTCAGACTTTTCTGCAAATTCTGCAGGTAGAGTAAACAGCTTGCAGGCGGTCTGCAGCTGGCCTATTGTAAGCCTCGATTTTCTAGACAATAGTTTCTTTTTTTTTAAATTTTAACGCAGTAACTATGCAAAGTTTGTAAATATATAAAATTTATCAAATAAAAAAATTTCGTCCATAAATTGAATTTATTTATGTAATTATTTATACCTTTTGTTATTATTTATTTTTTAATCAAGGTGCACGAGTAAAGTGCCGAGGCAAAGTATGCCATGGGCACACATAGCCCTTATTTCTTAAATAATTAAAAACGCCTTATACAAAACTGTGTATAAATAAGATTTATTCAATATATAATTTTATTATGCATTTTAATTTTGAATTTCCGATTCCGTTCGCGTTTGTTCGTCTCGCATTCTTTTCACCATCGAGACTGCGCGTTTCATGAGATCCGAAACTCCTCGTCAAAGCGTGACTTCCGCCGACCTATACCTACTATTGACCATATCCTTGTTACACGATGGAATTTTCAAATCATTCGAATCAGAATTAATTCACGTCGAGTGTACAAATATGAAATAGTATATTACGCATCTAGGGAGGTAAAGAATTGGCGAGTCCATAGCACGTGTAAAATGCCACCCGAGCCAAAGGCGAGCCAAAGGCGAGGGTGGCATTTTACACGTGCTATGGGGTCGCCATTTTACCTCCCATGGTGCGTATACTATTTTTCCTCACACCAGCACCGAAAATACACATTTCTCTCCAGACGTCCGGGAGGAAAACTGGTACTTTCGGTGCAGGTGTGGGGAAAAAATATAATATGTATTTTTAAAGATGCTACAGTATCAATGTGTCGATAGTCGATATACATTTAACGTCTGTTTCTACTTCCCCAAGTTTAGACTAAATTAAAAAACGTAATTTAAATTACATGATAATTTCTTTTAAGTATTTAAATTCATAAATACAAATTATATTTGTATTTGTATAATTTACTTTCAATAATTTGATATTTTTGTGTATTAATACGAATAATAGGTATATACACATATTTATCTAATCATAATTTTTATTTACACTACCTGAAAATGAATGTAATCATTATTTCTAATAATTATGTTGCAAATTAGCTATTTAAAATATTAAGTTCGTATTTTCAATATTATTTATGTACAATTTTTTGAATTTTTATCGTTCTTAGTTTCTTTAAAATTGGCGCGCAAAAAGACAATATGGCAGTTGCTGAGAATCCGTTTATCCCACCAATAAGTATACATGGCAAAGGCATCTTCATTTTCATGTAAAATCGATATGTAGAATACAGAGAGAAGCACGTATATTACTGACTAGAAGTATAAATGCAGAAATACTTAAATGAGGTTAAGAAAATTATACCTTCTTTAAATAATACTTTTTGAATTTTTAGAAATAATATATTAAATAAATATTGATATCAATTTTAAAGTTATAGTTTTGTTTACCAAGTAAGTTCCAAGGCCAATCATTGGCATTTTGTTCCCATCGTTGAAAGTCACTGTCGGTACACCCATATTTACAACTTGCGATAACTTTTCTAACTAAGGAACCTACCTATTAGAGAGGAAACCACGTGGATATCTAGGGGTGGGGGGGGGGGGGGGGGGCACTGTTTAGACGATTCACTTTATATTAGATTCAAAAAACGATTTTTTATTAATTCGATGTAATATGTTTCGATTGTTCAATTTATTTTTACCAATTTATTCAAAATCTGATTTCATAGAGTAGTCAAATAATCGACGTAAAATTGTTAGCAATGTAATGAATTTTAATAATATACAGATCATAAAATAGAAAGTGTGTATATTCGAATACAGATAATTTTAATACTAAAAACATATTAAAATTGTGTGCTTTCGAGTAATCATATATTCGTACAAATTTTTTTCTAATTCATTTACATAAAGACGGTAGTAATGTGCTGTCGAATAAATATGCATCTAATAATGAAATTCGTTAATCAGATTAGTAGTTGATTTATTCTTTTCGAAAGTACGATTTGTTTATATTTTAAATAAAACGAAAATATGGAGATCGAATAATATTAGTTCAAATTTAAAAAAATCGTATTTTTGAGTCAAATATAAAGTTAATTGTCTAAACGTTGCCCTCCCTCCCCCGATATCTTATGCCAATAGAACCTACCGTAGATTGAATCTTGCAAGTCTTGTTCTTGTCCCGAAAATTTTACGTTTATCTTGACTTGATAATGTCTTGATTATCATGACTTGTATTGGGACTAGGCGTTTTAGCCGAAAACATCTTTCGCCTAAAAATTATTCGCCGAATAATTATTCGCTTAATATTATATTTGGCAACGCTTTAAAAAAAAAACAAATTCTGTTTCGGTCTCCGAGACAATAACTGCCGGGCGGCCAAACGTACTCATAGTAGATGCACACAACATAACACAGTGGCAACAGGCTTCACATGCAATGTTGTGCGCATCTATTACGAGTATGTTTGCCGTTTGGTCACCCGGTAGTTATTGCCTTGGAGAACGAAACAGAATTTGTTTTGTTTTTCTTACAGCATTGCTAAATTTAATATTTAGCGAATAATTATTATTATAGCGAAAAAAACGCCTAGACTTCTTTTATTTTGAGACTCGAAATAATTTTGATAACCATGACTAATGCAATGTCTCAATATATACACATTACCTTTTATGTTCTAGATTCTAGGAATTACAATGGGTTTGACGAGGGGCTATTCACCAAAGTATACATGTAAAGAGTACTAATAAATACGAAAGAGGACCAAGAGTTCAAAGGAATACTGGTGTCTCAAATTGTATTTTGAATATTTAAGAGTACTCGAGAATTCGAAAGAGCGCTGAAAAGAACGAAGAGTACGTGGAAAGTGTAAAGAGTGTTCAAAGAATGCAACGAGTGCCCAAGAAATACGATGAGTACTCAAAGAAAGCGAGAAGTACGGTTGACTATTGCAGAGCATAAGAAAACTCAGAAAACATTGAGAGTACGCCCGAGTACGCAAGAGTACTCAAAGCGCTTCATCTCGTGCCCCGCTTCCCCCTTTTAACGTTTTATGTATTTGATTACAATAAGATTTCATCTATGCAGTCTACAAAGTACAGTTTCTTTTTATTATTCTTTTTTTAATCACTTAACTAGCGCGCCTTGCATCGCTTCCCGGATCTAACGCTTTGCATTAGAAGCACAACCGAACTCAGCTCGCGCGAAGCGCTCGCTTGCCTTACCGTTGCAGTATTATCTGTTTGTATTTAGTAAAAAAACAATATACTATTGTGTTTAAGTGGTCGTACTTTGGATATAAAACTTTTATTGAAAAGGGGACATCTTTAAAAAATTTTAAGATCAATTGGGCGTGCTGCACCGCAATTGTTATTAAATTTTTTTTTTTTTTATTATTACGCCTTTCAAGACTCAATATGAGTCTTATTTCGGCAAAGTTTATTGATCATAAAAGTAAAATTACAATATTATACAAAGTTATACATTTTTTTTACAAAGTTCTAGATACTGCACAATATGAGAACAAATTTGTGTTTTTGAATTACATAATAAATTGTCGACATTTACAGGCAGAGTAGTTTTTAATTTTTTTAACTTATTCAACAATATAAGCCTCTCTGTATCATAAAGTGAACATTGCCATAGAACATGATTAAGATCTTCGTCGTATACTCCGCATTGAGCGCATATTGGACTTTCTACTATATTGACTTTAGCTAACGAAGCAGCCAAATTGTAGTGGTCGGCTCTACATCTATTTAAAGTAGTTATGATACTTCTTGGTTGACTGGATTTATGGAACCATGTTTTAGATGAATTTTTAAAAAAGAGTTGAAAATATTTTTTTCCTTTAACTATACCTGTTTCTAAGCAAAATTTATTGGTATTTATGTATGATGTTTTTTTAAAATTCTCAAAAAAATCAGTGTAAGGAATAACCGTTGAAATTGATGACTTTTTTAATGTATAAGTTTTGGCTAGTACGTCAGCTGCTTCGTTACCATTAATCCCACTATGCGATGGAACCCATAAAAGGTTAATAGATTTTGTAGGATTTTGTTCTAATATTTGATTATAAATTTGTTTGGTTTTTAGAATATGATAATTTACCTTGATATTTATTTTAACAGACTTTAAGCTTTGTAGGACACTCACAGAGTCGCTTATGATAGTAAAATTTAAGTGTGAGCTGTTGTTTATTTGTTGCATAGCTTTGTAAATAGCTATGCATTCAGCCGTAAAAGTTGAACAGTTTTTCGGTATCGCTAGTCCTACTTTTACATGCTATAAAGTACTTTAGTATGCCTAAAAACACAGAAATTGGTTGCGAACTCAAAGAAAGTAACGATCCAAATAATGCACTTAGCACACACTTAAATAGTTTAGATTCTCATGCGATATATACAGATGGTAGTAAAGGTGAAAATGACTCTGTAGGATTAGCTACCATTTACCCAATAAAAAATGTAATTGTTATTAAATGATGTGTATGAAAAATCGTTTTTTAGGCTGTTTCTTGTGTAAAAGCATTTTTTTTAAATATTTGCTAGCATAAAAAGTTGTGTTTTTTTGAGATCTACAACGTTTTCATTACATTTTTTACGTAAAATGCATATCTGCAAAGTTTTATAGTAAAAAACTGCATTTTTGGATGTCAAAAATTATTTTTGGACTATTAACTTGATTTAAAAACATTTTCGTCTTGGTGTCAAGAAAAAAAGTTGTATTTTTTAAAGATCTACAACTTTTCCATTTAACTTTTTCATGTAAAATGCATAGCTGTAAAGTTATATGGTAAAAATCTGTTTTTCGATGTTAAAATTCGTTTTTGGTCTGTTAACTCGACTTAAAAGTATTTTCATAAATAGATGTCAATTGGAAAAAGTTGTATTTTTCAAAGATGTACAACTTTTCTATTTAACTTTTTTTCGTAGAATGCTTAGTTTTCAAGTTATAGCCCAAAAACCGTTTTTAGCGATTTTTTATAGTCGCCGCCTTCAGCGTATATTTGCAGGATCAATCCCAAAATAAATTTCGCGTAGATAATCGTGTAACATGAATTTTTAGAAAAATAAAAACACGTAAAAATAAGCAAAAAGTCCTCGCAATTTAAAAACGACGTACAGGATCGGGATAAAAAAAATGAAATTTCATATTGTGCTGAAGGAGATCTCTACTAAAATTTCAAACGAAAATATAAGGCACTTCCGTGTCGCGGTCGTGCCTAATAAAAAACAACTTATTTATTATTATTTAACTATTTTAACAGTACATTACGATACGTATGACCTAAGTAGTGCTTTACAGCACGGTGTGTATTAGCTAAACGCCGTTCTATGAAGGACGTCTTATGACACGAGTATCGTATACTATTTTATAGCACTACCTACCCTAAGTCCGCTGTCACGCCTATCCGTGCCCTAAACAGCCCATTGTCGCACCGTGCGGTAGCCCGAGCGCAGCGAGGGTGATAAGCACGGTACATTAATGGACTACTTATGTCGCGGGTAGGCGTAACAGCGGACTTAGGGCAGGAAGTGCTATAAAGTATTTTTATAGTTATAAATTAGCTAAATATTAGTTAAAAATTACTGAATTGGTTATATTAGAATTAGCTAAAAGTATCATTGTAGCTTTAAACGACTATTTCTTACCCCAGGTATGTCTAACAAAACGAGAAATTTAAATCAGCCAAAAATACTGTAATGCATTTATGACGCAATTTTCAGACTGTTAAATAAGAGATTTTTTCTCCAATTATAATTATTTTAAATAGCAATTCCATTATAACTTACAATATTGTAGGGTAGTCTAATTATAATCAAGGCTCCCGGCTTGATAGGGAGTCTCGATGAAACTGGTTAATCTGTACCAGGACAATCACCTGTAATACCTAAAATTTTCAATAAATTAATTTTTTATATTTTATTTAATTTCGTATAGCTATTTTTCTAATGTAAATATAACACAGGCCTGCAAGGTTCTGATGTTCAAGGCTATTTTTATGCACTGAATCCAAAACTGGTCTCAGAACTCTGAACTTGTCCAGCACGTCATGTTTTTGAGATATTTCAGGTTGAAGATAGCAAAATCGGCGTTTTTCGTCTTATTCATGCAATAGCATTATTCTAGACATATAATTTATTTTCTAAAATCAGGTAATGACATCGTATAGTATAAGTCTTTAGCTCAAAAATCAATATTGAATCGACATGATTCGTTGTTCCTTCACTGAGATATACAACTCTAAATATATGTGTTTTACGCTCATTAATATAGATATATTAATAAAGGTGATATCAACCTTGACTCACTCGTGGTAAAAAATCTAAATTTTAATAGCAAAAATTAACAAAAAATAACATTTAAATTAACAAGAAACATGAAACCCATTTGCTTGAATCGCATAAGACATGAGATGTATATTAATAGAAAACTCCTATACTCAAAACTCATAGACGCAACGCATAAAAAGTAATTCCATGAATAAAAAATCCTACACCCAATAAAACTTAACACAAACCGATTAATCTATGAACCGCTAACTTCTACATCCATTGATACATTACCTATAAAACCATCAATTCCGAACCCAAACCACCTGAAGCGGAACAAATGGTAATGAATAAAAATATAAAAAGTAGTAATGCGTAAAATCTTAACGCAAAACCCAATTAATCTCAAGCTCACCAAGATCGTATTTAAAGTATTTAATAAATAATTGTAATCGCTAAACCCTTAACTGTAAACCCATTTACCCAAATTCAGCAATTAGCATTAATAAAAAGTTTTAAACAATTTTTAATCTGTACACCCCAAACACCAAAACCTAATCCCCATTATCCCAAGTTAAAATATTGGCAGTAACAAAAATTTTTAATAATAGTATATTATGCACCTAGGGACTAAAGTGATCCATTGAACGTCTGCGTCACACACACTGGTAATCGCTGGTTCACTTTATTCACGCGTGCAATATACAATCTTTTAACGTACCTACCAAAAAGTTCGTACTCGTTCATCGCCGAAGAGGGAAAATAGTGCTACATCAAGATAGAATAGATATAAATGGAGAGGAGGGGAAAGCAAAATAATTAAACAGAAGTTTAATTAAAAGCCGTGATTTATTCTCAAACTCAGATCTTAGCCCTATAATCGTCTCTAGGCGTTACTAGGCAAGTTATTTGACCGAGATTCCACGGGTGCCGATTACCGCGCCGGCCGGTCCTACGTGGATTTGCCGTGCCTTAATAATTAAATAGAAACTAAATGCAAAAAAAACATTTCGTTTTGTTTCGTTTTCTTGAACAGAAACATAACTTATTATTATACTTTCGTTTCGGTCTCATTAATAGAAACGAAACGAAATTAACAATGAATAACGTCTTTAAAATAAAAACGAAATGAAATTAGCAATTAATAACGTTTAAAAATAGAAACGAAATACAATTAGCAATGGAATAACGTTTTTAAAACCAAAACTAAATTCATTATAGTTTTGTTTCGTTACGTTTTTCTCGGTTACAAAAAAAATTATTTTGTTTTTGTTTTCAAAACAGAAATGAAAGGAAAGATTAATTTTGTTTGATTGCAGAAATCAAAATGGAAATAAAAGTAATAGAAAATTAAACAAAATTGACAACGTAAAACGTTAATAAAAAGCAAAAGTAAAGTATATTCATTTCATTTTCTTTCGTTTTTCACGGAGATAACTGCAATTATATTTTACGTTATTACGCTTCCTCAAAATCGAAACGAAATAAAAGATTAATTTTGTTTTGTTAATTACGTTTACAAAAGCTTCGTTTACAAAAATGTAAATTAAAAAAAATTATAGGTGAAAAACGTTTTGATAAAATAATATCCTCATATTATATTTATCAGCTTAGATTCAGATGTCGTTGTTAGTCTAATTCGCCATTTGTAATGCTTCCTATTTTTCAATCTTCATTAAGGCGCAACGAAAGCATAGATATATGATGACTGTAAATATAGTAAATGGGGAAAAAAGTTAGTTTCTTTGCGCTCTTGGATTTAAGGAGATTCATCTGGTTAAGGTAGGACTATGGTAAAGAGACAAACTGTTTTTATTATCCAGTCTTAGGGGCTAAAATTTTAAAGGCTTATTATGTATAATGATATTAATAAGTTCTATGTCAATTTTTTGCTTAAGATATCGATTATTTTCAGCGTTGTTGATAAAATACGATTTTGTTTTAAACGAAAATATTATTTTCTGTTTTGAAAGATATTGTAGGGTCTTGGTCTTGCGTAGCTCTAAAAACCTTGCCGAAGTCAATAGCTAATAGCTAATAGCTTTGTGAATTTTCGGGCGACCACGAGATCGCGCAAAATAAGTTACTTTTATTTCTTAATATAATTAACTACGTTTCTTACTTTCTTATTTTAAAAAAGTTTCTTTTTTTAAGTAATTTATTTTTCTTAAAATGAGTAATGCATTTTTATTTTAACTACAGATTTCTTAAAATAAGTAAAATACGCGATTTTGTCACTTGTTTTAAGAACAAAAAAATTCTAAGATGCAACAAAAACAATAAAATCTTTTTACTGTGTAACATTGAAGTATCCGGCTAAAATTAGTGGCTTCTATTATGATAATTTGTCTGAGTGTAACACTGTATATTAAAATGGATTATTTAAATTATGTTGAGTGTAAGATAATTTGTAATATTAGTTAGAATATTGTTTAGTTTGATTGGAAATTGGGAAACTGCATTAAATCCTGCTTTCTGGACAAACAATATTATTAATAAAATTTAAAAGTTTGTTAATAGCGAACCGACTGTCATTTTCGCATATATTCCATACTATGTTTATCCTAAAAGCAATAATAAATGATAAGAACTCATTTCAATCTTCATTCTTACAAGTACATTTAATCATGTGCTACTTTATATTATATAATCATAAGCGCATGGAGCTGATGGCGTTATTTGATTATCAAAAATCTGAATTTTTTTTAGAATATTATTTACTTTGATTGACAATATAGTAAGCCAGAATAAATACTACGTAAGGTCAGCAAACAATATTTCTGAGTAAAATACAGATGTTTGATATATTCAACGGATTGTTATTTTAGCACTTCTCATATATTCTAGACTTTTCTTCTTTTAAATCTTTATTCATTTTTAACTTTAGCTTTAATTTGCACTTTGCAAAATAAACCTAAAAATATTTATATTACATTATTTAATTCATTTTAATAATGCTAATTCATTTTTGCGATCGCAAATATCGTAACACTCCGGGGGGTTATAGAGGAGGTTATATGCGAGAGCAGCGAGCGCGACAGACCGTTGATATGAGTTTTTGATTGACCGTTACTATGGTAAACGCTCACGTGTTTGTGAAAATCTGTCGTTACCTAACGATTCGAACGTGACGCTTCTCATCAATTCATACCCTATCCAAAATGCGGAGGCGCGCCATAAGAAGTTTCACTTCAAAAATGGTTTTCCAATTACCTTCGAATTTGTAAGAACGTTATCTGGTTAAATTTTTAAGAAATTTCAATTAAAAGGTACCTTTTTACCTCTCGTAAAATTATTTAATCACATAGTCTCAACTCATTTTCTTGTACGTTTAATAATAAAATCTCTCGAAAATATAATTTAAGCTTCCTGGTGTAAATAATGTTTTAAAAGTAAAAAGTAGGAATTCAATACTTTGATTAATTTATAGGTTTTATAATACAAATTTCACCCCAAACTAAAGTGAAAATTAGAGTGAGTCCTTCCCTAATTTAGAGTGGTAAAATTAACTTTTTAGAATGGAGTGACCGTATTCACTCTTTTAGAGAGAAGAGTCACTCTTTTTAGAATTGAACCCTCGTTCACTCAACAATTAGAGCGAAAAGTTCACTCCAAAAAATTTAGAGAATGCAGATATGATTTTTAAGGCAGCTGTATTCGGACTCCCCAAGGCATACATGTTTATATGTTGAAAATATAGAAAAAAAAATGTTACCATCATTAAACTTTCTCGTTGAGAAAGCAATAAAGTAAACAATTACAGTTAAGTTATTAAACAATTACACAAAAATTTTAAATAATGTAAAAATAACAGAATAGTGCATTACGCAACTAGTGCGCAAAGCAGGTGATTCTCGTATGGGTGTAGTTTATTTTTAACCATTTATTCCAGCTACAGCGATAGCTATACTATAGTCTAGCATGTAAGAAACATCCTATTATCGCATTTCAAGCAAGCAGTGCGTGAAACAGGTGCTTACGCACTTAGTGCTCGAAGCAAAGTGTCTTCTTTTCGTCCAAGGGGTATAAATTATAGCATCAATCTAAGTCCTTAAAGCAAAGTATTTCGCACACTGCTTTGCTCAAAATGCGAATATCGTGTGTTTCGCGTACGACAAACAAGCACGAGGAATCGAGTTTCGCTCACTGAGATTGAGCAAAAAAATTCTAAAAAATCAGTCAGTGTTTGTCATTATAATATAAAGTTAATACTCTTCGTTTGCATAGATTTCTTACGAATAAAATTATTGAAACATCACAAAACAGATTTGGTATATAGAAGAATGGTATAACTCGAAAAATTTATTTTTTACTTTTCAGCTCATACATTTAGTTACAGTATTTTTCTTTTACAAAATCAATGTAAAATTATGTTTTGATAGACTATATTTTTGTGTTTTGCACTGAAATTTTCTGTGATAATTTATTTGGTTATTATTCTTTTTAGTCAATTTGGTCCATAATTGACCTAAATATTTAATGTTATATAGCTTATTGAAACCTTTTCACTATGTTCAATTAAAAAGCCTGAATAATGAATATTACAATATTTAAACGATAAATTAATATAAATTGGTAATGAAATGAGATTTTTTTATCTTATTAGTGTCGGATAGAACTAAATTTCTGTAAAATTTGGAATCATAAGATTCATTACTTGTTAAAAAATATATAAATAAATAAAATGTCAAAAAATACATATTTTTGTTACCCTCTAAAGTTTCTTGATTTCAAAACTCATTGCATAAAAGTGAATTGAAACATTTCGAAACAAAAATATGTTAAAAAACTTCTTTGAGAATGTCGAGTATCAAACCAGTTGGCAGCGATTTTTACTAATGGTGTGGGTCCTATATAATGTAATACAATTTTCAAGATCTTAAAAGACTTTCGTATGCTGTAAGTATTTAAAAAAGAGAATGCTAACACAATTTTTCCAATAATAATATCTCTTATAGGTTATGAATGAAAGAAACGATCACCTATAAAATTCAACTACATATATACATGGCATAAGTTATCTTAAGATCTACAGTCATAAACATTAAAATTCAGCGAATGCACATACAAAAATTAAATGCTTAAACAATACACTTTTTCTAAAAGACATTCAAAAGTTCATTACACATCTATTTATATCTTTAGATTTTTTAGAGAGATTCAATTGAAGGTAATCAAAATATAACTTGAAAATCATAAAATTAAATATTTTATCATACGTACTTAATTTTTAATATTTTTATTTTTATTTATATTTATATTTTTCTAATATTTCTTTATTTACACATTTAATGAAATACAGTTTTGATATATTTTAAAAAGTGTAAAAAAATCACTTTATTAACTTTGGTATTTAACTTTAGTGTTTTTAAATATATTTATATACATAGTAGGCCATTAGAAAGCTATAGTGAATGGATAATATTTCGCATCTTTAGCTCTGAAATGAAAAATTCAGGACATTAGTGTTAATTTGAATTAAAGAATTATTAAATATTAAAAAACTTACTCATTAAACGGTGCTACTCTTGCACCGGTTCCCATTGCCTCGATAGCGCTAACTTCCTCGGTGGTCAAACTGAAATCGAAAATGTCGAAATTCTCCATGATTCGCGATTTCGTGACCGATTTGGGAATCGGAGTGACACCTGTTTGAAGCTAACGTATTGCAAATCATTAGTATTTTAAAATTTACGCGAAATTGTATTTATTCACTCAAAAAACTACGTACGATAAATCTGCATGCTATATTTGCAGGAGTCTTTTTATATTTTTGAGCAAGCTCTTGTATTTTTGGTTCGTCCCATAAATTTTTGATACCATGACGATTTCCAGGTCTACCAAGGGGCGAAAATCCTGTAACTGTTATTTCATGCTTCTTGCAGAATTCTATCAAAGGTTTTTGATTTAAATTCAACGTCACTTCAACCTGCAATCAATAGATCAGATCATTGTTTCAAAATGTTTGAATATAGAATATGTTTATTATACTAAATTAAAACTAATCTCTAACTCAATGCATTCAAATTAAATAAACTTAAATTTTAATTCTTATATACCTGATTATTAACTGGTTTTATTTTTGCGGAAGCGATTAACCTTGCGATTTGTTCTGAATTAAAATTACTGACGCCAATACTAAGCACTAGGCCTTGACGTTTACATTCTTCCATTCCTCGCCATGTTTCTAGATAATCAGTGTCACTAAACTCTATTTTTCCAGAAGCATCCCTTGGCGTTAGCACATCTCCCGACTAAAATACAAACAATTACTTAAAATTCTTAAATTTATATTTCCTAAACTACATCGATGAATGAGTGCATTAGTTATTAAATTACCTTAAAGGCAAGTGGCCAGTGAACCAGGTAAAGGTCAACATAATCCAAGCCCAAGTTCTGCAATGATTTTTTACATGCTGGTACGACTTCATTTTCTTTATGACTGTTACACCATAACTGCAAAAATGATAATAATATAAAAATTAAATAGGCTTATCGCAAAATAACATTATATATTAACATAATTTTATTGTATCATTTTGGGTTTATAATGATATCAGCATTTCATAATATAATTTCTCTAATATTTCAAAGAAACTTTGAAACAAATGTGAGATGATCCTTACTTCATTTTAATAACTTCTTATGAAGGTATTTTTATGTTTATGTAATATTTTTTATCTATTACATTTTATGAAAGTATTTTATTGGTAAAAAAATTTATAGCTTAAAAATGATTTTTTAAATTTTCTTTTACATGATCTACAAGATAAAGTTTGTTTCATAACTAACTTCATTCTTTATCTAGACGTTGAATAGGATACAGTTTTGACGTACTAAGAAGAATTAAAAAGTCGATCAAAAGAATTTTTTTAATAGCTTTTGAAAACATGAACATGCCATAGAAAGATTTTCATACTATAAGTATGACTATACGTAACCTATAAGGTTACGTTCACCAAATTCGAAGACTATTTAATTTCTCTGCTGTATATACCGTAAGTTTATAACATTTTTCAAATTTCAATAAATTTCTATATAAAAATAAGCAGTACAAATATAATATAATATTTACATTATACAGAAGTCAGTCAACTCCTCAATTATTGTTCATATTACTATTATTATTATTATTGTTATTGTTATTGCTATTGCTATTGCCATTGCTTTTGCTATTGCAATAGCTATTGCAATTGTTATTGTTATTGTTATTGTTATTGTTATAATGATTATTATTAGAATTGTATACTATCACTATATGGGTGATTAAAAAAAGGGTACTTTTAATGTCGCCAGTACACTGAAAAGGGAGACCACGGAGTCCAGGTCTCGGATTTTGATGAAACTTTAGGGATCGACTTTTAAAACCTAAAAATGAAGCACAGAACCCGTACATTTATCGAATGAGTCTTTCAATCTCAGATAAAGCCAAGAAACATTAGCATTACTCATATGGACTATGCTAAAAATCAGATATATATATAGATATATTATCAACGTTTATAAAATGCGCCGCATCTACCGTACAAATGCCCATTGGATAGAACCACGAGTATTGTGCTTCATTTTTAGGTATCAGAGAACGATTCCTAAAGTTTCATCAAAATCCATGACCCGCACTCCGTGGTCCCCCCCTTCTGAGAAGCAAGGAAATATTATTACGAATTCATAAAGTTGTAAAGTTCTACAAATAATGTATTTGAACTTTCTGAACTAAAAACTAAGATAAACACGCTATATATTTAAAGTACATGCGATATATATAGCCTAAAAGTAATTACCGTGGTCTCTCGCCATCGAACTATTAAGACAATTCTGAATTTATTAGAGACAATATTTATGATTTAATTATATATAACCTATTAGACTTAAATAAAGCATATTATATGTACAATATGATCTAATTTTTTCAGAATGTTTTTTAACTTCTCTGTCTACACGAGTGTCACGAATGTCGTCGCCAACTATTCAAGTGTTATAGCGTTCCTGCTCAAGTTATCGTTTCGTATTGAGTCGGATAGCTTAGTTAAATCATTTAATCTATGAGGTTTTTCAGTTTATGCTTCAAAAAAATACATAAACGAGCGAAACAATGTTTATTTGCAATTTTGATAGTTCCATTTTAGGTTATACCTATAGGTAATAGATACATTTGTAAAAATTTTGTTATGAGGTATTCTGTTGTAATAACGTGTGTATATACGCGTACTATGCAGAACATTATATTTATTATATTAAAATAAAACTACAGGCATATTTCTAGCAAAAAGTCATTACCGTGGCTATAATTACTGTGGACAATCTAGTAAAATCACATTAGCAATACATGTAAAAAAATTGTTATCACTTGTAGCCTTTCGGAGAAAAGTTTATCTCATTTTACCATAAATAACAACTTAAAACCCAAATTAACCAAAATAAGAATTTTTAGTTTAGTCGAAAAGTTAGATGAAAAAGTGAAAAAGTATCGTTTTCTTTTGATATTGATCCATATGTATTAATCAATGTTTGGAAAGCCAATTTTTTTAGTTTACAGACAACGTAAATGGAAGATTTTAATTTACTGACCTTTGTTGTTATAAATATATCTTCTCTTTTAATAGTTCCGTCGTTTATCTTTTCACGAACTGCGCTACCGATTTCTTTTTCATTTTCATAGAAAAATGCAGTATCAATATGTCGGTAACCAACTTCAATCGCACATTTTACAGCCTCTTCTACTTCTCCAGGTTTAGACTGAAAAATTAGTTTATAGAATAGTAGTCGTAAATCTACAAAATAATTTACTTTTGGCAAAAGCTCAATTCCGATACTTGAATAGAACTAAAATGGCGAGTACCTGAACTTGATATTACAAACATTTAAGCATCAAATATAAATTGTCAAATCTGAACATGCTAATACCAATTTTTATTTCTATTTACCAAATACGTGCCGAGGCCAATCATAGGCATTTTATGTCCATCGTTGAGAGTGACAGTAGGAACATGCATGTTGACTGCTCAACGGATGCTCTTACTAGTTTTTTAAACTCAACTGAGTCTCGTTGGTTAGATCTTGGCAATGCCAAGAACTATTATATAAGCAACGCTATACAATCAACGTTAAAAGCGTAACTAAAAGAAATGCTTCTTATTTGCATAAATGTATTAAAATACTTTCTATTTTCTTTAAAGAATTTATTTCTAATTTTATATTTTAGGAATTTATATATGCAAAGTAGAGATAAAATGTGCATACATACAAATTATTTTAATTTAATTTGTTTATTGTATGCCAGTTTAGTGCTTACAATAGTCATTTATTTAAGTCAGTCAACGTCTTAATTAAATTTGTGCAAAATTGACTTTGCAAAACATAAGTGTATTACAAAAATAAAAAAGTAAAATATATATCTTTAAAAATACAGTAGCATAAGTATTCTGTTAATATTCTACATTGAATGGGTAATCTTTGCAGTGTTTGAACCTAAAATTAAAAAAAAATATTTTAAGCCATGAGAAGAATTAAATTAAAAAATAATAAACGTACTCAGTAACAGAGCAGGTCCTGTAGCCGCAATCAAGTTTATCTATCGTTGATATTTCTTCAGTCGTCAATTTAAAGTTATACACATTGATATTTTCTGCAATACGTTTTTCGAACTTAAGTTTGGTATCAGTATTACTTCGATATCTATCTAAAATGTTTAAAGTAAGATTTAATTTAATTATTAAAAGGTTTTAAACTTATTAATGAATAAGTTCATGTGTGTATTAATTTGATCGGATACAAGAACGCAATTTTGTATTTTTACTTTTCGTGAGAATGTCTTACAATTTTGCCGTTCTGTTATTTACATTAAGTACACGTATGCTCAAGGCAATAAATTACAATTTAAAATTTCGTATTAAAAAGTTGAATCTGGGATAAATAGAGTCACTGCACCAAGTATCGCGATGCGGCTTGCGCATTTTATTGTACTTCTTGGCGATCTCCGTGAGTTCGAGTGATTGTAGATTGATATTGGAACCAGTTGACTGAACTTCAGTTGTGTCCTGGAGTGCCGAATGGTCTGTAGCCTGTGACGGCTATGGACTTACTGGCGCAGAATTTGCGGAGCTTCCTCTGGTTAGGTTTATATGCACTTCGATCTGGTCCATAACTGACTTGATGATGGCGGCTTCCAATAGCCTCGTCAACTGCTGAGAATTGAAATTGCTCACGCCGATACAGCGTGCCAGGCCGAGTTTAACGAACTCCACCATGCCGCAATACGTCTCGATGTAATCGACTTCATCCTGAAGTAAAGAAATTTATTAAAGTTCTGTCTGACGCGTGTCTGCAATGGAGCGGTTTAGATCGTAAGAAGATTAAGTATATACAGTAAATAAAGTATACTATTCATAATTTTTTTAATAGTAATTAAGTTTTGTTTAAATAAACGAAAAGACAAAGACATGTAAAAGTAAACATTGTAATAATTTAACATTTTAGACTAAAACTTTAAAACACAAATTTGGAACATTAAGTCAGCGTAATTGATTTATTTTTATAATGCATTGATTTATTTAATATGAAATAAAAGTAAAGATGAGAATATTTTTTGATGATTTAATTATATTCTTAAAGCTTGATGCAATATAACAGACATATCATTTAGGCTATTATTTAGATTAATTAGATTTTCTCAGTAAATCGTACATATATATAATGTTCACTCAAGTGTCTGTTATCGTAAAATGAATTATTTGAAATATAGAAACATGTTAAAATTAGAATAAAATGTATATAATAACAGTAAATTAACAAAGCGTAAATTTAGCATTTTCTTAAAAATAGTTTTTTTGGAAGAGTTTTCTCCAATTTTCAACAGATTTTTATCTAATTTTGTTCTTTTTTGTATATTATAAAGACTTATGGTTGGAATTTTTTTACTAATTTAGTTCTTCAAATTTTATATAGTTATTCAATTGAATTAATTAGTACATTTATTTAAGGTACCGCAATAAAATATATATACAGTCAAACTCCACGCACTGTGAAATGGCGGGACCGAAGCTCCCGCCCACTGTTTAGTACTACGTGGCATATGCTCGCTAGTGCTAGATTTTATGGTTTGTTAATTTATTATATTCATAAAAAAAAATTATTTTGCATACAAATTTAATTAGTTTGAAAATGGCCAATGCATATAAGGTACAAATTAATGTAACTTAATCTAAACTTCTCTAATGCCCTCTTACACGCTGGAACAACCAGTTTTCCATGATGTTTATCATTTTGTAAGTAAATTAAAAAATGTCAGTGGCATATGAATCACAACTGTTTATTATTTTTTTCATATTTACCTTTGTACCAATTTAAAGATTTTCACTATTAACACTACTTGCTCAATATGGAATAGTCCATATCCTCGTCAATAGCGATTTTAATGGCATTTTTTACTTCTTCAAGATAATTCCATATAAAGCTAAATTATATAAGATAATGATTAAGACAATTCAAGTTCAAATCTCCCACATCATATTTTACCTATAACCGTACGATAAATAATTATTTATAATGAAATGTATAGATTGATGAACAAATTATGTAAAACATCTCAATGCATTTACTTATATCGTATAATAATAACACCATTTACAAAGTGTGAAGGAAATAATTTAACGTTTTTACGAATGTCATTTGCATAAAATCTCTACGAGACTTTGTACGAGTTGAAAGATTAAAATATTTTCTTGAAAATTTGTAGACCCGAAGATTCCGAGTTGAAGTCTTGATTATTTTTAACCGACTTCAAATAGGAGGAAGATTTATATTCGACGCGTATATTTTTAAGAAATTCTTGTTGCATTTGATAGAGGGTCCAATCTATGATGGTTCCGTAATAGTTTAGAGTAGTACTGCGTCAGTACGAGGCTAGAACAAGCAAAAAAACACATTATTCTCATCAATGATTCCTACGTGTTTTAAGAATTTCGTTCATATGTACACTCGATCGACGCACAATTATTCTTCTAATCGAATACGTTTGATTTTATTTAAATACTACACCTTCATTGGCTCGGACACATGTTTCCGCTAACCTCATCGGAGGATTTAAAAATAAATCAAATACATTAAATCAGAAGAATAGTGCATCAGGAAAGGCTAGATCGTTTTTGATGATTTTTTTCAGTAATACACATCGAGTCTGTAGTGATTCTATAACAATTACTGGACCAATACAGTGCTAGTACTAGCGATATATTATGTTTTTGTGTCGATTTTTTCGCATAACTAATCAACTGATGTTGTAATTAGGGTTATTCTTTTATCCGGTACAGTATGTACTTCCAGTGATTCCATACTGGCCAAGTATACATTTTATAAGTCATCATCAAGCATCATCATTGTTTCATTAATTTTATTCCTTTAATTGCGACATACACATACTTGCAAATGACCTATACCTAATTGTAAATACTAAAGAGAGAGAAATAAAAATTAAAAAGAAAAGAAAAAAACCGACTTAAAAGAATAGCGTTTTAAAAAGTATGTAATAATATTTTCAGAAAATAATAGGTGTTTATTACCGTCCTTAAATAAAAGGTCAACATTTTGGTTATCTCAACTTAACTACAACTTTTTGGAGTCAACGCCATAAATTTAAGTAAATTACTAAATCTTTACTACATGAATGATAAATTATACATACCATGAAAAATTATATTAAGTTAAAAAGTGTTGTTATTGAACGCAATGGTTGATTCTGGCGCCAACTCAAAGAAGTGGTAATTAAAGTCCAGATGACCAACAAGACGTTGACTTTTTATTTTAATGAAGATAATAAGCATGTGATTTTGAGCTTATTATTTCCTCAATAATGTTATTGAAGAAAGTATTCCTTTTTAATTTTTAAAGCACTATTGTATGAAGTTGAGTCTATTTTTGTTTATAATTATATAATGAAAATTACATTTTGAGTATACTACATTTATTAAAAATGTTACAACAATAAGAATTTATGAGAAATAAAAATCTTTTGATGATACACACAATATATTGTGTTTCGGGTATTATAAACCCTAACGCCGAATTACACCAAAATGTCAGTTTGCTAGAAACGATATATCGCCGATAGATGGCTCCCGGATTTCGATATAACCAAGCGGTAAATCATCAGATTATATACTATGTAAGCTGAAACATATAAGTTGTATAACAAATTTTTAATGCTAGCAATATTATAGGAATTGAGAAAAACCCAAGAAAAGATGCAACAAAATTTTAAATATAACATTGTATAAAAGTTGTTTCTTAGAAAAATATTAATTTCAGTTTCAGGTCCAGGGTGTAAACTGGTATGAATATGAAAAATGAGTAAAAACGTTAACAACATTTTTCATTTACAACAGCAGGCATACGTATCAATAACACAAAATCATTGATTCAATGACTTAAAATTCATTATATCAATTAATTTTTTTTCTCAGAGTAGCTTATTATCATATGTAAATAATTGTTAGTTCTCTAAAATTAATTTATTAATTAATTATCCATGTAATAGACTCAAAGAGATAATATAAATTATTTTGTTAGATCATGCGTCTAATTAACGATTTTATATTCCCCCAAATAATTGTAACTTACAGCTCATTGCCATGTTCCTAATCCTAAAGCAGGAATCTTTTGCCCATTGCTAAAGTAATTGTGTCCACCTTTCGTATCATTGCGTAAGACTCTGCAGCTCACTGCTAGTCGACTACTCCCAATGTTGATAAAATCTTAACAAAGAAGACAAGCGTTCTATACTATTTTTATCAGCGTATTATATTATGTTAACTGGTAGGAAAATCAGTAACATTTCGCGTTTTTGCTTAAAAAATGCAATCTAAAGTGTACCATTATAAAACATTCTTTTCTGAATACATACGTATATAATCACATTTTGAATCTGATAGTATAAAATTCGTGTAACTCTAGAATCTTTTTAATAACTGTGAATAAAAGTTGCAAGTATACTTTGCGTATTTTTGAGGCCTTGATAAATACGTGCAAGATATACTATGAATCGTTAAAACAAAAATCTAATTTATCTGCAATAGGTTTATTGATCACGTTTTCTTTTCTAAAGTTTAGATGGCGTTGTATTGCCGTTTCTAGACCTACGCTTTAAGGGGAGGTCGGAGCCGATTACAGATTTCTGCATTGAATTTTACATTATTCTAATTTAATTGTTCATAAAAGTTAAAAATTTTAGTTGTCCGGTGTTCTTAGTCTACTAAGGAACACTGGACAACTGAGATAATTGAAAAAAAAATTAAAATTGAACGAGAATACTGAAAAATACGAAATTATCGGTAACTACGGAACTGCATGTAAGCTCCGACCTTCATCTAAGCTAGACTCGAGAGGCTGTCAAGTGAGCTTCAAGTTTCTCGCAGTCCCCACTCCTACTCACTGCTCGAGTTTGCGTTACCCCCACTTTTCGCCTTATCTCGAGTTTTTACCAGCTACACCAGCTGATGATTCTAACTGACGTTATTGGTCATGCTTCTTTTTTTCGAGACATTGGAGAATATTTTAAAAGCACGTCAAACATCTAAATGACACCTAGTAATATCGGACCACTATGACAAGACTATGACAACATAACAATTTATTATTTTGAATTTTGTACACAAAATAGCTTTTACGAAAATAATAGACTTTCCAATATTTCGGAAATTACCTGCTTTTATATACTTGTTTTGCAAAACCGTGGAATATTGAATTATCATAGTTTAGCTTTCAAGGTTTGTTGCAAGGGTACAATAAATTATACATAAAATGAATTGCTTATACAATAAGAAACAATTTTTTCTTTTTTGTTAATTTTATTCCCACAAAAATGTATCTTATTGACATGTTTACGTCGTAAATTGCAAATTGCTCACTTTGGAATAGTTTGGAGGATTTATGGTTTACGGTATTATCTTTAATTGCCATTTGCTCAGAATCTTTTTTTATTGTAATTTGTTTAACTTGGATTAGTTGGGGTTTAGGTTTAGGATTTACGTTTCTGGTTTTATTATTTAAGTCATTTTTAATTATAAATTGCTTAACTTGATTTAATAGAGTTTAAGTTTTATTGATTCCTTTAATAATTGTTAGTTTGGTTTTGGGTTTCGTATTTAGAGTTTTATTATTTCAAGTTTCTAATTGCAAATTGGTTACTTTGGAGTACTTGGGTTTGGGATTTATAGTTTACGATTTTACTTTTTAATTGATAATCACTCAATTTGGGTTAGTTGGGTTTAGGGTTATGTTTTTAATGGTTTTATTATTTAAACTTATTTTAATTGCTAATTGCTAAACTTTGATTAGTTGGATTTTGTGTTTAGGGTTTATTAGGTTTACGATTGTACTATTTTAAACATAATTAGCAAAGTGCTCATCTGGGATAGTTGGGTGTAGGTTTTACGGTTTTATAATTGAAACTTTTTCTAATTCCAAATAGCTCCACTTGAGTTAGTTGGATTTAGGGTTATAGTGTTAATCGTTTTATTATTACAACTTTTTTTAATTGTAAATTCCTGAGCTTTGATTAGTTGGGTTTTGTTCTTAGACTTTAGGGATTATGATTTCATTATTTTAAACTTTATTATTTGCAATGTACTCAGCTAAGAATAGTTCGGTTTATATGGCTTATGGTTTTATAATTTAAACTTTTACTAATTCCAAATTGCTTAACTTAGTTTAGTTCAGTTCAGGGTTTATGGTTTTATTATTTATACTTTTTCTAATTCCAAATTGATAAACATTTGTTAGTTCAGTTAAGAGTTTATGTTTTATGGTTTTATTATTTAAACTTTCATCTAATTCCAAATTTCTCAGCTTGGGGTAGTTGGGTTTAAAGTTTATGGTGTACGGTTTTATTTTTTAAACTTTTTTCTAGTTTTTAATTGCTTAGCTTGGGTTAGTTGGGTTTAGGATTTATGGGTTTAGAGTTTATAGTTTTAGGTTTTAGGGTTAATGGTTGAAGGTTTTATATTTAAACTTTTTTCATATTTTTAATTGCTTAGCTTGGGTTAGTTGGGTTTACGGTTTATGGGTTTAGGGTTTCTAGGTTTAGGGTATGTATTATACGGTTTTATTTTTTAAACCTTTTTCTTATTTTACATTGCTTAGCTTGGGTTTAGGGTTTATAGGTTTGGGGTTTATGGTTTACGGTTTTATTATTTAAACTTTTTTCATATTTCAAATGGTTTATCTTGGGTTAGTTGGTTTTAGGGTTTAGGGTTTATGGGTTTGGGGTGTATGGTTTACGGCTTTTTGTTATTTAAAATATTTTCTTATTTTAAATTGCTTAGCTTGGGTTAGTTGCGTTTAGGGTTTAGGGTTTATGGTTCAGGGTTTTATTATTTGAACTTTTTTCTTAGTAAATTTGTTTACCGTGGGTTAATTGAATATGGTGTTCGGAGTTTATCGTCTAAGTGTTTATGTGTTATGGGTTTAGGGTTAATTAGTTTAGGTTTTCTGGGTTTAGGGTTAATGGGTTTAGGGTTCATGAGTTTAGGGTTTATGGGGTTACGGCTTATGAGTTTAGGATTTATTGGTTTAGGATGCATATACGGTTTCTGCATTTAAGTAAGTTTAAGAAATAAATTTTTCTTGACCCGTTTGGGGGAGGGGGGGGGGGTGATCGCCTCCATCGTCTCTACTGTGAATCTGCGCCTGGACTTTACGATCTGTATCTGAATTTACAGTTAGACCATTGCCTTTCGTCATTTTCTATTGACTAGTTTTGTCATTATAAATAAACTAAAATTATTCGTAAATAAGTAATCAAAGACTAGATAGGTGACGGTACTTCATTTGAAAAAGCTATAAATTATAAATATCTGTTTATGTGATGTACTGAACAAAGCGGACATGTTATGATAACTCAACATGATAATCTAAGTACGTGCGCTTCACTGATACAACATCGTTGCACAGTAAAATAAAAATACAAAATTATATAGAATATACAAAATACAAGAAAAGAGGGATGAGAATACCGGAGAGTTAAACAAATTTTGCAATCAGAAAATGAACAAGTTATATGAGAAACCTCGTATTACTAGAGTTTCTAAAAGACACTAAACCACCTTAAATTTTTGAAAAATCGAATTTTTCTTTTTAAGTTTTTCAACTAAAGATATTGGAATGAATCTAAATTTATATTATCAAAATGAATAAAAGATATTTTGATGTTCAATATGAAAAAAAAGATATCTATTTTTACATTGAAATGCATAGAAAATCTTATCTTAAAATCGCCCTCATAAACAATCATATATTCTTGAACCTACCGCAGGATTTCGGGAGTCAATAATAATGAAAATAACTTATATAGGTCTCATTTTACTCAAGGAACATGTAATTTCCAGGTGTAAGTAGGAAATTGCAAAACAAAATTTGTTACAAAAGTTATAAATGCATAACGATAGAAAAAGTGATCTTAAATTTGAATAAATGACATATTTCACACTAAATTACTCAAAACTTATTTTAATAAAATTCTTTCTTAATTCCCCATATACACCTGGAAATTACATGTTTTTTTTAATAAAATGAGACCTATAAAAGGCATTTTCGTTATTGTTGACTCCAGAAATTACATAGATAAAAATATATCGAGGGACCTTACGAAGACTAGCACATTTCAAACTGCCACAAAGAGTAGCACATTTCAGCACTTGCCACGAAGAGTAGCACATTTGGAAATCTCCTACGAAGACTACCACATTTCGCCATTCCCCCACGAAGACTAGTACATTTGAAAATGTTTCATAAAGACTAACACATTTCGTAAAACTGTCACGAAGACTAGCACTTTTCGTATAGAATATATAAATTAAAGTTGTACTGATAAACTCTCGGCGCATTGGGTCGATTCTTTTTTATCGGGTTTGGGTCGGGTACTAGACCCTTATGATACTCAAAAATGATCGGTTTACCCAAGAAAATCAGGATGCCCGAATAAATAAAAGTAGTCTGAAAAAATCAGGTGGCAGAAAATAAAATTGCTAAATGTGCTAGTCTTCGTGGCAAATTTTCAAATGTGCCAGTCTTCGTGGGAAAATGCTGAAAAGTGCTAGTCTTTGTGTGAAAATTGCAAAATGTGCTAGTCTTCGTGGGAAAATTGCAAAATGTGCTAGTCTTCGTAGAGGACTGGCGAAATGTGCTAGTCTTTGTGAAAGATTCCAAAATATGCTATGCTTCGTGGCAAACGCCGCAAACGTGCTAGTCTTCGTAAGGGCCATCGATATGATTGTTCAGGAAAGCCATTTTAAGTTTAGATTTTCTATGCAATTTAATGTAAAAATAAATATCTTTTTTCCTTTTTCAACATTAAAATAACTATTATTTATTTTAATAATATAAATGTAGGTTCATTTCAATATTCTTTGTTGAAAAATGCTATAAAGAAAATTCGATTTTTCAAAAATTTAAGTTTGTTCAAAGCCATAAAGAAAATTATACAAATTTGTTGATTCATTTTTGTTTTATAACGATTTTTCTAATTTACGATATTTGAAAATCGTCAATTCAATTTATAAACATAGATTTTATTTCTGCTTCTACAAATGTCGAAAAAAAACATGTTAGAAATACATTATATGTAAAATGTTCGTATTTTTATATTCGAGAATTCGTTTTTCATGTTTTATCGTTTTTTCGAATTCTGAATTTTAGTTTCTTTTTTGGCTGATTGCTATGTTAGAAATAATATGATCGATTGAATATGTATGAACGCAGTTAAAAAAGCATAATATTGGGGCTTTGTATGATTTTTAAAAATGCATAAATGACTTAGAAAATGATTCATTATTGGCAGTAAAGTATTTTTCAGAATTTTTTAACTCGAATTTATTGAAAAAAATCAACATTTATGTATGCGATTTTAAATTTCGCGCGAATTATTTCGAAACGATTCCTATTGGCCAGTCGGTTTGTGACGTCACGATGGTATAATTTTGGAAATTTAGTACGGAAAAATGATTAAAAGTTCCAATATCTCAAGAAAAATATGTATAAACAAAATAATGTAGCACATATCCTTTACAATTTTCGACCAGGGATCCAATGCTGATATATTTTTAAGGTCCATTTAAGGCCCAACTTCATTTTTCCAAATATGAACATATCTTTTTCATTATATATTTCATTTTCTCGTCTCACAATACATGCGAATACGTATTTAGTTTATTTAAGTCCACTGCCTGATTTCAGATAGAGCAAAACCTAATTTTGATAGGGCCCAACTAATCAGGTTAGATTTTAATAATCAATATTAATAATCAATAACCTAAATATATATCCGTATGTATTTTGACTCACTTTGAGGCGAGGAATTCAAATATGTAATAAAAAATATATGGTTTCATTTGAAAAAATAAAGTTCGGACTTACATGGGCCTTAAAAATATATTGGGCCCTAAATCGAATATTAGCATTGGATTCCTGGTCGGAAATTATAAAGGATATGTGCTACATTATTTTGTTTATAAATATTTTCTTTGAGATATTGGAGCGTTCAATCATTTTCTCGCACTAAATGTCCAAAATTATACTTGCTTACATTAAGCTTAATTTTTATACAAGAAACTCTAAATTTAATAATTTAATTTTTTGTTTATATTTAAAAGTGAATATAAAGCTTTAAATTAATACTTTTAAATATACATTGGTGGGGTATAAGGAAATTAAGGAATAAAGGAGTATATTAAATAAACAACAAATTTAAATATTTATTTATTCAATAATTTAAGTCTGTTTACAAGTATAGGAGTAATAATTCTACCAATTTTTTCAATTCTTAATCTAAATCGCTCTCTATCGTGTGCCACTTGTTCCCATAAACCAGAACGTGCATTCTGATATGCAAAAGTCCATGTACACATCAAATCCACAGTGGGATTTTCTTGGAGACGAACACGCTGCTTAACTGTAGAATTATATTTGTTTTCCATACTGAAATAGTTTCATACAATTTGATTTAAAATATTATACTTTTAATAGTATACTTTAATAATATAATGTAAAAGAAAATGGCGATTTCACAAGCTGAACAATAATTATAATTAATAAAATAATTTATAATTATTTTAAGTCTCAGCGTTTAATATACATTTAACGCAATGTCTTCTTAAAGGTGGTACTCCGTTCTCAATGGAATGATGCTTCCAACATCGCAGACATCCAAAGACTTCTGCATCATGTTTCAAATGTTCAGGCAGCTTATCCCATGCCTGCTCAATACTGTTTGCCCCAAAGGTGGTGAGAAAACTCTTGGGCAGTTGAACAATGTCTGTGGAGCTCATGAATGATAGATGTTCAGTGCGAAAGAATATCTTGAGTGATCGAACTAGCGATGTGCGCAGTTGACCTTGTAGGCAAATCTGTGGTAAGGACATAACTTTTCCAATGTTTCAGTTTTAAGTCTTTGCAGTGAAGGGCAGCGCATATCTCCCATATCACATACTTGGAAGTTGAATTTTTCGAGCCAACACTTCTCCAGACCTTTAACTTATATTACACTTGCATCATGCAAGGTACTGTAAAACACGTTTTCAAGCTCCGCATAGGGCAGATCCCCAGAACTCCATGACAAGCCGTGATAGTTGCGCTCCAACCATAGATTCTCACTCTTATATTTAGCTGAAAGTCTACACCATGATGTTGGTGGCTTAAACAAAAAGATCAATGGCTTGAAATTTGACTTGAGCGGAACTATGGCGAGTTCCTTTACAACAAAATCATTCACAGGCTGCTTGAAGCCTTGAACATCCACCACGTACTCCATTGTCACTAACTGACTGCTCTACGCTGCAATCTATTTTATACTCAAATCCCCACCGCTCAGACAAGCTTTTTTACATCCCCACTTATTGGACTATACTCAACAATACGATCATGTAGGATCAAGCAGTAGGCTGATGTTCTTGCTGGAAAATTATCTCTAGCTTCAAATTCGAGCCGAACGTCCACTGGAGCCTGTTTCAATGCCTCGTTTTGCTACCCTCATCGATGACGATGAGGGAAGCGTATGTCACATAATCACTCTTTTTCAGCATAGGTTCTGCCACTTTGCCATAATAAGCATTTTGAACGTTGGTATACATGTCATATAACATTGCATACTGATTACTATGGATATTGAGGTTGAGGTTTCCATAGGGATAGTACTGCGAATTGAGAAAGAGTTTGATATTGCTAATATTGCAGTGATCAAAGTGGCTAGCATTTGCCGCTCTTAGCCCTTTGCGATTAGTCTGAAAGTCCAGAATAACGAAGCGAGGTTTCTCCAGCTAATTAGATGTCTTGAGAGTCCAAACGTGATTCAATGTGGTGGGCAATAACGGATACTCGTACGATTCCCAGCTATGAAAGCTTATAGCAATAGGTATATCCTTCTCAATGTAACTGAGCAGTCGAATTTTATGCTTGTCTGATAGCATCACATAAGGCATTAACCACTTAATTTTGGTGAGTTCAATTTTAAAAGTCTCGTAGCCTGGTTGTTTGTCCACCTAAATCTGCGTCTGTTTCACAGAATTCAAATCGTTCCTTGATCTCGTGAGAATGAGCTCGTGCCTCGCGTTGACTACAATTTTGCGATAGTCTTCGGCAAAGCCTAAATTAATACTCAATGGCACCAATACATCAAAATAGCCAGCATCATTGGTCAATTGCCGTGACTCCTCAACATCGAGCCTCCCAGCATTTTCAAAGAGTAAGCTCTGACTGGGACTGATGGATACCAAACCTTTCATGAGACTCATCAAGTCCACATTCTTGCATCGATCAATTTCTATAGCGTTTAGCTCATAAGGAATTTCTTCAAACAGGTGACAGATGGCGTTGTTGACTAAATTCGTATTTGTAACAGCAGTGCAATTTGTTTTCATCAGACGTCCACATATATGCAACGAACTGCGTGAAGGTAAAAGACAGAGATCTTGATGTTGTATAGCTATACGAATTCCATCGCTATTATTGAAGCTCGTTAAGGTATAGGGTTGATGCGCATGAATCTCATAATGCGCAACAGATTCGTCAAATGTGACAGGTGATTGTATGCTTAGCATCTTCTCGATTTCGTTGAAAGCAGTAAAAAATTATACAGGTTATCTTTTTCCAGGTCCTGCGGCGACGACTCTTAGACCTAGGCTTTTTAGAAATTGACTATTCTGACGTGTTAGCGTTTTGAGCACTTGCTGACGACTGACTGCTCGATGACATGATAAGCTGCTGATATAGCCTCTGCCTACTTTAGTATTGTATACAATACCCATGCTTATGATACTGCTTTGATGTGTAGTCTTATCGTTATGATTTCTCCACGAAAATTAACTAAATCTCCATCTTGATCGACTATATATACGCAGCTGTATATTGTCAATGGTCTTCACAGCGATTGGAAGGTAAATGACTTGCGATGGAATTTCAATAATTTTATATCCTGGAGGCACAGCTGGGAGAAACTCGTGTATGGTGTGCATATTCTGTCCGCTTATGTATGCGCCTGATGTGAAGTTACACTCGACTCTTAAGGCGTTGACCTTGAGAATGGTTACAGGTAAATCAGAGTCTTGAGTCGTATTTGCCGGGAGAAGGCGTTCAGTGAAATCCAGTAGTTTATCAATAGAGTCTTGTGGTTGAAAATCAATTATGTAACTGCACTTGATGGCGCAACGAAGAGTGCTGTTATTAGGCTTAAGCTTGATTGATATACCTTTTGGTGCAAGAACGTCTTGCAGGCAGCTCTCAATGTCTTCAATCTTGTAATTACCTGTCGGTAAAGTTAGTACTTCTTCACCCACGTAAAACTTGTTATTACCCGTATCGATATTGGGTATTGAGTTGAAAGTTGAAAGTTCAACTAGTCCGAGAACGTAATGATTGCTGGGAGCAAGTTCAATTGGTGGAAAGAATTGAGCTTCCAGTACAGATGACGTTCCAGACAAACTCAGCGTCAATGAATCTTCCATGACTGCACCAGCAATATTGACTCTAACCAGCCCACTACCAGCACTTATATACCTTTACGCTTAAGCTGTCTGCACAAGAATTTCAGACAAAGTTGGCCACAGTCGTATGTATTATAGTCTTGGTAATGCTCGCGATTATACTTGACACAGTCCACATTAAGGTATTCCATGAGATCCAAGGGTGGCTGGAAATCTTCAAAGCTGTCGGAATACAAAAACATCGTTACCTCGTTTTATATAGGCTAACCAATGCGTGCCAGGTCCATTTTCATCATCAAGATTGGCAATGGCCGATTCTCAATAATGTGGTCCACTCTTGGGTAATGCGTTTCGCATAAGAGCCATTTTTTGCATGGGTAGACACAAGAATGTAGACTGTTTCTATCTTTGTCAGTCGTACGATCACATACCAAAGCATTTGGTGCGTGATAATGTTAATCTGCTGGCTATATTTCGACAAGACGATGTGAATCTTAAACACATATACGAGGATCATGTAAACTCTGATATGTCTTGTACACAATTTAAAAGTTTATGCTCTACGCGCTGAAGAGTTGACAAGTATGTATTTCTCGTGATTGTCAAAAAGCGAGAGCTTAATGCTGGCAAATACCGAAAGGGCTTTGACTGTTTTGCTATAAATATTACGCACATGACATGAATTGAGTTGTGCATTGTAAATCATTGAGCAGACAACATGGCAAACTTTATTAAACGTAAACTTAGACTGTTAAAGCAGGGTAAAACCAGTTTTGAGAAGGCAATTGGTGAAACTTTCAAACCTATCGTCAATCCACTCGAAAAACTTGTGAATGTCTCGGAGTTACAGAAAAAGCAATATATCATCAAGAATGAGCCTAAGAGTGAAATAGTCGAAAAGGATGAGCTATCTGATGAAGGTGATTTTGACGACACTGATGCTACTCTGCGCGATCAAACTTTAGATGCTTCATTCCAAAGTTCAAAATCTGAAAACTCAGATAAGACTAAGAAATCCAATTCAAAGATCAGTAAGTACTTTGTAATGCTCAATCAAAATCGTAAAAGTTATTTGGATAATGTATATGGAGTTCGTAAGCAGGGTCATACTCTCATGATTGGTGATTCATCAATAGAATTCACGAATGATGATGTGAACGTTCTCAATCTTATGTATCCAAAAACTATTGGCTTGCTAGAGTTACTGTTTAGAATGGAGCCTGATTCAAATTTAATTAGCCAGTGACCTGCAAAATTATCGAAAGATTGTTGAAGTGACAAATGCATTTAGAAAAAAGTACAGCAAAGATCAGCCTATCCATCGATTAAGGAGCCATAAATATAAAAATTTTATCGCTCCGTTTTTCGACAAGTCTTCAGGTTGTAAGCGAGCATCAATTAGTGGAGTGGGACTTTTACCGCGATATAATATTGCTAAAAAAGATATGCTAATGGACTATGTGTATTAGGATGATCCTAATGAGCTAGTCGACCGCTTACGTGTATTACTTGCTGAGAGAGCAGCTGGTAATCAGAGCCACATGAATGAGATTCACTCAATCATCGAGGAACTTCGTGAAGTGAACGTTATATATTGAGAGGCGCAAGCCTTATAAGAGTCAGTAACAAGATGAGTGTTGACGTGTTCGAACGACAACTGGGTGGAGCTGAAGCTAACCTCGGTCCACCTGGTTTTGGTTATAAACTCACTGCTGACTGTCAGTACGACGTAGAAAACACTCTACAAGGCTGAGTTCAATCAGAAGCTCGCAGCCTGTATGACGTGACAGCACGCTTGAGAATTGACCTTGATGACGCTCAATCAGAGCTAAGTGGTCTCAACAATAATTACACAAAGAAAATGGAAAAAATTGATATAGCTATTCAAACACTGTATGATATGTTATTTCAAAATTCTCAGTCAAACATTATGGTAGATCGCGATTCGAAAAATGATGATGCATGAGAGACTAGTGGAGGAGCTCCATAAACCCGCTCGACATATCTATCCGCGTCGAAAATGTATTGTACGAGGATTGAATGAGACCTGGCAGACTGATCTAGTGGAGATGCAACCTTATGCTAAAGAGAACAAAGGTTACAAGTATCTGCTCACAATTTTCGATGTATTCTCCAAGTATGCTTGGGCTGTTTCAGTAAAGCGTAAGACTGGTGATGAAGTTACAGCAGCGATGAAATCCATCTTGCAGAAAGGTCGCGTACCAAAAAATCTACATACCGATCGAGGCAAAGATTTCTACAACTCCTCCTTGCAAAGTCTCATGACACAGTATAGAATTAATCTACATTCAACGTTTAGCAATCTCAAAGCGTCTATTTGTGAGCGTTTCAATCGGATGCTCAAGAATAAGATGTGGATGCAATTCAGTTTGCGTGGAAAATACAAGTGGCTGGATATCTTACCTCATTTGATGTCTGCATACAATAACAGCAAGCAGCGCACCATTGGTATTAAACCTAAAGATGTTTCCCCTGTAAATGAAACTACAATATTGGCACAATTCTCGGACATAAATAAAGCTGAGAGGAAGCCAAAATTTAAGATTGGAGATAAAGTCCGAGTGAGCAAGATGAAACAAGTATTTAAGATGGAATATACCCCCAGTTGGTCAACAGAGATTTTTACAATTAGTCAAGTAATCGTCATGAATTCAGTCACCTACAAGCTTAAAGACTATCGAGACCAACCCATCGCTGGTAATTTCTACGAGCAGGAACTTCTAAAAGTCAAGTATCCCGACGTCTACCTGGTGGAGAAAGTGTTGAAGAAACGTGGAAATCAAATTTATGTAAAATGGTTAGGATTTGATAGTTCTCACAATACTTGGATAAGTAAATCTGATTTGTAAAGGTTGGAGTAAATAAATAAATGTATAAAATTATATAAAGTATTTCCTTATTTATTAATCATTATCATATTTACAATATATTTAAGCATAATACAGTTAATTCCCTTTTATACTTCATCTATTTTCATTGTTTTATAGTGACCTCAAGATAGCGTGTCTGTTTCACCTGGTTTCAAATACCTCTTATCATCATAGGGGCTTAAAGCTAACGTTTTCTGTTTCACAGTTATTACAACATGAGCTTTAGACTGTATAACAGATTGCTGTCTATATTGTATTGAAGAATGTTTTAAATACTCAACGCAATCATCAAAAGTTATTGTATTCTCAACTACATTGGTCTTCACACCTTGAACTCTTTTCACATGATTTTGACCATTTATATGCACACTGTACATTTTGTTTCGAAGACCAACAAATTCAGTCATAATTGTATACTTGTATAATAGTGTATAATTGTATACATAATTCATTGACCAACAACAAGTCAGTCATTGTATTGCCTCCTCATCTGTCACTACTTCTTTCATGCGCACCTGCACAACTTTTTAATACACACATTAGCTTATCTTGCACACCCTTGAGTAGTTCAATTATTGATATAAATTTTTATTTTTCAGGAACACTCTTAGCATTTTAATGTAAAAGTAATTTCAAATTTCTTAAATTTCGGTTACCAATTTTAATCCACTGGGTTATTTCATCAGGATTAACTCGATGTTTTTGTGCTAAAAGCCCGTACGCTTGTAGCATATTATTCACAAGAAGTGTACGTTCGTATTCAGACATACTGATCACTCTTTTGAAGTTAAATTATAGAATGAAAAACAAAACCAACAGCGATTCTTTATATACCCTTAACAGCAACATTGTTGGCAGAAAATACGTTCGTACAAAAACAAAACCGTAACCTTTTACATACAGTATGATGACTCTTTTAATCATCGTAGATGCACGTTAATAATACGTTGTGTGTTTATGAATCATCTTAAATACGTATATATTAAATTACACATTCGAAAAAATTATCCTTGTAAATAATTCACAGAAAATGTTTGAATCAACAAGTATGATCTTTTATATTATTTGACAGTGTCTTTCTTCGTAGAAAATACGATGAAAAATATATGTTGTGTATGAATTGTTCTTAAATATCATTTACATGTTTATATTATTGCTCAAATCTTAAAGTGTGCAGGATGTAATTTGATACTTCTTCGAATATTCAACAGTATAATCATACATGTGTGATATCATTCGTTTGCATAAAATTCTAGAGATGAGCAACATCCACCTGCACCCAGAATGTTCTATACAATTATGAATGATTTCTTATGTATTTTTCATCATGTTTATCTTATCTTTATAGCTTTTCTTAGAATTGACCACTAAAAAATAAAGCAGTCCTTTATTTAACAATTTTCAAAAATTTAGGCGTCTATAAAAAGTGTAGTGCGTACATTGATTTTTCAACAATTTTCATACATCTCTCATTCTTTTACTGAAAATTTCCTATAATGATGCTTTTATGATTTTCAGTAGAAAGTAAAAAATATCTGGAAACATCTACAAAATAATTATACAATGTTGTTTATAATTAATTAATTAATTGTTCCTACACTTGTATATAAAGAAAAGGGATAATGACTGTACTCGTTATAAAAAGTCTTGTTCAGCTCCTACAAGACGTTGTTTACCAGCCAAAGCTTGAGTCATGTATATATAGATATACACGCTTCGTATTAGCCTGCCGAAATACAATAGCATTCGATTAGATGAGCTATGCGGGTTCTGGCGCACTTACCTACTTTACCGACCAAGGGTTCGTGCGCGGGCCAACCCAGGGATCTACCTTACCGGCTGGGTAACAAAAGTACCGACATCGGTAGGTAACCCAAAACTCTACCTTGCCGACCGAGTGTCGGTAAATTTGAATTTTCACATTCAAAATTCGAATTCGTGGTGGTAGATGGCGCTGCAATATGTCGGGAAATTCAAACTGTTATTAGTATTGGTAATCCAACAGTTTAACTCAAAAGTTAACCGAGAACTCTACCTTATCGACGAATGGCGGGAAATTTGAATTTTTAAATTAAAATTTCGAACTTGTGAAAAAAAAATCGTATTGTGGGTTGGGGATGGCTTAGGCATATGGATTGGGGCGAGCATGTTTAATTCGCAGACAGCATGGATTCGACCTGCATCGAGCTTGTAGGTGCTGATGCCGAGTATGCAGGTTTGGCTTTGAATCTCAAACTTCTCTAAAGCGGCTTCCAGCCAATCAGCGTCGGCTCTCCTTGCTTATAAAAGAAAACCTGGAGGAGGCAAAAGTCACTTTTCATCCAGCCTTCCTAGTGGTAAGATTCGAAGAAAAAGAAATGTTCTGTGGCTTCGGACTAGCTGCTATATGGGGGATCCCCGTTTGCAGAGAAAGGCTAGGGTGATCATGAAGCTGCCTTTGCCGCCATTTTATATATATATATATAGCAGAAGTAGTGAGGAGCTCGTAATGATGGAGTTAATGAAGGCGCAATCCTCTTATCCGCAGAATGTACACTCAGATAAGAAGGAGAATATAAGTTTTCCTGTAGATGTGCGTTCTGCGAATTAGAAGAATGTACCTGCTCATCGTCGTCATTGTCATCGTCCAGTTCTCAAACGCAAAACTGCGGATGACAACCACGACCTCGGCAAACGCAAGATTACATAGCCAATGCCAGTGCATGTCAAACGTGTCAAGGTTTTGAATGAATAAAGTTATGCGTGTGTGTGTTTGTGTGTGTTTGTGTGTGTGTGTATATGTGTTTGTGTGTGTAAGTATATGTAAGTCTAAACGAAGCTCTTGAGAATCCAATCGTGGATGGATGGATGGATGGATGGATGGATGGATGGATGGATGGATGGATGGATGGATGGATGGATGGATGGATGGATGGATGGATGGATGGATGGATGGATGGATGGATGGATGGATGGATGGATGGATGGATGGATGGATGGATGGATGGATGGATGGATGGATGGATGGATGGATGGATGGATGGATGGATGGATGGATGGATGGATGGATGGATGGATGGATGGATGGATGGATGGATGGATGGATGGATGGATGGATGGATGGATGGATGGATGGATGGATGGATGGATGGATGGATGGATGGATGGATGGATGGATGGATGGATGGATGGATGGATGGATGGATGGATGGATGGATGGATGGATGGATGGATGGATGGATGGATGGATGGATGGATGGATGGATGGATGGATGGATGGATGGATGGATGGATGGATGGATGGATGGATGGATGGATGGATGGATGGATGGATGGATGGATGGATGGATGGATGGATGGATGGATGGATGGATGGATGGATGGATGGATGGATGGATGGATGGATGGATGGATGGATGGATGGATGGATGGATGGATGGATGGATGGATGGATGGATGGATGGATGGATGGATGGATGGATGGATGGATGGATGGATGGATGGATGGATGGATGGATGGATGGATGGATGGATGGATGGATGGATGGATGGATGGATGGATGGATGGATGGATGGATGGATGGATGGATGGATGGATGGATGGATGGATGGATGGATGGATGGATGGATGGATGGATGGATGGATGGATGGATGGATGGATGGATGGATGGATGGATGGATGGATGGATGGATGGATGGATGGATGGATGGATGGATGGATGGATGGATGGATGGATGGATGGATGGATGGATGGATGGATGGATGGATGGATGGATGGATGGATGGATGGATGGATGGATGGATGGATGGATGGATGGATGGATCGATAGATAATATAGATAGATCGATAGATAATATAGATAGATAGATAATATAGATAGATAGATCATATAGATAGATAGATCATATAGATAGATAGATAATATAGATAGATAGATAATATAGATAGATAGATAATATAGATAGATAGATAATATAGATAGATAGATAATATAGATAGATAGATAATATAGATAGATAGATAATATAGATAGATAGATAATATAGATAGATAGATAATATAGATAGATAGATAATATAGATAGATAGATAATATAGATAGATAGATAATATAGATAGATAGATAATAAATAATAAATAATGAATTTTTTTTTTTTTTACGTGGGAAATTTAGCAGTAATCTTGCATCAGCCGAGGCCATCACCAACGCGCGGGCCCGGGTCCATTTCTGTGCCCAGATCCGCGCGCATTACTTACTCACTAAACCTGCATAACCCTATCCTGTGGCGTTTGCGCTCACCCCGGCACCGCCTTTCGGCATTACTTCGGAGGTGACGCCACCTTTTTTGCCTTCGCAGGCACTATCTTTTTTTTTTTTTTTTCTATTCTGTTTACTGTGCGCTAATAGCGCTCTAGACATTTTTTTCCTATTTTAGGAAGGTGGGGGGATTGCACCTTGCAGTAGCGCATCTTCCTCCCTCTTCTTTCTCTCTAGGATGCTGTTGGCGAAGGTAGCTGCCTTTGCCCAGCTCTTCCGTCTTTGCAGCATTCGCTCGATGATGTTGTCTGGTGTGATTCTACCAAGGTCTCTCTCCACGGCTCCCCTTTCTGTGCTCCACTTCTCGCAAGCAAATAAAGTGTGGAGCGCATCGTCGTAGGGATGACCGCAGTGGACACAGCCGGGATCGGCGACTTTGCCCATTAAGTGTAGGTAGGCCCGAAACAAGCCATGCCCCGTCAATAATTGGGTAAGGTAATAGTTTACCTCGCCCTCCGCTCTATTGAGCCAGGGATCCAGCTGGCCAATGAGTCTTGCTGTCCATCTGTCTCTGGTCTCTACCTCCCATTTATCTTGCCAGGCCTGCATGGTGTTGGCTCTCGCAATGCGGTGAGCTTCTCTGTTGCCCAGGGCAGACTTCTGTTGATAAGACAAATTTCTTCTCCTGTGCCAGCAGGTCGATGGGTATGACCCCGGCGATTACCAAGGCCGCTGGTTCAGAGACCGTTCGGTACGAGCACGATATCCGAAGAGCCGCTATCCGTTGTACTGCTGCTAACCTCTTTTTGTGGCACTCTTTCTTCAGTGCGTCGGCCCAGATCTCTTATCAGCCCTCCTTTGATGTCCCGAACAGTGTCCTCCAGGCGTTGTAGCTTGTCCTGGTATTCGTTGTTGGATTGGTCCAACAGCTTCTGTCGAGCTGCTGTGTGAGTTCGATGGTGTTCATCTAATGCATCCAGCATCTCATGTAGCACTGGAAGGTTAGTCTTCACACCTGCTTTCATGTTCGGCTGCGATACAGCAGCTTCTCTCATGAACTTGACGAGGGCTTTCATTTTCTTTATGATCTCTCCCATGCTATCTTCTGCAAGTTTGACCATCGTGCTGGTAGAAATTACTTCGGTGCGCCCTCGAGCCGAGGAGTAAATTTTTTGAAGATCGATGGAGAACTCCGTCGGTTTAGCTCGTGTTTCAGCTGCTTCTCTTGTGTCTTTCACATCTGACGTTTCCATATCAGAATCTGAGGTTGACTCACCCCCCTTGCTGTTTGAGAGAATGCTGTGCATAATGGAATATGCGGAAGCTAATGAATAATGAATAATGAATGATGAATGATGAATGATGAACGATGAACGATGAACGGTGAACGGTGAACGGTGAACGGTGAACGGTGAACGGTGAACGGTGAACGGTGAACGGTGAACGATGAACGATGAACGATGAACGGTGAACGGTGAACGGTGAACGATGAACGATGAACGATGAACGATGAACGATGAACGATGAACGATGAACGATGAACGATGAACGATGAACGATGAACGATGAACGATGAACGATGAACGATGAACGATGAACGATGAACGATGAACGGTGAACGGTGAACGGTGAACGGTGAACGGTGAACGGTGAACGGTGAACGGTGAACGATGAACGATGAACGATGAACGATGAACGGTGAACGGTGAACGGTGAACGGTGAACGGTGAACGGTGAACGGTGAACGGTGAACGGTGAACGGTGAACGGTGAACGATGAACGGTGAACGATGAACGGTGAACGGTGAACGGTGAACGGTGAACGGTGAACGGTGAACGGTGAACGGTGAACGGTGAACGGTGAACGATGAACGGTGAACGGTGAACGGTGAACGGTGAACGGTGAACGATGAACGATGAACGATGAACGATGAACGATGAACGATGAACGATGAATCATGAACGATGAAGGATGAATCATGAATCATGAATCATGAATCATCAATGATGAATAATGAATGATGAATGATGAATGATGAATGATGAATGATGAATGACGAATGACGAATGACGAATGACGAATGACGAATGACGAATAATGAATAATGAATAATGAATAATGAATAATGAATAATGAATAATGCATAATGAATAATGAATAATGAATAATGAATAATGAATAATGAATAATGAATAATGAATAATGAATAATGAATAATGAATAATGAATAATGAATAATGAATAATGAATAATGAATAATGAATAATGAATAATGAATAATGAATAATGAATAATGAATAATACAACAGCATTAATTCAAGTATTTTTTAACCGCTGCCTTAAAAGCCATTAATGATGGTAATGTTCTAATGGCAAAAGGGAGTGAGTTCCACAAATGCGCACCTTGTGCTTGGAGAAATCTTAGTCCTGTCTCAGTACGCATGTGTGTAACAGAGAGTTCTTTTACCTCGCCCGTTACAGGGCGCTCAGACTAATTCTTCTTAAAGAGAGATCTCAAGTATACTGGTTCTTGGATCTTAATTATTTTGTAGGCGGTGATCGCCATGAAAACTGCATTTCGAGTCTATTGTTCCGTCGAAACTCCGGGCTTAGCTTCACCGAAGGGCGACGGTGTCGAGCGGGCCCGTGAGAATCGACGTTGAGCACGTGGCGCCTTCTCCCGGCGCGCGACGGAGAGCAATCGAACGACGGGACTCGCTGTTGGCGCTGGCGGCGCCGCCGGCCTCGTGTCGCGCGCCGCTGGTTGACCACGCGGGCAGTCGCTTTTGAGCAGCCAAGCGAACGATATCGCCACGCCCGCTCTTGAGTGAATACGCTGACATCAGATCATTGTCACGAAAGCCGAACGTTCGTCCTATAATCCGCATATATCGTCGTTATTAAACTAGTGGGTGTAGTGCTCTGTCCTTCTCTCTCTTGTGTGCATATCTCTCTCTCTCTCTCTCTCTATCTTTCTCTACGCTTGGTGACGGGAATTCGGGTACGGGTCGCGACCGGTCTACAATCGCGTCCGCGCGCGAAGCGAAACGAGGGACTATTCTGTGGAACTAAGGCCACAGTATAGCCCATTTCGATAAGTGATTGCTATCACGCACGAACACGAGACGAGAGATTCGGAAGGATCTCTCGAATACACCGCACACGTACACACACGCACACGACTCACAGTTAATCGTTCAATCCCGCAGCTTGTAAATACGACGAGAGGGGTTTTATGCCGCACGGCTTTCCCCTCTCGGTTTGAGCGATTAAACTCGTCTTTTTCTCGCTCAATCGACTTCTTCATTTTTAACCCTTCCAACCACATCTCCTATACGAAAACAAGAAAATAAGAAAGCGAGAATCCACGCCTAAGGGGCTTCTCGCGCGACAATTCATGGTGCCTCCTGTGAGGTGTGGAAACGAAGACTTTTCGGCCGGCCAGCCAAGGACAACGGGTGCATCAAGGCTCCCCAGGTCATCGCATATACATCGTCTCCGGGTGCATCTCTCCAGCTGCCGCTTCAAGGTCATCGCATACCAGAAAGATAAGTAGCGTTGATTGTTTTTTCGAATCGATTCACGCGTGTGAATTTCGAACACAGCGCGGCGTTTGTTTGACCCTGCGAATAAACACACGAGGCAGCGCGTTGCGGCGAGCGGCAACTTGTTTACTTTTCGGGACTGAGCTGCGAGAAACGTAGCACACCGTAGAGCGTATTCTAAGAATCCGAGCGCGCCGAGTCACGTGCTCACGCTTTAGTCCGCGTATAGGATTAATTCAATTTATTTAGCGTGCGCATTCACTGACCATTAGGCGACATGGACGCTATAGTGGAACAGTGGAACATGCAGACCGAATACATCCAAGACTTGCTGACCGACCTGGCGGTGCGAATTAAATCGGGAGCAGCGAATCTTCCTGAGTGTCAATTACGCTTGGAAAAAATTGCCACACGTCATGACGCCTTGTGCGAGTTATTTTATAGACTCGATGTTAGGAACAAGACAGCTAAAAGGGAAGTCTTTCAAGGGCTGAAGGATTCCTACTTCAAAATTGCTACGTTTGTCCGGACCAAAGAAGCCGAGCAGGAGACAGAGAAGCAGAGCAGATCTTCCGGTGGTGAGACTACCGTTCCATTGGGGCATTCGACTCTTCTCGATATAACTCGTTACAAGGGGTTGCCCCCCATTGATTTGCCGAAGTTCGGCGGTCGTTTGGATGAGTGGACCGTATTCAAGACGACTTTCAGGAACGAGATGGTGCGATTGGACATCGACAACATCACCGCTTTCCACTACTTGAAGAAGGCGTTAGTTGGGGCGGCGGCTAATTCGTTGCAGATCCTGGCTCCAGGCGAGAATAGCTACGAGGAAGCATGGCGGCTTTTGAGTACGCAATACGAGCATGTCCGGCTTATTGCTGCTGCTCACATCGACGCAATTCTCGCTTATCCCGTTCTGACTGAGGTTTCACACCGGGCGCTGAAGGACCAGGAGCATTCGGTTCGGCAACATTTGGCGGATTTGAAAACCCTCAAGGTCGTTCCTTCTGATTATTTCGTGATTCGTGCACTCGAAAAAACGTTGCCAACTAAAATCAAGGACCGGTGGATCAAGAAGACGTCTATCGATAAGATTCCCGATCTCGATTCTTTTTTCGCTTTTCTGCAGGAAACCAGTAACTACCTGTACGCTCAGGAAGGAGAGGCCAAGGGCAACGAAGCGCCAGCGAAGCGAACAGGACAACAGAACGAAAAGGGGACCAAGTACCGGCGGGGTAACGGGCAAGCTCGAGCGCTTGTCACGAGTTCCACTCTTTGTTGTTATTATTGCAGCGGTGAACATACGATTTATCGGTGTTCAGCATTTACTAAGCTGACCGTTCAGCAGCGTTGGGACGCTGTAAGGACGAAGAAGCTGTGTCGGAGGTGTTTGCGATCACACGAAGGCAAGTGCGAAGCTCGCAATTGCAAGAAATGCGATAAGGAACACAATACGCTCCTGCACGGATCCAAAGGCGGAGTCCTCGGCCAAGATGCCATGACTAGGCGTAGGAGTCCTCAGCACCATGTCCAGGGCTCTCCAGTCTCAGCTCATGATGAGCGCTATCGTTTTAGTTAGAGATGCCAACGGGGCATTCATCGAGGCTCGCGCGCTCCTGGACAAGTGTGCAAACGCGAACTTCATGACGGTTGATCTCGCGGACCGATTGCGGCTCCCTACTCGACATTGCTCGATTCCAATCGGAGCAATTAACGACCTGCGAACCACAACTAAACATTGCGTCAATGTCCAGTTCAAAGCGTTGAACTCGGATTTTAGCAAACGTCTAACGTTCCTCACCGTTCCCAAGATAACTAGCGTTACCCCTGAAGAACCGTTCCCTCGCGAAGCGATCAAGTTACCCAAGAATATTAGGTTAGCAGACCCTCAGTTCCATCTCCCTCGACCAGTTGACATTTTAATTAGTTCTGGAGCAACGTTGTCCATGCTCTCTATTGGTCAGGTTAACTTGTCTAGGGAAGGAAGCGAACTGTATCTTCAAAAGACTCAGCTTGGCTGGGTGATCGTTGGTGGCATGGACACTGATAAGATTCCATCGGTGTCATGCCACCTGTCCCAACTAGAAAAGCAGCTTGTTCGATTTTGGTCGCTTGAGGAATGCTCAAGTCCAGCGGAGCAGGCTAGCGATAGGTCGGATTGCGAGAGGTGGTATGACGACACCACTGTTCGGCTGTCTGACGGGCGTTACATGGTGAGATTGCCGTTTCGAAAGAAGGACCCGGAGCTAGGGGACTCGAGAGCGCAAGCTCTCATGCGGCTCCGTGGGATGGAGCGGCGGTGCAGCCGTTCACCCGGAATGATGGACGAATTCGGTCGTGTTTTTCAGGAATACCTCGATTTAGGGCACATGTCGGCGGTGCTCGACGAGAGCGATTCGGAATATTACCTTCCTTACCTCATAATCTTGAAGGCCCTTAGCCTCACGACCAAATTCCGAGTCGTTTTCGACGCATCCGCTAAGACGATGAAAGGCATTTCCCTTAACGACCTTTTGTACGTAGGACCGACAATTCAGGATAAACTCTATACCCACTTAATTAGATTCCGTTCACACCGATACGTGTTGACAGCTGATATAGAGAAAATGTATCGACAGATTCTAATCCATCCCGATGATCGACGATACCAACGTATTTTCTGGTATTGCGACGGACAAGTGCAGGTTTTCGAATTAAACACCGTTACGTTCGGTGTATCTGCAGCTCCCTACCTCGCGATACGCACGATACACCGACTTGCCGACGACGAAAGTTCCCGATACCCCCTGGCGGCCGAGATCCTTAAGCGAGACCTGTACGTTGACGACCTCTTGACGGGTTCAGATTCTCTAAAGGACATCTTGAAGGCGCGCGATGAAATAATCGCCGCTTTGAAGAGTGGTGGGTTCAACATTCGACAATGGGCCTCTAACCACGATCACGCTCTGGACAATCTCGATGATAAGGCTATAAATCTCGCTTCCGACGGCGAAAGAGAGACAGTCTTAAAAACGTTAGGGGTATATTGGGCTTCCAAACGCGACGAATTAGCTATCGCTGTCGAGCGAGTAAAGATCCCCGAGATAGTGACCAAGCGCGTGATTCTGTCAGAGATCGCGAAGATCTTTGATCCGATAGGCTTGATAGGACCAGTCGGTTTGTATGCGAAGTGGATCATGCAAGAATGTTGGAAAGCGAAGGTATCTTGGGACGAATCTATGCCACAGAGTTTGTACACTCTTTGGATTAATTTCGCAAATCAGTTGCCTCTGCTTTCCAGCGTTTCGGTACCACGTCACGTCGTCGCTGAGACTCCCTTGCGCGTAGAGATCCACGGATTCAGCGACGCGAGCAAAAGGGGATACGGCGCTTGTCTTTATGCCAGGTCGATGGATAGAAACGGGAAGGTTACCGTGCGATTGATATGTTCGAAGTCTAGAGTCGCCCCTTTAAAAGAGCAGACTATTCCCCGGCTAGAGTTGTGCGGGGCCTTGACTCTTGTAAGACTGCTTCAAGAAACGCTTCCAGCTTTGGAGCTTGCTATTAAACGGATCGTTCTATGGTCAGATTCCACTATAGTCTTACATTGGTTACGAAAGTCCCCGCAAGACCTTAAACAATTCGAAGCGAACCGCGTGCGTGAAATTCAGGAATTAGGAGAGCGCGCCAGTTGGCGATACGTCCCTACCCTACATAACCCGGCCGACGTTTTATCCCGAGGACAACTCCCGAAAGAATTCCTGCGAAATGATACGTGGTTTACCGGACCCGTTTGGCTACGGCAGACGGAGGCCTCCTGGCCCGCGAACATCGTCGAATCACTTCCGGATATCCCCGGTCTGAAAAAAGGAGTCTGTCTCCTGGTCGATACGGCTACGGATCGCATGTTCCTATCGCGGTTTTCCAAGTATTGCATGTTGCTTGGGGTCGTAGCGATATGTGTACGATGGCTTCCTTCAGGAAGGCCGTTCCGAGGAAAGTCCATCTCGGTCGACGAAAAACGGGATGCCGAAACCCGCGTGTTTCGAAGTATTCAGCAGGACGCGTTTTCCGATTCAATTGCATGCTTAACGCGAGGAATTAAGGTGAAGGGGTCGCATATTGCGGCACTTAATCCGTGTTTGGACGCAAATGGAGTTGTACGCGTGGGAGGGCGTTTGAAGAACGCTGACATCCCTATGGCCAGTAAGCACCCCATACTGTTACCCTCGCGGAATCACGCCACGGACTTGATCATTCGAGAAGCTCATGAATCGAATCTCCACTCTGGTGTTCAAAGCACCCTTTTCTTTTTGCGACAACATTTTTGGTTAATTGACGGTAAGAATCAAGTCCGTCACGTTATTCGTAGGTGTGTCACGTGTATAAGACACAAACCCACCCCGCTCCACTGCAAGATGGCAGATCTTCCGAGCGCTAGGGTCACAGAGTCTCACGCTTTTTCTCACGTAGGCGTAGACTTCTTCGGCCCCATTCTCATTAAAGAAAAAAAGCGTTACAACCGAACAACCCTTAAGGCGTATGGGTGCGTTTTTATCTGTATGGCTACAAAGGCAGTAACCATAGAGATAACCAGCGACTTAACCACTGAAGGTTTCCTAGGCGCGTTCACTCGATTTTTAGGGCGTCGAGGCATTCCCCATCACGTTTACTCCGACAACGGAACGAATTTCGTTGGAGCAAACAATCAGCTTAGGGAACTTTCCGCGCTCCTCCTTTCAGAGGAGTTCCAGTCCAAAGTGAGTGCTAAAGCTCTCTCTTTGAACATCCAGTGGCACTTTAACCCACCCTTATCTCCGCATTTTGGGGGTCTGTGGGAGGCCGCGGTAAAGTCCTTTAAACACCATTTCAAACGCGTAGTGGGTGGGCAACTTCTTACATTCGAGGAGCTTTATACCCTTGCGATAGAAATAGAAGCGATCTTAAATTCTCGACCCCTCTGGTCGATCTCGTCCGATTTCAACGACCCGATAGCGTTAACCCCGGCGCATGTTCTGATAGGTAGGCCCCTTACAGTCATGCCAAGTACTGATTTGACTTCCATTACAGATAATCGACTATCCGTTTGGAAGTTCATCACCAAAGCCAGACAGGATTTCTGGAAGCGATGGCATCTGGAATACCTCCACGAGCTCCAACAGCGTCAAAAATGGCATGACTTTACTGGAGAACTAAGCGAAGGGATGGTCGTCATCCTGATAGACCTAAACCAACCGTGCACGCAATGGCAATTGGCAGTCGTTCAAGAGGTGCACCCGGGGACCGACGGACTCGCCAGAGTCGCCACCGTACAAACTTCTCGAGGGACACTGAAGCGCAATATCACGCAGCTGTGTCCACTACCGACTTCATCCCCCAAATGAAGATTAAAATGAAATTATATACACACTACAACACAAACATACACATACACTGATCCACACATCACGACTTCGACGATCTTGCTCGATTCCTCGCAACGGGGGAGGCTGTTCCGTCGAAACTCCGGGCTTAGCTTCACCGAAGGGCGACGGTGTCGAGCGGGCTCGTGAGAATCGACGTTGAGCACGTGGCGCCTTCTCCCGGCGCGCGACGGAGAGCAATCGAACGACGGGACTCGCTGTTGGCGCTGGCGGCGCCGCCGGCCTCGTGTCGCGCGCCGCTGGTTGACCACGCGGGCAGTCGCTTTTGAGCAGCCAAGCGAACGATATCGCCACGCCCGCTCTTGAGTGAATACGCTGACATCAGATCATTGTCACGAAAGCCGAACGTTCGTCCTATAATCCGCATATATCGTCGTTATTAAACTAGTGGGTGTAGTGCTCTGTCCTTCTCTCTCTTGTGTGCATATCTCTCTCTCTCTCTCTCTATCTTTCTCTACGCTTGGTGACGGGAATTCGGGTACGGGTCGCGACCGGTCTACAATCGCGTCCGCGCGCGAAGCGAAACGAGGGACTATTCTGTGGAACTAAGGCCACAGTATAGCCCATTTCGATAAGTGATTGCTATCACGCACGAACACGAGACGAGAGATTCGGAAGGATCTCTCGAATACACCGCACACGTACACACACGCACACGACTCACAGTTAATCGTTCAATCCCGCAGCTTGTAAATACGACGAGAGGGGTTTTATGCCGCACGGCTTTCCCCTCTCGGTTTGAGCGATTAAACTCGTCTTTTTCTCGCTCAATCGACTTCTTCATTTTTAACCCTTCCAACCACATCTCCTATACGAAAACAAGAAAATAAGAAAGCGAGAATCCACGCCTAAGGGGCTTCTCGCGCGACAATTCATCTATTCTTGTCCATCCTAATTTTTCCCTGTAAGAGGTGATATGCTCAGAGACAAAGTGAGTGAGAGAGAGAGTTGTGGACTGAGACTCGAGATGGCGCTATGAGGTCAGCTATGGGCGAAAGGGCAGGATGAGCGAGAGACGGGGAGAAGGCCGTTGGCGATTGAACAGCAAGGATCGTGACGATTAACGACAGACCTGGTCGTTTTAGCTTGTAAAAACGTTAGGCCGTGTTCGGCGAAATATAATTATAAAGTGTGTGCGTTTGTTTTGTAAACCTATGATTTATTATTCAACTAGAAATATTCTTCTAATAAATTACATTTCTTTTAAATTGTAAACATACTTCGATTGACAGATAGCACAGCTGGTTGCGGAAACGTTGCCACAATGAGTTTTCGACTACATGAAAATGGCAGTGTGTGTGTGTCAAAGGCACGTTGTAGAAATATTGAGGCAACGTGTCTACGATAATCTACCACGTACCTAGAACATTCTTTAAACCCGGGCCTGAAAAGATTCTGGAATGTCTTAAACACGTCGCTAGAACGTTCCCAAAGGAAACTGGAAAATTTTGTTGAAAATTAAAAATTTACAATTATAACTTTGGCAAGCCGGTTGGTAAGACTTCCAAAATGCGAAGTATCATCCGGATGATACAACTAATATGGTAAATTTTATAGCTAAAAACCTATCTTACTCCCCCATTTTTATCAGTTTTATTTAATTTTTGTACATCATTGTGGCAACGTCCCGGCAACGTTCTTGTAACGAAGAAGAGAACCTACGTTAATTTATGGTTTATCAGAGACGTTCCAGAAATGTTCCGAACACGTATCTAGAGTAACGTTCAAGGAACATGGTAAAACGTCATATACACGTCGGCTCAGGATTCTACAACTTGTCATTAACACAAAGGGAGACATTTTCTACATTGGCGTAACGTTGCGCCAACGTTTCCGGCACCTTACTTTTTGCGCAACGTTGCCGCAACGAGATAAGCGATCTCGGTCCATCCATCCACGTATCGGTTTATCCACACACGGATCCATTTATCCACCATTACACTTTAACCCTTGGTTCCCACGCATCTATCCAACCACCCACTCATACATTCATCCACATATATGCATCAACGCATCCACCAACGATCCATCTATCCACCCACGCATCTATCAATCCACCTACGCATCCATTTATCCACTCATGCATCTATACATCCACCTGTAAACTTCCATCCCTCCACCCACACATCCATTCATCCACATTTGCATCCATCCACCAACGCAGTATTCGTCTATATTTAGACTTCCACCCCTCCACCCACGCATTCATACATCTCTCTGTACACTTTAATCCACCGACCCATGTATCCATCAATCCACTTACGTATCCATTCATCCACCTATAGACCTCTAGCGCTGCATCCACGCATCCATGCACCCACAAATCCAGTCACGCACATATACATCTCCATTTTCCATCCACACATCCATCCATCCACGCATCCATTCGTATACCCACACATCCATAGATCCACCCACTCATCCATTCATATACACACGCATCCATACATCTACATCTGCACTTCACTCCTCCCATGCATGCATCCATTCGTCCACACATACACCTTCACCACTCCACCGCCGCATTCATGTATCTACCCACATTATCATCCATCTATCCATCCACGCATGAAGCGTATATATTTAGACTTCCACCCCTCTACCCACGCATCCATACATCCTATTATACACTATCACCCCTCCGTCCACGCATCCATTCATCCACCTATACACTTCCATCCCTCCACCCACGCACCCAGCTATCCACCCACGCATCCATACATCCACATGTACACTTCAAGACTCCCACCCACGCATTCATTAGTACACCCATGACTTTACGATTCACCTGTACACTTCCATTCATCTATCTGTCCACGGATCCATCCATCAACTTATGCCTCCATCCATCCATGCTTACATCCATCCACATACGTATGCATCCATCCACACGTGCAACCATCCACCAATGCATACATTCATCCACCTATACAGTTCCAACCCTCTATCAACGCATCGATTTATCCATTCATACCATTCCATCCATACATTTATGCACCCACGCATCTGAGTATTCACTAATACACTTCCTTTCATTCACGGATCTATCAATCCACCTACATGCACCTACATAGCCAGATAGCACAACGTTACGGCAACCAGTTTTTGACTACATGGCCACGTAACCAAGTAAGGTGCCGAAAACGTTGCGGCAACGTTACGCCAACGTAGAAAATGTCCGTCTTTGTATCAATGACACGTTGTAGAAACGTTGAGGCATCGTGTCTATAACGGTCCTGGAATGTTACCCTAGATACGTGCCTGAAACGTTCTTGGAACATTTCTGGAACGTCTCTGGTAAACCATGAATTTACATGGGTTCTCTTTTTACGTTGCAAGAACGTTGCTGAAACGTTGCCACAGTGACGTATAAAAATTAAATAAAGAATAATAAAAAAGGGGGAGTAGATGGTTTTATAGACATAAAATTTACTATATTGGTTGTATCATTCGGATGGTACTTCGCAATTTGGAAGTGTCACTAGCCGGCTTGCCAAATTATAATTGTTAATTTTTAATTTTCAACAAAATATTCCAGTTCCCTTGGGCAATGTTCTGGCGGCGTGTCTAAGTCGTTCCGGAGACGTTCCAGGTACGTCTTTAAAGAACTTTCTAAGCATGTGGTAGACCATCGTAGACACGTCGCACCTATCCACATACCCATCTACATACTTATATACCCATGAACCTAGCTAATAATACATGACCCTCGAATATACATGAAACTATTTACACATATATTCAACCCCGTGTTGACCCCTCCACTTAGACACCCATCAGCCACACACTCATCCATTTACATACCCATCCATTCGCGCAATAAAACATCCGCCCACGCACTCAACACCATCTGCTCACGCCCTTCCGCTCATAAGTATCAGTGTATTTCTAATATATATATGAGATTCTATAGAACTTTTGGCTTTCAAAAGTCCACCACTAATAATGCTTTTACTTTGAATCCTGTTAGAGCAAATTGTTCATCTGGGGTTTGAATTATTTGTTTCGTCCTGCCCTTCTGATCGTTCAACTTTTAAGCAAGTAAGATAATAATTTTTCTAGAATCTTAAAAATCGTCTTAAAAAAGACCTAATAGTTGCGTAAGGTTTAAAAAAAGTGAATTCGACGTATATTAGGGCACCGGAGCGCCCGCTCAGCTTCGTACCGTTTCACCTTACCGTCGGGCGCCATCGTGCCCCTTGATTCTAGTAACTTATTATAATCCATTTAGAGAAAAAGCTTTCATTCTATCTTACCATAAATTTTACAGTATATTCTTTGAACCAAAAACAATAATTTGAATTCATATTGAATGATGTTCCATGCGTGATTAAACAGCAGTAATAATTTGAACTTTTAAAAATTTGCCAAAAAATGTTTACCCAGAAATTTCTTGCAATTTTATAAAACAAAAATTTTATTACTGGCCGACGGAGCATGGCACATCATTCTGTGATAGCTTAAATTATTGATTTTGGCTCAATTTAAATTTTCGAAAATAAGTTCTAAGAGAGTTTAGGCCCCTAAACATCGGGTACGATCCGGATGATACCACCTGTTTAGATGGGCCTAAACACTCTAGCAGGCTGATTTTGCAGTATAACAAGCGTGTGTTTGCACTGTGTCGAAGAATGTCTAAATTTAGTTCCGATTCACAGGCATAGAAAGAAACACGTTATCAATACATGCTTAACAAGAAATACAGTGTGTACCATGGGGGAGAAACCCTTTTCGCCCTTGTGTGTTTGGAATACTCGTCTTTAGCTCACAATGCGCACTCGCCTTCGACTCGCATTGCAAACCTTACACGCGAGCGAAAACAGCCCACTTCTCCCCCGTGGTACATAACATACTATTTTGTAGTTTATTTGAAATAATCTTTTTATTTTATCTTTTAAGTGAGTTGGGTATAAATAATATATTATATTTATTTTTATTCTAGGAATAAAAACATGTGTAAACATAAAAATTATTTTTATTTAAAAGCACAGTATACTGTAGGTTTCTCTTTCTATACTTACAATATTCACTTATTAAAAGCAGTCGTGAAAGATAAGTGTGTACACAATTGGAAATACAAATTAAATATCTATCTTAAAAATGCAGTAATATATCTTTTGTTAAAATTCAATATTGAATGGGTATTCTTTGCAGTGTTTGTACCTAAAATATAAAAAGAAAATTACTATAAACAATTTTTTTAAATAACCCCTTAAGTAGCAAGATAAATTTGTCAAAATGTGCCAAAAGTGCCCTGTAAGAGCAGTGGAACGAATTTTCTGTTTGCTTTAACAAGTTATTATTCTTTTTAGATGAACTAATTATGGAAAACTAATAGGAAATCTGCATGGGTCAATACCATTGCTTTAACACTTGGAATCGATAAAGTATCATGATAAAGTAAAACGTAGTTGAAAGTTTTATTTTTTTATGCCGTATTTATTTATTTATAACGCATTGAAAATAATAAAATTTTGGATCGCTTTTTGAATGGATGTCATGTGACATCATAAACACGCATGTCGAACACCGTAAAACCAGCGCCACTGTGGCGATACTATATAGGTACTAAAGGGATAGCAGCTATGCTCTAGGCTTTGCAGCCCTACTGATTAATACCTACAGTCGCCATAGGGGCGCCAGCTTTGCGGTGTTCGACGTTCGTATTGACGATATCACGTGCATTGATTCAAAAAGTGATCTAAAATGTTACTATCAATAAATAAATAAATAAATACATAAGTCATTAAGAAAAACTGTCTTGGGAAATATATTATTTTTAAGTATATTAATGCATAAAATTAAAATTAAAATTCATGCAAGTTCCCTATTAAAAATTCGTAATCAGCGACCCGTAAAATATCTTAATATGTATCAAATAATAATAATTTTTTCAGTTATGAATTAATTGTTAATAATTTTACATATATAAGTTATCTTGACGCACGCGACTGTCACTGCCACTTATGGCTAAGTCATTTTGTATTGACACAGCACTCCGTTCATACCACAGAAGGGGTTATAATAAATGGAAAATAATAAACAAACGTACTCAATAGCAGAGCAGGTCCTGAAGCCGCAATCAAGTTTATCTATCTCTGATATTTCTTCAGGCGTCAATTTGAAATCAAACACATTGATGTTTTCTCGAATGCGTTTTTCTGAACTTGACTTGGGTATCGGAATTACTCCAATGTCAACCTGGAATGTTTATAAGTAGGATTTAATCATACCAATTAAGCGTGTATATTGGTAATATTATATTCGGGAAAAATGTAATTATTCACCAAGTATCGCAATGCGACCTGCGCATTGGTTTTGTTGTACTTCTTGGCGATCCCCGTGAGCACGGGCGATTGCAGATTGATATCGGGACCGGCTGGCTGAAATCCGGTGCAACGTCCTGGAGCGCCAAATGGACTGTATCCTGTAACAGCTATCGATTTACTGGCACAGAATTCGCGGAGCTTCTTCTGATTGAGGTTTATATGAACCTCGATTTGGTTCATAACTGGCTTGATGCTAGCGGATTCTAAAAGTCTCGTCAACTGCTGAGAATTGAAGTTGCTTACGCCGATACTGCGTGCCATGCCCAATTTCAAGCATTCCTCCATGCCGCGCCATGTCTCGATGTAATCGACTTCATCCTAAATTAAAGAAATTAATTTGCGTTCAACTTTTAAAATCGGTTGAAGACGGAAGAAAATTTTTCTTTATTTAAGAGGAGAGGAGTCCTCGCGTAATGGATCGAAGAAATCGATTAACTTTCTTTGCATATACATTATTAACAAACAAATCTTAAAAATATGTTGCTGAAGTTCAAGATTGACCTTACACGAGTGTGTGTGTGTGTGTGTGTGTGTGTATAAATTATGTCTTAGATATAACATAACTAACTATCCGTATAACAAATCAACTTATTCCAACGTATATTATACGTCGTAGAAAGATCTACATTAAGGGGGCGCCGAATATTTCTGTCCTTCTCTAATTGAGTTCTCATTAATAATTTTAAGAGCAATCATTTTTTTGAAAAAATAAGTGTTGTCCCCGCTTTGTTTTACAGTAATCTAAATATACGTCCCTGCTGGTTTTATATGATTGTTTTGTTTTAGAGAAAACTTTGATATACTAATATGAAAAAGTTAATTTCCACTTATTTGGGGAAGTACAGTATATCAAAGTTTTTTCGAAAACGAAACAATCATATAAACCAGCTTGGACACATATTTAAATTACTTTAAAACGAAACGGGGACAACTCTTATTTTTTCGAAAAAATGATTTCTCTTCAAATTATTAATAAAAACTCAAGTAGACAAGATCAGAAATATTCGGCGTGCCCTTAACCTAGTTGTTTCATAAATTTTATTTGTATAAGTGCAACTATATATTACTGTAAAAGATTTATAAAAAATAAACATCCATGAAATGGCTTTATTTTGAAAAAAAAAACAATTTTTAGTTCAACTTCAAAATATCGCGAATACATGATACTTTAATTTTTTTTTAATCTTTAACCAGTTTTGGGCGGTACTTAAAAAAACGGTACTTAAGTACAAATTGCTAAGTTCTTGTACTTCAAGTATAGTACTAGAAAAAAAATACTTAAGTACAAGAGTACATAAAAGTATCGTCGGAAAAGTACCGAGTACTTAAAAAAGTACTTGAAAATACTTAAGTATTTTTATCAAGTACTTCAAACACTTTAAGAATGTACTTAAGTACTGTTAAGTACTTCGAGTACTTCATTAGTACTTATGTACTTTTTTCAAGTATGTAGGTACTTTTTTACATTTACAAGTACTTAAGTACCCTTATAAAGTACTTTAAGTACTTAATAACTTATTTTTACGAAGTTGTACGTTTAATTCATGAGAAAATTTAATTAATCTAAATACATGCTGATTTGACTATTGAATATCACATTAAGGTATTAAAGAATTAAAATTACATTGTACAACTAAGGGGTGTAAATTGGCTTTTTCTAAACGAGGATGATGTTTGAGCACGAGTGGAAGCCGTGACGTACACGACTGTTCAACTTATCAAACCAGTCTAAAAAAGCCCTTTCCACCGGTGTTACAGATCGTACTTTTTTAAATAAGTGTGAATAGGGAAATGGGAAATGGCAACTACGAGTCGTCCACTAGACCTAAGAAATTCATTAATTATCTGAATTAAATTTCAGATTTTTAAATTATAATACGGGCTATTATGTAAAATTTAGAAAAAATATAAATATAGTAAATAATGAGATAATAAAGGGGAATAAAAATTCCAGCGGCAGAACTGGGGGAACTACTGGCAACGATAAGAAAATGATAACGGTTTGCAATATCATCATCCGCATAGCGATATTGACTATTTCGATAAGTTACAATCTAAAAATATATTTAATATATCTTACAGGATATGAAAGTGGCCAATGAACAAGGTACAAATCGATGTAATTTAATCCTAACTTCTTCAATGATCTCTTGCATGCTGGAACTACCAGTTTCTCTTGGTGTTCATCATTCCATACCTAAAATAGACAAAATAATTTTAATGAGAATAACCTATATTTATCTATTTTTTCTATTTCTTACCTTTGTAACAATATAAATATCTTCTCTTTTAACAACACCTTGCTCAATTTTTTCTCTAATAGCTTTACCAATCTCGGCTTCATTGCCATAGACGGATGCGCAATCAAAATGTCGGTATCCTTCGTCGATGGCGATTTTTACTGCATTCTCGACTTCTCCCGGATCATTCTATAAAATTAAATAATGTTAATGGTATAAAATAAAGGAAGATACCCACAGATTTATGATATTTGAGCTGTTAAAGGGCAACGGATAAAACTGATAACATTGTTTAGAGCTCGCACAAAACATGAATTTTAAAAAAAGAATTGACCCCCTTAAGTATGGGGAAAAATAAGTAGAAATTCCCGAGTATGGTTAGAGTTCTTACATCATTTTAAATGGGACAAATCCATAGATATTATTTTTTTAGCTTTCCCCGCACTTAAGGGTATTAATTCTTTTTATAAAATTAATTTTTAAACGAGCTTTAAACGTTTGTGTTGGTCTAATACGTTCCCTCGAGGGGGCCGCTACGGGTATCCATAATGAATCCTCCTTTAATGAACTTTTCTCAACACTTGTATGAAAAGGCCCTTTTCCATGCTTGCAAAGCGAATGGAAAATTGGGCATTCCGAGCGTCTTCGCCTGAGCTGGAGGTAATGTTCCCTTTGCATGCATGAAAAAGACCCTTTTTACACACTTATTAAAAAGAATACGACGTGTAACACGGGTGGAAAGGGTTTTTTCAGACTCGTTTAGAAAAAAACGATTCTCCCCCTTAGTTACACAATGTACAATTTTTGTATATGACAATTGATTTTTTCAAATTCAAAATAAAATTATGACAATTGCCAATATGATAACATAATTATTATACATTTACAATAAATAGCATAAAACAATAAATATTGATAAGTGCTTAATATAATATTGATAGGTGCTTAACCTGACCACTTTAAAATTATAAATAAATTGGTTATATACTTTTAGGTGAGAATAAATTATTCATCATATTATATTACCTATTTTTTTCTATAAGTTTATCAATTGATAAATATATACAAATTTTTCTAATAAAATTAAATAATAATTTAAAAATTTAAATGATAGTACAATTATATGTCAACAATTTATATTTAAAAATTAATTATTCGTGTAATAGAATTGAATAAATAATGTCGATTATTTTGTTAGATCATTCGCATAATGAACAATCGAACTTTCCCGCCAAATAAGTTTGACTTACACCGCCCTGCCATGTTCCTAGTCCTATAGCAGGAACCTTTTGCCCATTGCTAAGAGTGATTTCGTCTACCTTCGGCGGCATGGTGCACTACTTTGATACTGACTGTTAACCTGCCTCTCCCAATGTTGATAAAATCCTAGCAAGGAAGATAAGTGTTTCGTAATATATCTATCAGTAATCAGTATATATACTTATATTGTGTTTACCGGTCAGATTCAGCGGGATTGCGTGTTTTTGCAGCTTGAAAGAAAATGTAGTTTAAGTTGTTTATAACAAAATTTACTCACAATACAAAAGTCTATTATAATCACGTGTTCGAATAAGACAGCAAAAACTCTTGCCGCGTAACTCTGGAATGTTTAAGAACTATGAATAACATTTACAAGTTTTAGTCTGCGTATATTTGCGTGGCCTTGACAAACACGCCGCCATAGTATAAAAGAGACGTTAAAACAGAAATCAAATTTATCTGCAATCGGTTTAAATGTCACGTTTTCTTTTTTGAAGTTTAGATGGCGCCGTGTGTATAATTACGGGCTAAAAGAAATATATAGTTTTATTTCAGTTATAAATTAAATTATTATAATAGGACTTTCCGTATTGGTCATAAGATATTCATTACATTTATATTTTCAGTGTAGATTTTCTTAGTATGTATACATGTCTATAAGATTTTTAGAATAAAGATTACATTAATATTACTAATGCGATATCCTTCATCAACAATTAGAATTTCAGTCTTTAGTAATATAGTATAATCGTAACAAATTATATGCTAATATAGATGCACTAAACCCAATATTTATTATTTAAATAAATAATAAACCAATCCTTCAAATTGGCGAGTGAGAAAAGCATAAATCTGAATTTATTCTTAAATATAATTATCGCTGATAATAATATGATCAATTATTGTTAAAATATATATTACATTTTAATCAGTTGATAATAATTTCGTGGATTTGCATAAAAATGTGATACTCTCCAAGTTCGATAAACTTTCAATCATGAATTGTATAAAATTATTAATGTATTAATTGGTTATTGTGTATCTAAATACTTTTTCTTAACACGTGCAAGAAATACGCCTTTTTCCATGCATTTAAAGCGAATAGAAAATTGCTCGAGTGTGATTGCCAAACTGCCAAATAAGTCCATTTCAAAATTTCAAAATTTTCAAAAAAAAAACCAAAATTTATATTTAATATCTATTTTTAATTGTATTTTGCATGTGAGTGGCTCACGACTCAAAATGCGCCACTTCCGCCTTACACGCCTAAAGAAGGGCCGATATATATGCACTTATTACAAAAAATACGGTGTGTAACAGGGGGAGGGCAATGTCTAGCTTGGGTGATGATTTTAGTACTCGTCTTTGTCTTGGGCGCCTTTGGCGCCCAAGACTCCGACTCGTGTAAAATCATCCTACACTAGCTAGAAGCAGCCCATTCTCCCCTCCTCTTGTTGCACACTTTACTATAACATCATTTTGGCAAAAACAAAAACTATTTCTTAGTTACCATTACACATACACAGAGACGGTGAAATCTCAAGAAAAAGCAAATCGCATGGCACTTGACATCAATAGAGCGATCGATGTATTATCTATATAATTTCATTGTGTTTGTATTGGACGACCGTCAGCGCTTTTCCAACCCTCGCTCGTCACAAAGGCAATGAGCTCGCATGCTCAACGAGTGTGGGGGTATCGAACGTCCTTGACCGATTTACGGGACAACGCGCATGAGATGTGTTTAGGGTGGCTCAACATGATGCTCTGCAAGCGCCTCGTCGAGGGAGAAAATGCGAGAAAGTGTGTGCGCAAAAGAGCGCAAACAAGAGGAGCACACAAGCGTGCACAGGAAAAATGGTAATTAGGGATTAAGGGAATGCAGCAAAACATGAAATTAAAATAAGAAAAGTGGTTTCAACGGTTTATGGAAAAATTGAAGTCAATTAATGTGTGTTGCGTTTATCTTAAAACTTAACATTTATTGCCTGATAGAGATTTCTTAGTAACACAGACTACTGTAGAAATATATAGAGTAGAAATGAATAATCCATTTAATTAAAAAAATAATTCTGAAGCAATTAACGTTAGTAAGTTTTGATACGAAACCATGTCGAAAAATACATTCAGTGAAGTACGGCACGCAAAGGCCTAATCAATACAAATATTTGACCAGAAAGGACGACAGTCGAAAACATCAATGAATCATTGATTATCATCATTGTTTATCATGTATCCAAATTCATTCCAAATTTTCTATAGCATTATTCATTTTCACTTCGTTACACTCAAAATTTACACTCAAACTAAAAAAATGTAATATTTTTAATTATTGTTATCAATTTCAAACGTAATAGGTTGTCACTAGGCACAGATGAAGATTTAAGGGTCTTTTTGTCTTGTAATCAAGAAAGTAAATGTCTAAAAAATTAAATTCTTCTTAATCTAAAATTTGCGGAACAAGTGCTATTTTTCAACCATATTACATGTGTAAATAGAGGCAATATATCACCCACAGTTTCGGTTGACTTAAAAGTTTCACAAATTACTCTTGAATATATTATCTAGAAAATCGCGTAGAATTTTTTCTAAATATTGAAAACTCTTTGTGCAATTAATATCTGTATACCTATTAAATTTTTCGGAAAAAATGTTCAATTAAAAGTCTATCATTTTTACCAAAATTAATGTTTTCAAAAAACCTACATGAAAATTGTAGGTGCTAAATATTTCCTCGCGGAACATCAAAAAATGTTGGTCTGACGACACGGTTATACTGATACTATATTCCATTAGAAAAATTAAACGATAATCATCATTTTGAGGCTATTAACATGACCTATCATCTATCCTTTAACATATAAACATCTACATTGGAAGTTTTCAATCCGAAAAAATGTTAGGTAATACTAGACTACAGCACACTATAGTCAGAAATAAATTAATGATTAAAAGAACGTCTTTTTGTAAAAAAAGAAACACGTAATTGAATACCGTACAAATCGTAGCCGATGTAGACGAATAATACATGTGCCTGTTCTGTTAAACACTTACCTACATAAAGCGACACGGTAAAAATTGTAGTTAACTTTTGATCAATTACACAAACATTCATATAATTGAAGCTTAGGTATACTACAAGTAATGCTCAGCCAATATGTAATGTACAATAATAATACGTTAACATTATCAATGATAATACATTATATTTCGTAATTGATTACAAAGTACTCCATGTAACAGTATAAACTACAAGCTTCGTAAAATCAGAGCAGGTGCAAGAAAGGGGCCGAAGAACTCGCAAGCGGGGTGTGTGGCATGACTCAAGAGCCGGGTCGAGCACCAGCTCAGACAGGCAAAGTTAGCGTACGAAGGAGCTGCGGTGTGTGTATGCCTGTATACATGTTGAAACGCCCGCGCGCATCAAACCACGTTCGGCGCATTAACCGACTCTGCACGCGAATAATCGATCGGCCAGCCGCGCGCGACCGCATAATATACCAGGCGCGGAGCAATCGACACACCCCGTTCTGCTTTTTCTCACCTGGACGGGGGTGCAGCCGTTCGATCCGCGCCCATCAGCGGATAATAGGGGATCGCGGACTGCGGCGCTGGCTTATTAGCTTAATTAACGAGACGCGCGGTTGGCGGCGCGCTGACGCGGGATACTTCTTTGAGTATATGTTATAGATGGAAATAACGGATTTTTTAGCGATAGGTGTGGGACTTTTGTAAGTGTGTATTTATTATCGACTTGCGTACTAGCCACTTTGGGGTAAATATTGTTTTACGCGGGAAAATGTACCTTGGTAGTTGTGAATGGTTATTGACTTTTCGCGTGTCGTGATGTAATCTTCGGTGGACAAATATGATTTGCGTTGATGTTTTTGCGCTTTTTATAGTTTTTTTTTCTATAGTTAATTAGTCTCCTAGAATAAAGTAGAAAAGTATCCTAGAATTATTAATTTATTTTTAAATACTGCATGATTTTAATAATGTTATTATTTAAATACATTTTATGCCTATAGAAAATGTTTTGCAGTATTGTTTTTATCTATGAGTTTGAATGAATTGTTTATAAATAAACTATGACGTACGTTTGTCTGAAACATCAGATGTATATAGAAATGTACAAAATCAATTTTGAAGAAAGTTTTCGTAAAAGTTTGTAAATCCAGTATCCTCTATATAATCTATATAATAGTTGATCATTTTTATTATGTACAACTCTATTACAAATAAAATTATAATTAATATTTATCAAACAATAAAAATGTATCAATGTATCAAGAAAGAATACAATGAAAACGATAAAGAAAACTATTTCAATTAAAGATAAACGTTTTTATAATTTATTTCATATTTGGGTATTAGATGCAGTCCACGTCTCTATTGCGGTTTCTGTTTAACATAATTAGTAGGAAATATGTCCATGCAAATTTTTATTTTTATGAATATTCATCATAATTGTATAATTTTTACTTATCTATAATACTTAACATTTAATAATATAAAAACTAATATATAATTTTAATTATTAATTATATGAATGGTCTCGAAACACAATCATTTTTATTTTAGTTTCTAGTTCTCACAATACAGAAAGTTCAGGAAAAAAGCTCTAACGATTTTGTGACTATTCAGAGCTCTAATTGTATCTTATGCCACGAAAGTCGTATCAATTAAGAGGGCATAATTCAGAACTATACAACGTAAAAAGTAAAATACATTTATTGACCAGATTCTCAAGGTGCCGGTAAAGCTCGTCTTTCATGGCCATTGCTTAACAAGCGACATCAGTCACGAAGCATTGTATACTTAGTCTAATTCTTCATGCAATGAAGCGGCTAGTTCTAAGTCAGGGCTATTTCTATATTCTACGGACAGGTTTAATGCAAAGTCGAGCAGAAGAACTTAAAATCACAATCATGTTCGAGCTGTATAACCCATATAGCCTTAATTTTAAAAATAAACTATCGGTGTAATCATGATGCGTGAAGCGAAACGAAAATTTGACGTACATTTGAAGCTTTAATGACCAGTTTGAGCGAGGTTTGATTAATGTTTAAGTGTTTTGAATTTCATGAGATTAAACGAAGAAAAAATGCAATTGTTATATTTACGTATAAAATCAAAGCTATATAATGTAAAATTAATTAAGCTAATTTTTTAAATCAACTGTAAGTTTAAAATATGAAAGATAATGCTTATTACTGAAAACAATTTGCTTATTTATTCTACAATAATGTAATGTTTATTGTATTAAGATTTTTTAAATATAATATCTGAGGAATATTTGAACAGAATCGCATACTTGTAATTCCTTTTCGAACTTGATTGTACACTTTTGATACATCGTAATTTACTTATTCTATTCTATTCCTCCCTGGGATGTAGATCATAAATTATGGCCTTAGGGTCCAGATCGGAAGTAGATATCATGGATTTCTATACTTCCGGTTTGGATCTTGAGTAAATATCACGAATTCCTCGAATCCGGTCTGAACCGGCAAACAATATAATGGATACCTGAACAACTTTCAGTCTGGATCAAAAGTCATCGAGGAATCGGGTCCAGACCGGAAGTAAATGTTATGAATCCCTGGATGTCTTCCAATTTAGACTATATCAAGGTAGAACGTATCCGCATTAACAATATATATTACGTTTTAATAATTAGAACATAATAAGGTCATAAAGATATACATATAATAGGATGATACATATGATGCTCAGAATCCCGACACAACAGGGTTTTCAATATTGAAAAATACACATACTGGTCGACCAATATTGGAAAATATACTTACACGGTGTTCATAATAGAGTCTGTGTGTTCTGGATCAGGAGTCTTCCAGGAATCTGGCTCAGACCGGTAGTAAATATCATGAATCCCTGGATGACTTCCGATTTGGATTATATCAAGATAAAATATATCCGCGACGGCGACATGTGTTCAATAATTAGAACATAATAGAGTCATATATTATGATGTACATATATAATTGGGTCGAATATGTGATGTCCATAATTCTGACACAACGGAGTTTCCAATATCGAAACGTACACTGACCGGTCGACCAATATTGGAAAAAACACACCATAATTAGAACATACACAGAATTAATTCTCCATAACCCAATAACTCGATAACTCCATAACCCAAGTATTCTTATTGGGTTATTGGGTTATTGGTTTACGTTAATAAAACGCAAATAAGGTACAATTAGAGGGGGGGGGGGGAAGGTGCGAGTTCCTGACAGTGCGGCGGCGAAAATAATTGTATTAATATATAGACAGATATTTTTGTATCAAGAAACATCAGTACTAGGTCATTAAAAATATTTTCAAACGCACGATTGCACAAATTTTTTTTTAGTGGTATCCATGATTTGAATGTAGAACGAAAGTCGACTTTTTACTTTTTTCAAATATGTATAAAAGAAATTTTAATCTGAAGAAGTTATAGCTTATCAACGTTTCTGTGGATTACGTCACCTTCATAATATCAAACGATACCTTTACATTCATGTGCCGTTAACAGCATATTGTTTAAAACGCATTGGAACTGCATCATAAATAATAGGTGAATAGCGAAAATTGAAGAAGTTGATATCGAAAGTAACGTAATTATAATATATCAAATTGTGATATAAAGATTTAATGCAAGAACTAAATGGTGTGTCAAAAATAAAAATGAAATGATCCAATTCTTCTCAGACACTCCATAAAAGAAATAGGTTTATTCACCATAATACTTGCCAATTATCATAAGTTCAAGTAAAATCTATAGTTACCAGTTCATTTTACTGCTCTGCTTAGCTCACCGAATACCAAACCAGAGATAATGAAAAAAACTGTAAACGTCACTCGCACATCCACGCGCGAACTTCAACAGCCACATTAATGATCATCACGCCGATTCAAATATGCCACTTATCATAATCAGTATTATCCAAGCGGCACATCGCTCTTTTTGCCGTTCCGCTGCACGCATCATATCGTGACGCCGGTTAATAACGCGAGACGCTTATACATGCTCGACGAGCCCGTCGCGACGCTTAATAGGGCATGTCTATGATTATCGAGCTTTCCTGCCTGTACATCGCATATATAGGTATCATCATATCCTCCGCGCCTGGCGTTGCTCGCGGGTGTGCAACAGATGAGTTTGAGCGCCTCGATCTTCGTGCAGTGTGCGCTGATTTCGATCGCTGCATTTCGCGTTGTACATACAATAAATAGGTGAGAGTCCACAGATTTTTGCAAAATCTGATCTTTTAGCTTACAATTGTCTTGAAAAATTAATGTTTTATTAATGAAAAAAAAGATATATACAAATATTGAGCAAATTTCATACTTTCTTCATCACAATTCCGGAAACGTTTGATTCCAAGTTATTTATACAAAAAAGCTATTTTAAAAAGAAATGTTCGTTATGAAAAGTTTGCTTGAGCAATCTTGCATCCGTAGACATGACTAAACCAATTCAATAAATTCTGGTGGGTTTTTAAATCCCAAATAAATAAATCTTTTCATTTTTTATACCTACTTTCTACTATCAATAAAAAAATAAGCTTTGATTTTTTATAATTATGTTATGAAAATGCGGTGTATAATTAACAACGAATTATAATGACTACTTTTTATGTGTGTTTAAAAAGTAATATTTTCTAAGGATACATTGAATAATATATCGACGGTTGAGTCGAAGAAGAAGCTAACTCGGCGTTGCATGAAGAAGAAGCTAACTAAGATTTCGCTTGAAGAAGAGGCTAAATCGGAAATCACGCAAAGTAAGGTTACTTTAACTAATTATTTCTCGCGTTTATTTTTGTAAAAAGGAACAATAAGAAACAGATAAATTAATGTTTTCGCTAACCATATATTTTACTATTTTTTATTATTGCTCTTTACTAAATTAAATACGAGAAATAATTAGTTAAAGTAGCCCTTCTTTACGCGATTTTTGACTTAGCCTCTTCTTCAAGCGAAATCTGAGTTAACCTCTTCTTCAAGCAAACGCCGAGTTTGCCTCTTCTTCGAGTCAACCGTCGATATTATATACGGAAATTTTCATTGAAATTCATTCTTGATGAGATAGAGAGGTAAGTTTTTGAAGTAACAAAAATTGGTTTAGAAATAAACGCTCTTATAAAGTTTTATTTTTGTGACATGCAGAAATTTCTACCAAATATAACTTTTTTGATAAAAAGTGAAACATCATTGGAGTCTCTCGGAAGGAATTGAACTACCTTTATTATTTAATAAATCGATATGCGTTTCAAAGTTTAAGGCGAAGAGTATCGCGGTTCGGCGTTTACAGCAAAGTAAATCGCGATTCAGCGTTTGCGGTGAAGAGTAATACGGAGGTTTGCGACGAAAAGTATAGTGATTCAACGATGCGCGACGACAATTTTAGCTCTAGCCAAATAGATCTAAAATTTATTTTTATACCCGTAAACATGAGTTACCATCCGGATGATACCACATGTTTATGGAGGAATAAAGCTTTATACATTTGTTTACGGGCTCAGGGGTACGGGCAAATGGGATAAATTTGGATGATTTTGAATCGCGTTAATCTTCGCCGCTAACGCTAAATCACGATACTCTTTATAGCAAATTGAAACGCGTTAGTATTCGTATTTGACGTCGATATACTGAAATGAATCTAAATTGAAATTACCAAAACCAATAAAATTCGTTAGCATGGTAAAATCACAAAAACAATTTTGTTTTCATATGCAAATACATTGAAAAGTTTAACTGTTAAATAACTTTATTGAAAACTCATATTTTCTTATTATACTTAGCTATACTCATCCTGGTACAAATTATCTAATTTTGCCTACATTTTTAACTTTGGCGGTGGGAGCAGATAAATCTATACGTTTTTCTATCAGGGTACTGTAGGATTCTGGGAGTTAACTTTAACGTATTTGACTTTATAAATCTCATTTTACTTAAAAAATAAGAGATTCTCAAATAACAGTTAGACTTTACGTAAAATTTGTTTGCTAAATTTACAAAAATCTTAATTATAGAAAAAGCATTATAAAATTAAAAAAATAACAAATCTCATATTTAATTACTCATAACTTCATTAGATCGAATTATTTTGTAAATTCTCATCACAATAGCCTGGAAATGTTAAAGTTGGCTCTCCTAATCGAGTACTGAATAATATGAATTTTCGAGACAGCCATTAAAAATTAAGATTTTTAATCTAACGCAAAAAACTATATTTTTGTCATTATTATCTTGAAAATGACTCATTGATTTTGGTAATTTAAGGTGGAGCACCACCTTTGCTTTCACGAAGAAAAGCATTCTTCGTGATTTTTGTTGTAGAGATAAAGAGTCTGTACATTGAAGAATATAATGAAATTGCTTCTATACGAACGAGGTGCAGGAGGTAAATGAAATGACAGTATTAAATTAAATTTGCCCTAAAATTGTCAATTTTTTAAAGTTTATATTTTGAAACTTAAAAATGTTCATGTTTTGTCAAATCTTTCTTTAGTTTACGATAACTACTTTACCAATACAAATATTCTTGAAAAAAAATGTTTTTTCACTTGAAGTGCTCTTTTTTATATTATATTAATTTTAATTTATAATATGAGAACAAACCATTATCTACATTTTTATATTTAACAAACTTTTAGGATATACATTTATCCTTATGTTGTGAAAGAAAGGTCGCTTGAGTTTTAATTGTAATATTAACAAAGTTAACCTTATTATATACATATGCTCAACAGCATGGATGTTTAGATAATCTGGCAGTTTTCTTTAGGTACAAAATTTCGTATTTGTTCTAAAAATAATATTGAGTAAAAAGTTAAAAATCAAGCAAATTACTGTTGTTTATAGTGTCCAAAAGTAACATAAAATTAGTAAACACTCAAGTGGTTAACGCATATGAGATTTTGTACATGGACTGATTTAGCTTTAAAATAGAGTGTTTATTCATAACTTTTGATGAATTTCATAAAACTGTAGGAAAATCAATGAGAAACTTTATTTTTTATTTTTAATAGGGACAGACGATGGTTCAAGTGGTACTACAATTTTTCGGGGACTTTTTTAAGAAAATGTTTTTCAGGATTTTTCAGTGGCGGAGATCTTAACCTAGTTAAGGGCAGTAATGTCCGTATATGTAATTAAAAAAAAACACACCATAAAATGATCGAACCCCTAAAGCAAAAGCTGTACATCTTTCAAACAAAGCTACGAGCTCCACTCTAAATCTACACTCCATCCAATTTTACACACTCCCTTAAAAATCGCCATAAAACCCTTGGATTTTTCAAAAATCAAATACACGACTCGGTGCCCTTACCAACGAGGTGCGGAACAGCACAGCGTACGTCGGAGCAGCGTGCGCGTGGAGGTGGGAGTGGACCCGTCGCCGTCGGCGCGCGCGCGCGTACAGCTGCGCCACTCTGTGTGTCGGAAGCGTTAGTCAGTGTAGCCGACGACCGCCGCCCAGGTGGTTCACTGTAACGCTGTTACATACATACTTGCTTACATCCGCGTGTGCGCGCGAGTTCGTCTAGACCGCGAGCGAGCAAATTGAGTTTGGGGTGGCAGTCGCGACCCCTTTTATTTTTTGGTAGAATCGATTTGGTCGGTGACTCCGTGTGGATATATATAAGTGTACAGTGTTCGTGAGATCGAGCCGTGGAGAATCTTCTTGAGATAGCTTTTGAACGGGAATATCGAAGGCTTTAGGCAACAGGTGATAAGTGCTTTATTATTATACTGTTATTTACTTTTTTGTAAAGGCTGATTCTTTTGTCATTCCAGTATCGTTGTGGTGCATATTACTGTTTTGTTGTTGGAAATAGCGGGTTTAACTTGGAATACTTAAAATAGCGTTTGATGTTCGGTTACGTTACGCATGACATCATTTCTAAAAACTTGCAATCTAGGTTTCAGTGCTTAAAGTCTGTTTAATACGTGACAAATGATAAGAATATTTATGTATACAATAACAAAAATGCAAGATAAACAGCTTTGGAGTAGAAAAAGGTTTTAAATAGATACTGACATGGTATTAAATTAAATACTGTCGAAATAAGAATTTTAACTGGTGAGGTAATCGAACTCCTCCACGAATGACGTAAAAATTAATTGACGATGATCTTGACTAACTTTTTGTGGATGATTTGGTATCCAATCGAACATTCTATAAAAAATTAATTCATTATGATGTAACTAAGCACTTAAAATTTTGAAATTCTATCGTATAATTTCTAGAAATCAATAATTTGTTGGCCCAAAAATATTCCAGACTAACACAATGGAGCTCGCTCACATTATCATATTCTTCTTCATCGGTACTATTCATTCAAATCTTAAAATCAAAGCACAAAGCCCGTTCTCCACCTACATACATAATTTCTCTCTTGAGCTTCGCGACGACAATCAGCGCCGACAAAAGTGCGTCACCCCTCGCGCGCAAAAAGGAAGAAATAAAATTGCGCAATGAAATATGTAAACACACAATCTGCAGCGCATCAGCTCCATCCGAAAGCTCATCTAAATTCAGCGCGCGCGTGCGACATTGCACATCTTTTGTCATCGCTCTCCGCACACACATGTATCGCCGCCAAAAGGGAGCAAACATGCAGGCACAGGATGAAGAAGAAGGAAAAGGTGGTCGCGTCGCGTCCCGCGCACTCTGTGTCTATAAACGTGAAAATTGAATGAGGCCATGTCTATGTACCGTACATGCGCGCGGGGAGAGCAAGGGGTGCGCGCAGCTGCGCGAGCTTTTGTTCACGCGGACCGCGAGAGCAGCAGCGGCTGAAAGCTCTCTCTCTCTCTCTCTCTCTTTCACTCTCACTTAAGCACTCGTGGGGTGCAGATCGATAGAGGACCTGCGCTCTGCCCGCCGCCCGAGATTCCTATCCACGCAGTTTCCGGAGCGCGGCGCGCACCAACCTCGCTGTATATGCTCCGTTTCCACGTTCGCTTTAGCAGCGTCTTGCTTCGACTTGAAAATGTTGAATGACAATTGTATGATATGTGTGAGGCTGCATTAAGTTTACAGAGTAAATTGAGTAGACTTCTCTTAGCTTTTTAGCACAAATTGAGTTTTGTTTGCACAATTAGGGTGAATAATACTCGAAAAGAAAAGTTAAAGCTCGACGCTGTTAAAGCGTACGCGTAAACAGGGCATTATATACACGAGCGAGCAGCTTTCCCTTCTCGCTCTCATAAGGGCGTCCTGGATTCGCTTGCGCTCTCGAGAGCGCGGCGCATGTGTATTGGAGAGGCTCACTGACACAAATCGTTCGTTGTGTGTTATATTCTCGACGAGAGTGTGGTCTCTTTCATTTGGAAGCGCGGTCTGATTTCTTTTTTCGCATACTGCGGAGAAAGAGAGAGAGGGAGAGAGAGCTTGCAAGCTCGCGGAGACGTGTATTGTAACGCGGACGCGGATCGACGGCTATTCCGAGATTAAGCGCGCGCCTACGGAGGCGGAATTTATGGATTTTCGCTAGTAGGAATTGGGAGATTGTGGAGATCGAGTTTTTGTGGAGTGTTGCTGTGCCGCTGCTGCTGCTGTTGGGGGAGAAAACCGTGCGTGGAAACATTTTCGGCGCGTGCTTGGGAGAAGTGGTGTCAAGGTAGCGTTTGTTGTTGTTGTTTTCGTGATTTTTTTTTTAAGTTGTGGTAGTGCAGTGACGTACGAACTAAGTATGATGATAACAACTAAAGATCAAGTGAATGAAAATTTATTATTCTTAACGGAACTATAGCTTGAATGAGAAATAGACTTTGACCCAGTAAATTAATAAATTGTTCATTTATAATCAACAAAGTATACAAAGTTGTACGAAGCTTATAATTTGAGCTTGACAGCGCTTTATAAAAATGTTTCTATTCATTAATATTTTCGATTTATAATCAGAGCTGTTCTATATTATTCAGACGGAAATATATAATAAAACTGTATCTGATATTCACCCAAGGAAATATTTCAACTTGATACTTCGTTTTATTATAATTATAATTTGATAATTTCAACCTTCAGTATGTTAAAATTCTTAGAAATGTTAACATGTGAAAAAATACTAAAAACCAAATGGAATTAATTATTTTCTATATGAGTATATTCTTGCAACATGCATTCGAAATCAAAAACTTATAAATACTCTGTGCAATTATTCATTCCAAAATGGGTCAGGGTCCAAAATGCCGACTGTAGTGCCTAAACATTAAAAACATTTACTACAAATTTAATAAACAGTATAAATAATAGTAGTTTAACTGTAATAGTAGTTTAATAGACTATGATGCACTATATATTATATACTCAAAAAACAAGAATTAATTTTTTTTAATAATTTTTATGCATAAAAAATAATAAAAACAAAATGCAAAAAATGTATTGTTTGCATAGTCCAAAAAGCAGAATCAACACTCAATCTCGTAAATTCAAATGCATCAGCATCTTTCAACCTTCGCATAAAAGCCTGAAACTGCGAACGCCGAGCTGCAAATTCTATTTCATTACCTCTCACAACACAACAGCAGCATCAGCCGTTATTTCGCACGAGCGTGTCGACGAGTCGACTTTTTACGCGAGAAGTCGCATGTAGTCGCGCGCAGCGTGTTGTGTCAGCGACAGCGATGATGATGCGAGAGCTAAACAGCGACGACTCCGCTCCGCGATAAGGGACACCATCACCGGCGCGGTAATCTCTATTTTTAGGCGCGCGAATTATGACGCTAGCGCACGAGGCCGACTTTCCCTCCTATATCCTGTATAGGTATATAGTACGGCGATGATGGGTCGGTCGGTCGGCCGGTAATTCGTATTACGCACTCGGCTGGTTACGCTGTTGACTGCTATAGGAGCGCTTTTTTTTTCTTCCGGTTACCGCGGCATGATGCTTGAAGTTCAAGGGGGAAAAAGACTCTCGCGCGCGCGTGCGTGCTTTTACGCGCTCGCACCGAATTTCCATTTGAATGTATGACTTTTCTCATTCGCGCGTGTGTACAGGGATGTGTATGTATGTGAGAAGTGTGCCGCACCTTTTAAACTTTTCTTCGGTTACTGAGCGCTAGCTAGGCTGGATTGTTGAATGCATGTGCTGGTACGTGCATTCGTTGTGTATGCGAGATTGTGTGGCGTACAGTGTTATAAAGAAATTGCGTACGAACGGTTTATAAACTTAAATGGAGATCGTTACGGCTTTTTGTATGTACGTGGTAATTTGAATATGTATGCGTATGCAGGCGAGAAAAAGGCGTTAATTAAGTTTTGCTTTTCTTTTCTTTTCTTTTCTTTTCCGGTTTTAATAACCGTTAGGTCAATTAATGTTTTTTCTATCTCGCTCCTATAGTATTGTAATATTGTTCGGCTTAAACATATATTCATTATAGTGTCTCAGATGCATGCATTATGAAAATTTAATTGTGAGAGCTTTTGAAGTTTTAACAAAAACAATTAAACAGTTACCTATTAATACAGAAAAAATGTTCTACCTTCTACATCTCAGCGTACTGCAGACATATGTATATAAATTTTTTTTCTGAGTATACTTATCTTTAAATGCAACAGTTAAACTGCAAAAAGATAATTTTTCAGAATTATCAAATAAGATTAGATAACAAAAGTGTTTTTACTGATAAACAGGTGCCAGATACGGAAATAAAATAGATTTTTTAGTTGATTTCATATTGAATTATCTTGAGTTGAGCAATGTCTACATTTTCGTCTGAAATTTTTATGTTAATAAGTCGGTTACGTCTTCTATTGCGTCACAGTGAAAATAGTTCCTTCACACCTGCAATGCTAAACTTCAGTGTCTTAACGAGTACTTAAAATAAAACATATATCTTGTCGAGGAAATTAAAACATTTATATTTCTAAAAATAGTTATTACACTCAAAATTGTATATCCTTAACCCATTATTTTGCTATCGACATTATAGGTACCGATTAGTTTTTTCTATCTAATTTTCTTTTTAAATAAAATATCAACAAAATCTTGTAGTATTTTTATTAAATATTCAATTGAATGAAATATTTATATTATTAATTTAATAAATATTTATTTGAATATGTTTAATAATTATATGGATTATTAATTTGAATATATTTTATTCATTTTTTTTAATTAAATGATTTTATTCAAAAAATTAATCTATTTCTTAGTATGACTCAAAGTTATGTTTCCGAGATTTATTGTCTAGTCTTCTAAAATCTGAGATCAGTTTTTCAAAAAGAAGAGAGTGCATAAGAACTATTTTGCAAATATCCACTGAACTCTTTTCACTAAAATATAATATAAACTAAATAAATTTGAACTTATATATTAAAGCACTTCGGCTTGTATATAGTCTAGTCTTTTTATTACACGAACGCTTATTTTCATAATATTATTCTATAGATAATATTCTCAAAATTCATACATATAGTAATAATAACTTTATTATTATTAGTTCGAATATTAACTTAGCTTCCGGAATCTTGAAACGTGTCAATCACAAACACATTATTCTATAGTTTTCTTAACAATTTCATTTTTCGAAAGTTTTTGAATTTAAAAATATACAATAAATTATTTTCGGAAAAACACGTATATTTAACATTTATGTTCGATCTTGAATACGTGTATTTAATTCCAATGGAATTTTTTAAAATCTGACCTCGTATTGTATAAAAGCAGGTATTACCTAAACCTTCGGAAAAGTCATTTTTTATCAAAGATTTGTTTGATTTAGTAGGTTGAGAAGAACGGAGCTAACTTGGACACTTTATCTTATATGACGTCTATATTTCTATTTTTCACCATTTTATAAAAAAAATGAAACTCTTGAAAATATATAGTACCTATATATTCATCAAATAAATGGTTATATAACTAAGTATTTGAAAGGTTTTAGCCATTATATCAACCCGTCTTATATCTTTCGAACTGATTATCTCACAAAATCATACCTCTTTCAGCGAGCCGAGTAAGCCCTACAATAACAAGCAACAACAATGGAGCCGAACAACGAGAAGAAGGAGGAGACCGCGGCGAATAAGGAGGAGACGGCGAAGAACCTGGCGAACGACGTCGCTAACCTGAAGGTGAGCGACGGCGAGCAGCAGCAGCGGCCCGGAAGCACGAGCCCCTCGAGCCCGGCGACCGGTGGCGGTGGTGGCGCCGGCAGCGGCTCCTTCATCGCCAGCTTCAAGGCCTTCTCCAAGTTCGGTGACATCAAGAGCGACGGCAAGCACATCACCCTCAGCCAGAGCGACAAGTGGATGAAGCAGGCCAAAGTCATCGACGGCAAGAAGATCACGACGACCGACACCGGCATCTACTTCAAGAAGCAAAAGTACGTTGTGAAAATCATTCGCTTGTGGATGATTTTCTAGAAAGATAGTTCATTGTGTATCTGGCTCAAGTTTTATTATAATCTAGACTTCAATGGTTTATTCGACGACGAGGAATAGCGATTTTCAGTTGGCAATCGCGATTTAGATTCTTTGTGAGTATTTGGAATTATTGCGATATCTTCAAAACCGAAGAAAATATATGCAAAACTTTGAAATCAAAGTGGCGTCACTCTTATAAAAATCATATAAGAAGTCTTATTATTAACTTTTACCCTTTTCAAGACATAATTTATTAAATTTGGTGGTATCAAAAACACTGTGATAGAAAAAAATATTTGAAAAGCTAATTTTGTTTATCTAATTGTATCTCTTCTTTTTTCACGTCTGTGATACTTAGTGTATATTTTTCGTTAAAAAAAATTGTCAAAAACTTCAGTAAAATAATTTGAAAGTCCATATTGTATCCTAAAATAATTTATATTTTCCCTATGAAAGAAATCATACTATGAAAACAGTATAAACTAATAATTTCAAAATTGTCAAAAACTTTACATAACATTTTCACGTTATCGGAAAATCTTCCATATATGACAGTGGATACTTTTAAAAGAAAGTGGAAAGATTAATATTCATCTTAATGAATAATAACGTACTTAAAGGTGACTACTGTAATCTATTGATCGATAAAAATAGAATAAAGAAAAATCAGTAAAGAGAAAGTTACAGTTACCAGAATCATCTTCGATATACTGATAAATATAAATGTCTAGTATCAATTCACATTCACAATGTAATTGATTCCTTCTTTCATAACAGATCGATGAAGCTCAGTCTTGAACAGTACAAAGCCTACCTCGATGAGTTAGCTAAAGCTAAGAAAGTCGAGCTCACTGAAATCAAAAGTAAAATGGCAAATTGCGGACCACCCGGCGTAACTGGACCTCCTGTGGTAAATATCACATAAATAATTTTAATTCTCATACATATTTCATTAAACCGTTAGTACCGTATGCGTCCTGGAGGGTGAACATTTATTTCTTAACACGTGCAAGAAATAGGCCCTTTTCCATGCATGTAAAGCGGATAGAAAATTGCTCATTTCGAGCGTGGTTGCCAAACCTGTGTAGAAATGACTTCAATTTCTCTCTAGGGAAGAAATTACCTCATTTATTTCCACGTAAAAAATTTTCAAAATTTCAATATTTTCAAAAAATTTCAATATTTTTAAAAAATTTCAATATTTTCAAAAAAAAATTCAAAATAAAAATTTTATTTTTATGTGAGTGGCGCACGACTCAAAATGCGCCACTTCCCATCCGGCTTGCATACATAAAAAAGGGCCTATATATGCACTTATTAAAAAACGTAGGGTGTATAACAGGTCCCCCCAGGACAATTTGTAGCTCGGGTGATGATTTTAGCACTCGTCTTTGTCTTGGGCATCTTCGGAACCCTCAACTCCGATTCGTGCAAAATCATCCTAACGTCGCTATAAATAGCCCCCCCCCCCCCTTCTTGCACAATATACTATTTTTCTTTTTTTAAGATTTCTACGTTAGAAACTCAAAATTATGCAAACTAAATGTATGGATCAGATCAAAGTGGATCATTTTCGATTTCATAACGGGGCCCAAGTAATTTTTAACTTCATAAAACTTGAGAAAACTCAAAAAATTGAAAAGATTTTATTGCTGAAACCCTTTAGTTAAGGGACAAAACAAATATCTAAAATATTACCCAAAGCTTTTTTCAAATTTTGTTGGCTTTCGGTCTTAACGGGTTAATTTCAACATTTTTTAAATATTTACGTTTTCCAAACCTTTTTTAATTTTGTGTTTTACTTTGATCACCGTTTATTAAAATATAAAAATCATTGAATATAATTAATATATCTATTGACTTCTAAAAGAACTATTTTTTCCCCTCACCTGCACCGTTAGTACCACTTTTCCTCCCGGGCGCCTGGAGAGAAATGTGTATTTTCGGTGCTGGTGCGAGGAAAAATAGTATACGCACCATGGGAGGTAAAATGACGAGTCCGAAGCACGTGTAAATTGCTACCCGAACTAAAGGCGAGGATACAATTCTTTACCTCCCTAGATGTATAATATACTATTAAAAAATAAATTAATAATGTAACCAATCTAGAAAAAAGAAATATTTATGATAATAAGTTTGTAAATAATTTATATCAATGGTGATTAATTATAAGAATATCTAAAATAATCTTAAATGTTATCACATTCTTAAGTTAATACAAGATTTTGACCTTGGAAAATCTTTTGATTTTCTTTATAAACATCATATAAACATATTTGTTTGGATCCTTGTTAGTCTCTTGCTCATCTTCGGAAACATTAAAAAAATTGCTTACTTAATCAGTGATGTAATTTCTTTCTTGGTTGATGCGTGATGCTTCATGTATATCACCGTAGATAAATAGTTGTTAATTTAGTTAAAGAGAAAAAGTAGAGTTGAATCTTATAATATATGATTATGAAATCAGTGTTATTTTTACCAACCAATTAAAATTAATTGCTCGGGCGGAAATAGTGCTTTTATATTAGCTATCGCTTTTATTAAAAGTAGGAAATATATTTTAGGTCTCAAATAATATTTTCATTTTCATGACTAAATAAAAGCGCGGACGCTCATTTCTGCAAAAAATATTCTGAATTCAACAAAACTGTCAATATTACAACATTTGTATATTTATTTATACATGAATGTATGAAAATGTAAAGCGTTGAAAGTTGTACGGTTGTGTGGATGTAGAATGTTTTCGTCGTTTTTGATATTTAGCCAATCTCATTATTTTCACATGTCATTTTTTTTACTAAAATATTTTTTATAGTTTTTTTTAATATAATATCAAGTATCAAATTGATTGGCGTCCACGTTTATTTTTAGTCACATTCATAATGATTTCAAATAATTCGGGCTTTTCTTGATAGTTTAAGGAGAGCACTACTAAAATTTGATGTTTAAGCATTTTTCATATGATATTCCAAAATCGTATAAAAACACGTAAAATAAGTTTCAACTAAAAATATTAAAAACTATGGAGGATATTTTTTAACGCAATTATGATTTATATTTTTATTTAAGACATTCGTAAAAATCTATCTTCTACAACTTTTAATATTTTTTGTCAAAACTTATTTTAGCATGTTTTTTAGATAATTTTCAAAAGCTTCTTGCATGGGTTTAGCATAATATTTTGTATATCTAAAAATAACAAATAAAAAAGGCTAATACATAACTTTTTAGTAGCACCATCCTTTCAAAACGAAATTATCAAGAAAAGCCTCTATTATCAGTAAAACTTCCTCATCAAAGAAAACGGAAAGAATATAGTAATTTTAATTCTGCAAAAATCCGTACAAAATCGATATATCCCTACCTACAAACATGGTTTCAAAGCAAAAACGAAATAACTAAAAGAATGTATACCAACAACAGGGAGGCAAGGCGGCGTCCACGGTCGACAGGCTAACGGACGTGTCGAAGTACACTGGCTCGCACAAGCAGCGCTTCGACGAGGCGGGCAAGGGCCGCGGTATAGCCGGCCGCAAAGACCAGCCCGACCAGTCCGGCTACGTCCAGGGCTACCAGAACAAGGACAGCTACAAGGGCCAGTAAGGACGGACACTCTCCCACGCGCGACGATCTCGAAGAATTTTTATGACGAAATGAAAAATCGCTGTCCGTCTTAGCTTCCGCGCGCAAGTCGTGGAACGTGATGGACAACAAAGCGGGCGAGCGAGACGAAGGAAGATGGGTGATGAGCGCAGTGGTGCGCGTTTAAAATGAATGTATACTGAAGAAATTTACAGAAATATTTATTTCAATATTTGCGAATACGCGAATTGAGGCATAACTATAAGTGAAATGGTATAACAATAATTTTGGGAATCAAATGGCGCCTTTTACAAAGCTATAGAGAACAAATATTATATAGTACCTAACGAATATGTGCTTTGGAGTATTGGAATAAATATGTTTTATTTGCGTTTACGTAGCCGCGATATTGTTCTCAAGCTGGAGTGTATAATAAGAGCGCGTACGAATATTAACCGAGAGGAAGATGGAATTTCAGAGGGGTTTTGTATGTATTATTTGTTTCGTTAACATTTTTATATAGTTTATACGATACATTATTTGTTGGATAGATTTATTTTTAACACGAATAACCGGTACTAAGATTTATTGTCTTTATGTTGATAAAGTATTTGTAATGTTTATTGTAAAATTCGTATACCCATTGATTGAAATGTTATTATAAATAATAACGAATTATTATTATAACAATAATATAGAATTTCAGTAAATTATATTTTCTTTTACAATCTGTTATAAAGTTTGAACCATTTTCCAATGTTTGATTACAAGCAACTGATTTAATTAAAGGGTTCATGTCAAAGTAAAATATTAAAAGATAGTTTAGTTTCTGTGCACAAATCATTAAATTCTAAAAAGCATGTTCCTTATCGCGAACAGATTCTTTGATTTTTCCTCGTTAAGTTTTTATTATAAAGAAGATACAGTAATCAATAGTGATATATTTTGATATTTATTAACGATTATTATAACTTTGTATGTGATATATTACGTTACGTGACAAAATATAGGGAACAGGAAATATAAAATCGTCAACAATACCGATATTATATTAATCATAATTTGTATAAAAAAGGACTCTTCGATTTCGTCTTCTCAGTCTCGGTCGAAATGTCATTTTTCAATCACTTAGCTTGACTTCGTGACGTACTTTTACATACTTTTACAACGTATCACGTACTTTTTAAATTTAAATACACTCGTACAGAAGTAAGTCTGCATTTTACTTGAAATATATTGTGTAATTTAATTGAAAAATAAAACTCTAATAATAAGTGTACTTATTTATCATTCGACGGGTATCCCGCCACAAGGAAGGGAACAGAGGTAGAAAATAAACAAAGGCTCAAGCCAATTAAAATTCGAAAATCGTTTATTCGATTCACCGACAGGTGTGTCGGTACAACGTAACATTTTATGCTCGGCAAGACGATGCACATTTAAGTAGGCACTTTTAATATGAACTTCGATTTCGATTTAACAATCGGGCAGTGACGAAACGAAACGCGAACTCAACATTCGCGCTTTACAATAATATATTTGTAATACGTTTTCCAGCTAAATATGCGAGTGGGATTTTAAGCGATTCGCGCGCTTTTTAATGATTATATAATTCATTTACTTTTTTCAAAATACAAATTTCATCTACGATGTTACAAAATACAATTATAAAATGCCTAATAAAAATTTAAATAAAAATGTAAAATAATTTTGTATACTTTCTTTCTTCGTATATAATTTTTTACGATTTCATACATTATGTGATTATAATTTATTTTTAAATAAGAAAAACATGAAAGAACTTTGATAAGACTAATTAAAGCTTGGATGGATTGGAAGTATTAAAATGGCCCAACCCAAGTCCAAATACTTGTCAGTAGTATAATTTTTTCGAAATCATCATATATACTTTATGCATCTCGCAACGAATACATCGTAACATTTTTACAAGGAATACGAAACGAGATGTACAAAAATTTTCTCTCGCAGTACGTGCACGTGAGAAAGCGCCGAAAGACAAGATGAAGCTCCTTTTGTCGCAAGGATATGAGCAAGTGCGTGTTAAATGGAAAATACTGCACGAAAAAGAGAATATTAAATAAATTGGATATTACAACAACGCGATAAAAGCCATCATGCTCGTAACGTATATATATAATACAAGAATATGCGAAATATGCGTGGAAAGATATATTAAACTCTTTGTTCGATTCTCAATCGAATCTAAATGATACGCTTCCTGCGTTTTACAAACTAAAAACAATCGTTTACATTCTTCTCTTTCTGTTTTCATATTACCGGACAAAGGAATTGATCGCTCGTTCGGAAAGGCTCTACGAACTGGGACTTTCGAAACTGGCGTTTGCATAAATAATATAATAATACAATATTAATAATATAATAATAAAATTAACGCATTTTCATAGAACGTGAGAATTGAGACAAATTGCTTGAGATGAACCATTCTTTATAAGGCTTCTCATGAGGCTGAAAAACATCAAAACAAAGTTTGATACATATCTCTTTTCATTCCAATTTTATGATTAAAATAATTTATAATTTTGTATGAAACTTGTTACTTAATCACTTATCTGCGTCAATTCACTCAGAAAGAAAAAATTAATATTAACTCGTGATTAATTTTTTCCTAAGTGACATAATAGCATAGAACAAATAAGTGCTAAGTAAAATAAAACTTCGATTCCTTAAATAAGAAAATTTTGAATTCTCCGATTTAAAACAATGTATACTACAACAGTCTCAAACATCCTAAACATAGCATATGCATACTTAAGCACATCTTTGATGCTTTTCAGTTCTTTTTCTTTTCTATATAGTTCGATATCGAGTCGGGAGACCCCGAGATCCTCGCAAAGAGAGGTTATCGCCAGGGAGTACAATGACTCGCTCAGAGTTCGGTGAGCGTGTCGATGGAGGCGCGTATCCTGGTCTTGGAGCTGGAGCTGCAGCTGCCGAAGCCGGACTTGCTGCTGCCGATGCCCGTGCCCTCGATCCTCGAGATGATCTCGTCGCGCAGGGCTGCCAGGACCCGGCGATCCTGGCGATTCTGGGGGGGTGCCACCCGCAGGCCCTCCTCGATGTCGTCGAGGGCCTCGTCCAGGCGCTCGGCGTCGAGCTTGGCCTTGGCGCGCGCGTAGAACGCCTCGTACGAGAGCGGCCGGATCTTCAGGGCCTCGTCCGCCAGTTCGATCGCCTCGTCGCACTCCTGGAAATCGAAAGATTCGCGTGTTTAGTGGATATGATCTTAGCAGGTTGATTGTGTAATTAGTTGTGTAATGTAGATGCAATTGAATCAAGAGGGTGTTTTCTTCGAAACGTAAGCAACGCATATTACTTTAGTATGGTACTGTTTATATTGTTTGTTTTTTTATTTCTTAGGTCACTTTAAGAATAATCTTTACTATTTCTCAGCCTTGAAAAGAGATTTCTGTATAGTTGTAAATTAAGTGCAACAATTTATTTAAGACGGGCCAGAAACTGGATTCGTAACGGTATTTAAGATCTTAGGACTTAACTTTTGCCCTTGTCTTATAAATTGTTGCAATAATAAATTTAATGTAATATGAAATTTCAAAGTGGTTCTACGCCTCGGTTTACAACAATTTAAGAAATTAGAGATTAACATTATCCATGTAAATTCTCATTTATGAACAATAAAAGCGAAGTATCAGTTTGACATCGTCACTATTAACAATGAACTCGATTCTAACGTTTCTAGTTCATCTGCAGAATATTAAATTTTAAATTATTTTTAAATGATTAGTTTAATTGTACTTTTTCTAAGAATACACGTACAAGAGAAAGCGTATTCTAAGTATTCTTCAATGAGTTACGAGCAAATCGAGGTCGTTCAGATTCGATCAGAGTCGATCTACTTCGAGAACCTTACAAACCTGTTCCGATCAGCTCATCGTACTTATAACGAAAAAAAATGAAGGTTTGAATAAATATGACCGTTACTCTAAAACTTGAATACCTACAGAAAGCAAATGTTTATCAACCCAGGAATCTCTGGATCGAACCAAGAATTTTCCAGGACCAGCAGACACCCCCGACCGATCAACTCCAACATAACAACAACTCACCTCCATTTTGCGCTTGCATCTACTGAGATTCAGCAGGAAGTTCATCTTGAGCTGGGCGAACGACTGTATGTGAGCGAGCACGTGATTCTGGTCCTCGTGTTCGGGGCCCTGGCTCTGCTCGGGCGACGCCGGGAACTTTCTCAGCGCGTACGAGTAGCGATGCGAGGCCTCCTTTAGCCGGCTCTTCCTGTACAGCACGTTGCCGTCCTCGAGCAGCTTGTTCAGCAGTATGAGAAGTATGTCTGGCTTGCCAGCAGCCATGGCCCAGGTCGCGGGCCCGAGTTTGGCGCCCCGGCGCAGGAAGCACTGCACCACCGGAATGTTGCGGCAGCCGATCGCGCGGTCGAGCGGTCGCATGCCGTGGAGATCGACGTGCTCGATCGCCGCGCCACGCTCCAGCAGTAATTGGACGAGTTTTGGATTACCCTTTGCGAGAGAGAGAGAGATAGCGGAATTTTGTTAATTCGAAGGTTTATTGTTTTTGTAGGTTGTTATGAATCTTATACGTATATGAAAGGGGGTTTAAGACAATTTAGTATTCAAATTTTCCGCCTCAAATCTTACCGATCGAGAAATAAATAATTGATTATATTTAAATTTATATAGACCGAGTTATACAACACTAGAGCACCGTTTTCCTTTTTAATGTGCCAATCTGACATTAAACAATGAATTAAGCTAATTTTTTAATATTTCAACGAATTCCGTACAAACGATCGAAGTCTGGAGAGTCCAGCCTGAAGGTTTTATTCGAATGGTATTTGAAGAAGCGTTAAAATATTAGCTCGAAACTTTGGATAACTTCGGAGCTTAAATATCTGATTACCTACAATTAATTATTTATAGTTCAGACAACAAGACCTAGGACGATAAAATTTAATCTTCAATCGAATTTGTTATTGCAATACCATATAGTTTTTATGTTTGTCAGATGGCCCCTCGCTCAACTGTCTTCTTTGGCCCAGTAATTTACATTAAGGGTCTTGCAGAATCACCCTTGTTCAGCGAACAAGGACAATCTTATGGCGATCATCACTCAAACAACCAAACAATTGTCCCCTTAAAAAAAATAATACACAACTGTGTTTATCGTATATTTACCTGAAATGCGGCCAAATCTAGAGGCGTCCTTCCAGTCTTATCACACGTGTTCACGTCGGCGCCTCGGTCGATAAGAGACTGCGTCGCATTCATCCTTCCGCGAACGCAGGCCCAGGCGAGGGCGGTGAGACCTTCTTTGTCGGTGTCTTCGAGAACGGCTCCCTTATCGAGCAACAGATCTATCAGGCTCGTGTGGCCCTCGGAGGCCGCTAGTGACAGGGCCGCTCGACCAACTGGATCTCTTTGCTTCAGGAGGTGCATCGTCACCTCGACGTCTTCCTCTGTGCTCATCGATAGCGAACCTGGAATTTGGATTTGATACAATGGTGGTTATTTCTTATCTTCGAACAATAAAAATATACAAATTGTAATTGCACTCTATAATTAGGTATTTATAATCAATTTTAAGGATTTACTATTGTTAAGAGTAACTCGTGGGTTTGAGTGCTCATTTTTAAATGTATTTAACTTCTAAATTTTAGATTTACACTGAAATCAACAGTTCGTTAAGGGTGAATATTCAAGTTGACATTAATAATTAAATTTGCATTAAGATGACTTCCTGGTATTTTTTCATGATTTTGCTCACTTTTTCATCTATTTAACATTGGAAACAACTTAGTTTATTTGATACTACTATTATATGTATAAAAAAAGGTTTAGTAAATTAAAAGTTTTTGGGAGTCATAGGCACCTTTCGCTAAATGGTCTTATCAAAGTCCTGAATTTGAACATAAATTAATCCTCGCGCATACAAAAATTAAAAAAATTATTGAAACTTTGATAATATATTCTTTAAGGTATTTTCAACAAAAATTCGCTCGTTTTTTTATTAATTGATATTTTTAAGTTTATTTATAATACAATTTTTAATAAAATAACGGTATTTATATAGCAATTTGGAAACGAAATCACATACATATTTTTCTAAGCTAGATAATAAATAATCAAGTAAAATTAAAAGCGAATATTAGTTAATTCTAGCTATAAAAATATGATTGAATTTTCTTAGAAGTGCATGACAATGTGGTGTGCGCGAGGGTTATTTTGAATATAGCCCACTTTTACTCAAAAATAACAGATTATACTGAATAACTTTGATTACAAAGGCTCAAAAATCTGAAAATTGCTATGCAAGTTCATATAATCATAACAAATATTCCATGTAACCCCCAGCTTTTTAAAATTTAATACAGAGATATTAGAAATTTCACCAGGCAGCCACCTTAAGGTGAACCCAACCCACAACTTATCAGTAACATCCAATTTTCACTCGTTCTATATCTCAACTCAATTTGTATATTTTATTTAACGTAATTTTGGTATTTAGTGTTACTAATGAGTTCTAGTTGATTAAAATTAGTTATTTATAAGAAAGTTGTAAAGAAAATGTATCATCAAGTTCTTAAATTATCGATAAATAAATTACCGAAACATTATCAAGCAGTTCGTTTATAATACTGTTAAATACAAAGTTGGGTCTGCATGTTAAAAATGTCGTTGTTTGTATCGATCAAACATTGATCCTGCTATCATTGATCATGATAACAGGATCTTTCGCAATCTTGTTTTATTTTATCAATATACAGCGATAAATAAAGAGCTTCTGACGATCCATTTCTTTATTAAATAACTAATTTTAATTGAAATTAAGACGCGGTAAAGTAAATTTCATAATTACTCAATTCTCCTCAATACTATAATTACTAATTTTTCTTTTAACTCCGAGACAGTAGCAAACAAAAAACCACATTTACCTTGAAGAAGTCTTTCGGCGGTGCCCCAGTGGCCCTCCCTGGCCGCGAGCATGAGGGACGAGAGGCCCTTGGCGTTGAGAGTCGCGGGATCGGCGCCACGCGCGAGCAGGGCCGAGACCGTGGCCGTGGAGCCGTTGGTCGCGGCGATCGTCAGTCCGGTCTCGCCAATCAGCGTGTCCGGCTTGTCGACGATGACCTCGGACATGTCCAGCAGGTACTCGACGATGGACTCGTGTCCCTGGGCCGCCGCAGCGACGACAGCCTGCTGCGCGGCCTCCTCCCTGCCGACGTCGCTCGACGACGACGACGAGACACCCTCGCTTCCTTCCTCGCTGGTGGCTAGAACGACCCAGTCGCAGGCCAGCAGGTAGCCGACTACCGAGAGGCGGCCGTGTCGCGCGGCGTGCACGAGCGCGCACTGTCCAGCCATGTCGGCGTGGCCCAGCGATGCTCCGGCGGCAGCCAGTCTGTCGGTCAACAATTGCGACATTGATTTTTAAAACTTGCAAATGATGATTGTAATTTATTTTTGCTGAATTAGTCGATTTTTGATGTTTTAGAGAATTTGGCCAAGTGCAGCGAGGTTTGGCAAAGATTAGCATAAAGTTTGGTATAGCTTAGCGAGATTTGGTAATGTTGAGCTAATTGACTTAAGCAAAGAAAATATCCTGCTGAGTTTTGAGTTACTTGGATTTATTGGCTTATTTAGTGATTTTGTGTAACTTTTATAAATTTATGCAGATTTGCGCTACTCGTATAGTCTGTTAAGCAAATTATATACATCTGACAGAATTTATTGAACTTTATCTAAATTTGCATAGTGTTACCAAAACTTTGATAAACTTCGCCTGAATTTCCTAAACTTTGGAAAATTTTACCAAACTTAGCTGCAGTGCCCAAAATGGTCTATTTTAACAAGATATGACAAAGTTTGGTAACTCTTGGCAAGGGTAAGCATAATTTACCAAAGGTTGGGAAACAAATTTTTTCCATTAGGATGAATGAAACAAATTGTAGTAAAACGTACCGTCGAACAACATCGCAGTGACCTCGAGCGGCTGCCAATGTTAAAGCAGTGCAGCCTTGGCTGTTCGTAAGCTCGACGTCTGCTCCGAATTCCAGCAAGAGCGAAACCATTTCTACGGATCCTTCGTGAGCGTACATGCACAGAGCTGGCGCATTGCCGAGGTACTCCGTAATGAAATTCGGCGATGCACCGGATAACAACAATAGCCGCGAGACTTTGACGTTCGGACTGTAGACGTTGCGCAGAGTGCAAAGCGCCGACGAAACGCACTCCGACGATGAAGCCAACCACGCAGCCTGCGAACGGAATATGTCATTTTGAATCGAGTTAGATTCGCTATAATTCGTATTTTACGATATACGTGAAATGTCGCGTTACAAACCTGTAAATCCCGCGAGGGCCAGCACGGCGTGGCGCCTCTGTAGACGTGAGCTTTCAAGATGTGATGACCGAGCTCGAGCGCCTTTTCGCCGTCCAAGGGCGCTTGCAGTCTGGAAAGGCGGAAAGCTATCGCCGCGTGACCGAGCCGCAGATCGCAGAGGAATTTATTCGATTCGCCCTCGTCCCTTCTCATCAACCATTCCCTGAACGACGGGTGGAAGAACATGTACGTGTTGTCGAGGCGTTTTACGAGAAATCCAGAGAGCATCTGTAATAACGAACGGATAAATATACGTTTACTTTATATGTATGTACTATGAAGTATTCAGTATGATAACACATTCAATAATCACTTACTGCCATTCCTTTCATTGACAGCACAAATTAAGTGAATATATTTAAAGATTTTCATGTATATCTGCCTATCTTTAGATAACAAATAATAATTGAATAAAATTACCTTAAATCTCTGTAGAAAATCATCCCAGGAAACGACGAAATTATTGTTCAATGAATTAACGGAGTAAAAAATTTCTGGCAGAGTTAACGGATACAGCGCAGCGAGACACACGCCCAGCAATGGCTGCACCTTATCGAACGATGCTGCAGTTGGAAATCGTAGGTTGAAGTGTAGCAGATAAATCTGTGCAAGTGATACTGGTAAAACCTGAAAGAAAAATCCAATGACTTCGACACTCTTTAATGACCGCTCAATAATTGTTAATTTATAAACGCATTGCGATGCCTGTATTACAAAAGTTCCTTCCGATTGATAATGAATATTTTTAATTTTATTTTCATATAAAGTTGTGTATATATTATTATAGTTAATAATTTATAAATGAAAGTACATAGTTATATAATGTAAAAAATAACTAACAAATTGTTTTCATTTGTAGTTTACTTCCGGTCATATTTTATTTGCTTCTGGTCACCTTTGATTCAATCGCGGTCCAATTTCGAGTTATATGATAAAAAACGTGCGAGGCTTATTAGTTAAATAAAATCGAAGTTTGAAAAAACAGACGGTAAAGCCAGTTAACTACGAGAATAACGTAAGCATTAGTTTAATAGAAAATCACTTCCGATATAGTCCAAATTACACCCGGTTTGATACATGACACTGTCAGTTCACCGATTGATTACTTCCGGGTTCGGATAGAAATGAAATAAGTATGTGTGAAATAGCAAAATAAGTGGTCATAATTAGCTAACACAATACATCCATAAAGAATACCTATCTCAAATAAAGATTACGTAAAAAAATTAATTTTCAATTTTCAACTATTAAAATTTGTTTAACAAATTAAACCGGTTCAATTGTTGTAATCGTTATGACGCACGAATCATCTAAAAACCACACAACTTTACAACTCTATAATGATCTGCCATTCGAAAAACGAGATAAATTCTTATGGCACCAAAACAAGCCCTAAAAGTCCGTAACGAGTATAATGCAATAGAGTATTTGTACAACGATCGAACCTTGTAGCTGGCGGACTTGGCGACGAGATGGCCACTCTCGAGCAGATCCAGGGTGAGCTTGGCGAAGAGGAAGCTGCCGTTGGCCAGGGCGAGCAGATGCGTGGCGAAGCGCGTCTGGGTGGCCGAGCAGGAGGACTCGGCCTTGCCGTTGAGGACGGCCGTGACGTTGGCCTGTATCGCCGGGCTATGGGCCAGTCTGTAGCCTATGTAGTCGGCCAGGTCCCTGCTCACGTTGACGCCCGTTGCGTCGTGATTCAGGCTCTTGTCGAGGCAGACCCGCGTGTAGGGCAGCTGCTTCGTGCAATCGGCCAGCTGGCTGCGCACCGTGATCACGAGCTTCAGCCAGCCGGGGAAGTTGGGCGCGTGGCGGGTGAGGAAGGAGGCTATCGTGTCGCCTCGGTCGGGTCTGTGGTACTCGGCTTCGCATACTGCGTCGATTAATATTACCTGTGAAGGGGCGGTTGTTTTAATGGAAATACGTTAGAGAAATGATTTTGAAGAATGGGGATGGGTTTGACTGGGTGATACATTAAATTCAAGTTTTTAGGGTCAAACCGCACCGATCAAGAATTTAATAGTTGGTACGTTATTACATAACGAGAGGAAATGATGACTTAGTAAACATAATTTGACGTTTGATGTCCTTTTATAGTTGCAATTTTTTAATTGTATTTTTGATGTTCGAGCCCTTAGAAATTGATATATCATCCGAAATTTAAATAACATAAAGAGAATTTAAGTGTAAAAATACTGTACCATATTCGTTTCGGGTAGTCGTCCGGCTTTTCGCAGGCTGAAAAGAGGTTCGATGATACCACGAAGAAGGGCAAGATCCGGATCAACGGTGCACTCCTTCTGCGACAGAGATCCTTGCAAGTGTGGCTCGGAGAGTAGGTACTCGCGGTACGAGGCAAGCTGGGGCGCTTGGCAGAGCTGGGCAGCTAGGGAATGAATAAGATCAGGAACAAGGCACGTGCTGTTATTGTCAGCTTGGCAAAAGTGATAGGCCACCACGTGGGACGCCAATTCACGAATCTACAAAAAGGAAAAGTATTTCTTAATCTCCATTTTTCTAATATAAGTTGTACTATCATACTGCAGTATAGCCCACAATTACTTTTACAATGATACCGCTAGTTGGTAGAACTTTATATGATTTATTAGATGCATGTTGAGGTATGTATAATAACGAATTCGTAATATGTTCTTTAAATCGTTCTTTAAAATGTGTTAGTTAAGTTTATAACATTCATTTGTTTCTCCAAGTAACAGGTTTAAAATGTGTCATATCAGATTTGCGTGTTACTTTTTAAATAACATTTTTTTTAAATCAACAACCATTAAATTTGTTAATCCATACAATTGTGCCTTATTCATTTCAAATAATGTATACTTTTCGAAAACCGTGATATTCTGAGTGAAAATTTATTTTCCGAAGATTAAAGCTTATATCCAAAGCATATGCTAACTAACAAGGAGGGACCACGGAGCCCGGGTAACCGATTTTAATGAAACTTTAGAGATCGTTTTTTGATATCTAAAAATGAAGCCCAATACTCGTGGTTTTATCCAATGGGCCTTTGTGCGGTAGATACAGCGCATTTAATTAACGTCGATAGTATATCTATTTGTATTTGATTTTTAGCATGGCCCATATAAGCAATGCTAATGTTTTTTGGCACTATCTCAGATTTAAAGACCCATTGGATAAAACTACGGGTACTGTGCTTCATTTTTAGGTTCCAAAAGTCGATCCTCAAAGTTTCATCGAAATCCAAGACCCGGACTCCATGGTCTCCCCTTATAAGTACAATAACAAATTAATTAATTCTATAATATGAGTTAAGTTATTTCTTTTTCAAATTTTGAGTTTTACTCAGACAACATGGAGTTACAGCTAAAATAGCTATGGGTGTCCATCATTCAATATTACAAATTTCCTTTAATCAGTCAATACCCTGTTCTATGTTGAAAAAGAACGTTCTTTACAATGCCGTTTCAAACTCAACTAAAAATCGTTTGAACCTGCAAATCAGTGTTTCCAACGTACAAAACCATAGGAAATCCCATACCTTCTCGTTGGTCTGCTGGATGCTCATCCTGGCGGTGCCGGATGCGGCGGCGATCTCGAGCTCGCGCTCCTCGTCGAGCTCGCGCGCCTCGATCTTCCCGTTGCCGGCGACGGCGGTGGTCCCCTGCACGCGCTGATCCCTCTTGCGCCCGAAGCAGCTGTGATCGACGAGCTGCAGGACGAGGGCGGTCTTACCGGTGCCGGGCGAGCCGGACAGCAGGGCGCCCGGACTCGAGCCGTCCACCAGGCTCTTCAGCTCCTGGAGCAGCCAGTGGCGGCCCGTGAACAGGGGATCGCTCTCGAGCAGCGGCACCTCGAAGAACAGAGGCTTCAGCATCAGCTGGGCGTGCTGCTGCATGAAGCGGACTGCGCGAGGCGGGGGGAAAAGAGACAGTGGGGGATTAGTCGCGGGATCGAAATTCTATGCTGAGAAATGTGATATTTTCAAGTTGGATGCAAGAAAAAGAGGATGTATTTGTATAGGCATTGCATTTTTTTGCGAGTCGTGGATTTTGCAAAAACTTGGAGGGTAGTTTTGAAGAATACGTGTCCTAAAGTCATGAAATATAACTTATAAAAAGAGAATGTCTTGATTTGTTGTATAGATGTATACTTATCATTTTCAGCTATGATCTTTTTATCATGATATGACATTAAAGTCGCATATCTTTTGATAAGAAATACGGATAGGAAATACTGTAAGAAATAAGCTTATCAGTATGAAACTTTCTGTTAATTAAAGCCATCCAGTTTTGCATCGATGTTAATTTTTAGCAAATTATTTAAAAATTAAACTAAAGTATGTAGCAATGTAGAGTAATGCTTTAGAAATTATTTTAATGTATTTTCTTTACAATCTTAAGATCATTTTATTAAATCAGATACTTTATAGCTGCAATCAGATTCCTGACCGCGGTTACGCAGTTACGAGGCAGCTATATATAAAATAAAAATAAATTAGTTAACGCTCATAAAACATAACTTCAAATTAATGCAGATCGTGGGTAGAAAAATGCAGCATTGTTTTCCGCTTCTATCGATTGCACCAGGGCAGCAAGAATTATAATACGGAACCGATTGCATAACAGTGCCGGGAAGTGTCGGCAATTTTTATTTCTGTTCTACTGTCATTAAGAAAGAAAGTTGTTCGTTCGTTCAAAAAACAAGCAATAAAATAGTACAGAAGTCCGATCGCGACGTTGAAATACATTAATAACTGCATGCAGCCACGCGCGCTTTCCTTTGCCCCCGTTAATAAAGGCTGATATCAAACATTATAAAAGTCAAATTTGCAAAAGACGCTTGTATATAAAAGTCATATAATCTTCGGGAGCTGCGCGCGGCTCATTGCATAAACAAAGTGATTCTGACCCCGCTGGACGCTGCACATGATAGCCCGATGAAAAATGATTATATACGCGTCGTCGCGCGGCGGCGGCGGCTGCGATCGCGGTTGGGAGGTAGTCCACTTTCACAATGCGTCGCGCGCAGAGTGAAACTTAAGATGATAATTTATTGCCGAAGCTCTTAAATTATAATTACGACTACCGTGAATTAAAGCGCAAGAAAACAATTAAGAACGAGTTTTTGCGCGCCGCTCCTGGCCGCGGCGGACGAAGAAAGATTCAAATTGCGCTTTTTGCACGCGCCGATCCTTAAACTGCTTTACAATTTTTTTTCCAGGAGAGGCTGTGACCGCGCGCGTGTGGAGCAAACGGGTTCATCGAAAATTTCCCGCGAGTGTAGCGCGCACGATAAAGTGAACGAAAATATGGAAGCAGTATATATTGCGATATTGCTGTATTACGTGGATATATATCTGCCGTGTACAATCTGACTTCATAATTTTGTAATATTACGATCAGAGTTCATTTTTCTTTTCTTGACTTTAGTCTTAATTTAAATTTTAAGTATACGTATACACCCTAAGAAAAACTTCTCGATTATAGAGTATGTGGATTAAACGAAATTTTTGTTTGTTTCTTGAAATGAGCGTAAAAAGAGAAATTTATGTAAAAAATAACTCAGAATTAATAAAGAATGTTGAAATATCTATATGAATAATATTAAGTATATAACTTTTATTCAAGGCTCTATAAATGGAAAGTGAAAATTAATTTCAGGTTTTTTTGTTCATTTTGTCTATCCATGGTTAAAATTTTCTATTGATTTAGATCGTTTCGAATAAAACTCGATTCGAAACCCATACTCGGATCTGCTGATTGATTGATCATCTCCGATTGTGTCCGAATACATACGAAACTCAAGCGATTTCGGATTGTTTCTGAGTATTTCTGACATTGAAGAAATCTGTTTTTAATTACTCCCTTCAAATTTTAAAGTATATAACATGACCCTGCTACTTTTGCAAACTTCTTGGTCTCGATCAGCGATGCAATATACAAATACAATCTCTTCCAATATATCCATACAAGCCATAATGATAAGAATCACAAAATGATAATAAAAAACAAACTTACTCTTCGAATCGGCAACCGAGCCTTTGTAGTTGGAGGTCCTCGCGGATCGCCTGGCGCAGGTCCGTCGATTTTTGAAGGCGTTCTCGTCGATCTGCCCGGGCTGCGAGGTCGTGACGGAGTGCCTCCTGGAGGCCATGGGACTGGCGCTGCCGTTCGACAGTCCGGAGACCGAGACCGACATGGACATGGACATGGACGTCGAGGCCGACGTCGAGATCGACGCCAGGCTGCCCGCGCTGTCGCAGTCTCTCGACTTCTTGCCTTTGCCCTTGCCTGCGTTAAAACGGATATAGTTGCAGTTTGGTTAATTCATTGTTTGCAGATTTCTGTCAGTGACTTAAGTTCATCAAACACTTGTAATTATTTCATAAATATCAACTATTAGTAATTAATATTTGATCTAAAGGTGTATTGAAGACAAAATATATAGGGTATATATTTATATTCATAAACAAAATAAAAAATTTATTTCCAATTAGATTTTTTACTTCTATTTAGCATACTTGTGTCATTTATATTTTAAGATATATCAAAATATACTAAAATAAGTTATTATATCTTGCCTCAATTCAGAAAAGATAATGATAACGGAAAAATGGGTCTTATCACAAGTAGATACATAAATTCAGATCAAGACGTAAGGTAAATCAAGATATTATCTTATCTTTTACCTTTGGAGATAAAAAATAGTTTGTAGCATATTATTATAACTGAAACTAAAAAATTCCCATGATTTATCATACATATGGTTTATGATAAAAATTTGAGAATTTGGATAAACCCATACCTGTACTATTTTTCTTTAATAGGTACGGTTATTTTAAATAAAAAGCTGCAATTTAATTTTTTAACGTTGTATTATATAAATATTACGTTATTTTTTATAACTTTAGAATATTTAGCAACGAAAATAGCCATGAAATATTCGTAATAACAATTATGTAATACTCAACGTAGTTTGAAAATCATAAAATTCAAACACATCAAGAATTTGCAGTAAAAATTGAAAAAAAATCGAATAATGTCCTTTAAAAATATCATAATGTTATCCAAGGTTCGACTATAATAATCTGTATGTCTTCAATACGCCTGATAAACAAATCTAAATCAGCATTTGGGCATAAAATATTCATGCCCATTACACACAATTTAGCATCGTTCTCGTCCAACGATCTTCTCTCTATCCCACCCACATCTCGATTTAACGCAGGGTTGCAAACCGGAGCGATTTTGAAACGATTTTAAAGCGGTTTAGATAAAAAAAGACAAAACTAACAAGACTTATTTTATCCAAATTCTTATATCTGAACCACTAAAAAATCCCTCAAAAATCGTTCGACTCCAGTTTGCCACCTTGCTTCCTCCCATCACTTAAGGGGCTGCCGGATACCGTCATTGCAGTTTTTCCTTCTATTCAATAAAAAAAATGAGATTATCAAATTTCGCGAACGTACGCACAATCTATTTATCACTGAGGATGTACGTTCGTAAAATTTGATTAAATGAAAAATTGACTGATGCGTAAAACGAAAAATCGATAACGTCGATAAGTGGCTATAAGGTACAGGACTTCGTTCGCCCCTTAACCACCGCATACAATTGTACGCATACCTTTGGACTTGAGTGGACTGCGCAGCGCGCTGGCCGCCGCGACCTCCGCCTCGCTGGACGTGCCCGTGAGCGTGGACACGGGACTGGTGTTCGTGGAGGCGTGCGTCCGGGCCTCGAGGCTCGCCAGACTGGCGATCGACATCGCCGACACGTCATGGTGCTGATGGTGATGGTGCTGGACGTGCTGGGCCGAGGCGGGCCTCGAGTGCGCCAGACCGACGGGACGCTGCTGCTGCATCGGCTGAAGGGGATTGCAGGAGGCCGAGGAGGAGAGATCGCCCCCGCTGGTCGAGGAGGAGGCTCGAGGGTGGCCCAGCAGCAGGCCCAGACGCATGTACAGGTCGGAGTTGCCGGAGCGGCGGCCGTTGCCATTGCTGGACTTGGCTGGTAGGACGTCTTCCGTCAGCGCGGCGGGCTTCTCGTCTTCTGTAAGGAGGAGAGGAGCGCGTTAGTTGAGCTGGGTGTGAGAATTGCTTTTGGGGACGGTTTGGTATTACGAGATAATGCAAATGATGCTGGATATTTCTCTGATTTCTTGGAGAATAATTGATTTGAAAGAATGACCATTTCGATTATAGTGATAAAAAAAATTTATTTATTTATTTTAGCACAAAACGTGAATATATCAATCTTTACTCTTTAAGATTAATATTTTGATTTTGATTTCGCTGACCGAAAATATTAGGGCTTCTGAATAATATTACTTACAAATACATTTAAATAACACATTTATATGTAATAAATTTTTTTTTAATCAGAACAAAAGTAGTTACTTTTTTATCAATACGACTTTTAACAAATATATTTGCTTTCAAATTAATATTTAAATGCCATATGAAATTATATAAATATCATATCATAAAGCAATCGAATTGGAAAATGTTTATATAATAAAAACATGGAATGTTCCACTAAAAATGTATGCAAACTGATTTAGCCATCTCAAGTTTAATAACTGATCACAATTAAGGAGAAAATGCATATGTATTAAAGGTTCAAAATCATTTGAGATACCATATATCTTTCCTATTACTGGATTTCAAATTAAAATGTTTATTTTGTGAGATCAGAGAATAGAAATCATTTCATTACGTATTAAATTTGTGTACTATTCTAACTCAACAAACAAATAAAATACAAACAAAAAAAGTCGATGCATATCACACTGAAAATTATCTTTCATATGCAATACTAAAGAAAATTATGATTCCGTGCAATGGATCCCGGAGAACACTCGCATAGGGTTGAAATAAAGAATTACGGTTAATAAAAAAAATAGAAAATAACAAACTTATAACACATCATCGTACATATGCAAAAAAAGCATATGTATAAAACTATAAAACATGCCATACACAACTAAAATCAATATCAATAAAAATACAAGTGTTAGAAAACCAAAAAAAAACTCGTTATCTAAGCATCGAGAAAACAGAAAACATCAATTCAGAATTAATATATTCATCAACTGGATTCAGCTCAAAAGTGCATCGAAAACAAGGATGGGGCATCCGCCAAACACGCAAGCTTTCTCAAAAAAGTTCAGTACTCATTTGAGAGATCCAATCTCTACGGATAAATCCAGGCAAACGCTGATGAACCAAGCCGCTCAGCACTGAAAGCGTATTAAGTCCATTGAAAAAAACTAGTTGCAGCTAATTTATTCCGCGTACACACCAAGCGTGTGATGTGTATAAACGTACAACATACTCAAATTACGAAACTCGCGCATATGAACATTAACGAGCTCGCTCGACGATAATCGCCCGGGCGATGCAAAAACGATGCCGAGCGCGAGCAACAGCAAAAAGTAAAACTACGCAATTGCGCCAAAAAAAATAAACAAGCGGGAATCGACGAGAAGAAAAACTTCAGTGCTAAGCATGTTCTCTCGTCGAGACTACTCTACTCGCTACTATCTTGCAAGCACTTCTCGGTATAAACGTGTTCCTGCCTGGGAGTTTGTCCGACGCGTCGATGAGCTGATTCAGGCCGTCGCTCGCTGATCCCTGGCTACTGCTCCAGAGCGATCGGATTTTGCCGAGCACGAGGCCCGGCCACTGCGACTTTCCTTCCCAGGAAGCGGTCATCCAGGCTGCTTGCGATATGTGCGCGTTCCCGCAAACAGGATATTTTTTTTTAACATTACACGTTCTGGGCTTTGGTTCTTTTTCTTTTTACTGCTCGGTATTTTATAATAACGAGGATTTTCCGAATAGGGCAACTAACCATTGCATATATTTTGTTTTTGTCGGCAAGTCAATTCAAATAAATTCAAATACTTTATGGTCATTTGAGAAGCGAATGAGTAAATATGTTGATGCAATGATATGGTAAAAATATTGATTTGTTTGCTAAAATTATTAATCAACCAATCGAAGCTTAGACATCTAATAGACTATTATGTATATATAGATTGCATTGAAGTTTAGTAAGTTTTCTATATAATGTATCAGTGTGTAACTCACCCGAAAGCACTGAAGGGTTGTCCGTCAAATTTTGTTCTGGTGATTGGACTTCGCGCTTCGATTGTCGATTGGACGCAAAAGGGCTCCTCAACGCTTTCGCATTCAGGAAGAACTTTTTTCGTTGCGTGGGTGGGGTTGGACAACCTAGAACGTATTTAAATTAGTTATTTTCTTTTAAAATTTCCTTATTTCTCTTGAGTTTCAGAGTATTTTAAACTTACTTTGTGCCATTCCTTGAGCCTTGTTACGGGATGCAGCGGATTCTGGTAATATAGGTGGCTTTCCTTTCAGGCATTTTCCGTCGTCGTTTAATTCCTGCAAAGAAAGTACAAAAAATCCAAGTGTAAAATATAAATTATTTATTTTTATGCTTTCTATATAAAATGTTGAGGTTTCTGTTTTTGCGCAAAGAGGGAATTAAAATGTATGTTGAATAAGCAGATAAAATCAGATTAAACTATCATGATTGAGTAAGATATTTAGATAAAAGTTGAATTGGAGACCGGTATATACATCGTGTTATCCTCTTATCTATACGTATTACATAGGATAATCCGCAGTCTTCAATGTACAGGTATTAAAATTTGAAAGTAGTTTCAAGCTTTGAAATTTTAAGTAAATCCTTCTGCAACGTAGCCAAGACGTATTACTTATTCCAATGCAGAATATTATAAATAAATTACACAAATAAGTTTATTATCCTTAACATTTTACTTTCATTATTTTATTATCAGCAATTTCATTTAGCCCCTCGAGTGCCGAAAACAATATTTAAAAAGAATGTTACGTTTAATCCTGTAAGGTCAAGAATATTTTAAAAACGACAAAAAAGATTTTTTGCATTTAGTTATCCTTAAAATGGTCTAAAAATTAGATTCCAACTCGATTCCAACAGTTTATTAAAGTAAAACTAAGCTCTAAATATGATTTTTAGTGATGGCCTTTAAACACGACTAAAAGTCCTCCTAATCTTAAATTAGTTAAATTGGAATAACTAACATGGCAGATCGTTAGTTCGAGTGCTACACAAGAATCAATCCATCGAAAGAATTAATAAAAAATATGTTTTTTAAAATATTTTTATGGAAAAATCAGTAGCGTCATGCGCATTACTTTGTTCTTATGATATCGCCATTTTGAATTTTGCGACAAGCAACTAAGTTCTTTTTTTATGCTACCGCAAGTAGTGTCTTCCTTTTGAGTAGGCGGATGGAATCCAACCGACTTAGGACCTTAATTTTGGATTTTAGTTTTATTTCAACGCGGAAAAGTGAGCATCAATACATGAAAAATACTGCGTGGATCATCAGAAATGTGTCACAAAAAAGCTCAACCTATATAAAAACTCCAAAAAATGTGTCATATTTTCCAATTCCATCAAAATTTCAGCGCAGTCATAGTTTCCCCTCGCGATGAGCAAAACGATCAAGCAACCAGATGCGACAGTAGCACGAACCTGCGATCGTTGCGTGACGGGCGTGTGCGTCCTACCGGCGAACTTCAACCTGGGCCTGGGACTGCCGCACAGCGAGTTGACCGTCGACGAGCTCTCCAGCCAGTCGATGCAGTGGCTCGCGTTGAAGTAACTCCCGTGATGGCCCGGAAAGTCGGGGGTGTCCTCGTTGTCGAGGGGCTCGTCGTTGTCGTGGAGTCGGCGCCGGGCGGCCTCGTGCGCGCACAGGGGACAGGCCTCGCTGCGAAAGAGACAGGAGTAGCAGCGCTCGTGGCCGCAGGAGTCGATGAGCCGGCGCTTCTTGCCCTTGTCGAAGGGCATCTCGCAGGACGGGCAGATCGAGCCGCCGCCGCCGTTCAGCGCGCCCGTAGACTCGACCAGGGCGCGGATTTGCGCCAGATCTGCAACAGGAAAGGATAGGAGATTTATGTTCACGTGTATATTTTTTTTCTTTTTTTTTTAATGAAAACGAAATGTTTAAAATATCAAATGATGCCGATCAACTTTTCGTCATAGCGGTTTCAAAGTTTTGCCGATATCTTTGAATATTTGATAAAAATGTCAAAAGTCTAGAAATAAACTACCGTGAATTATAAGAAGGAAAATCAGTATTCTTACTAATTAGATAATTAAGGATTTAAATAAATTAAAGCATTTAATTGGCTAACTAATTTAATAAACATAGGTATTGATCGCTACGAGTTACATTTTCTTTTATTTAAAAATGGAACCAATTTTTTAAACGTTTTATGTCGATGATTAAAGGGATTTCTGTTCGGTTATTTCAGTTGTAGTTTACTTGGATTATGAGGTTTTTAATTTTTGATGGCTCATATTATGTACATGCTTGGCGGTATAGTAAATACAGGTTTAGCGCTTATGCGCTATTGTATTTTAGGAATTTCATAATTAAGGTAAGCTTGAGATATGTCCTGGTTTTCAGACAAAATGAAAATATCTATTTGTTACTAATACAAGAATGATTGATAGTAATTTTTTCAGTTATTGATAGGAAAACTTTTTTATTTAAAAATATGCAGAACAATGAACAAATGTCAGATTATTGGGCTTAACCATACTAACATTGGTACTTTTACCTTATAATTATTGATATTTATGATTGAAATGAAATTGTCCAGTATACACATCGATATTAATTTAAAAAAGGTACAAATAATTATTTTATAAAATATTTATTGATTATAGCTAAATACAAAATTAAACATTTTCTTCGTGAATTCACGAACGTCCTCTCTAAATAATACTTATATACTTAGTATAAAAGAAAGTATTGCTTATTGGGATATTTTAGCTCGGTAAAATGATAGTTTTCAATATAATAAGTTACAGTTTTTCCGAACTACAAATTTTTTTTTGATTGTTTAAAGAAAATTTCAGAATTGAACAGAAACACGTAAAAGCACAGAAACATAGGTACACTCGACGTGGATATATTCTGATCGAATGTTTTGAAATCGTGCCACCTTATTGGTTAATTCCTGTGAATCAGAGAATTTCATTGGAGCATTTTAAAAACGTTCGATCAGAATATATCCACGTCGAATGTACATATATCCTACTGGTATAGCGTGTCATATATAATATTATACATGGATTTTCATTATAATATAAGATGAAAAATATTTTCAAATCTACGTGCCAGCATATGCCATGACTATATTTGGGATTTCGAGAAGGTAAGACGTATAACAATTGACCTACGCAGGTACAGGTATAAACCGCTTGGTAGGTACCATATTCACACACTGTTCGGTAGGTCGATGCAAGTTATAACACGTTTTGAACCTACTAAATTTGGCTAACTATGCAGCTGTGTATTGTATTATAGTAAGACGAATTGTGAGATTCTTGTTATATTTATTAGCGTTATGTACATAATTTACTGCTTTTAGACCAAATTTTAATTTTTTTTTATAATTCAATATGTGCGTAAAATTATTATACAATTCGTTTTCTAACATTTGATGACATTATTTATACAATCGCAATATTCACAACTCTCCAAGGCCGGAACGCAGTTTCTAAAAATTACAGTAAATGTTAAATACGTATTTTTGTAGATATTTAAAAGTTAAATAAATTTTAAATAACTACGTAAAATACTCATAATCGTATTTTAGTAACAATGCGATTCAATTTACCAAGGAAATCTTTGAATATATTCATTAACTTCTGATGTTTACTCACATAAGCCATGTGCGTGTAAACGTAAAACAAAATCTTTTTAATTAGTCAAAATAAAAAATAAATGTATTACATTTTCAGATAAAAACATTTTCTTATGTATAAATACAAGTCACATAAGATCCTAGAAAACTTTCTCTCATTAATTTTAATGGGAAAAATAATTATACTCGGAGTCACGCTCGTGCCGGCTGACCGAGCGCGCGCGCACCGCAAATCGCTCGGTAGCAGAAGATAACGCGCTATCGGCACGCGGTTCGATTTCTAACCTCCAAGCCGAGCGATTCGCCGCTCCATCCACGCGCGTCGTTTCTCTCTACATGATAAATTGGGACGCGACGTTAGCCAAAAAGTCCAAGAAGCCTCTGAAGCATCCGTTTCTTTGTCTCGAGACCAAGACCTGTCCGAGCTACATCTTCCATCCGAATAAAAAGAGAAAAAAATACAAAGCCAAAACCGCTATAGAATAAGTTCTTTCTCTCTCTTTCCCATTATCGCTCGAGCGCCAGACGTGTCTCGAACGCTCAACTCGAGCGCTGCGAGCGTCGCTAACGATTTCTCTTTCTCTCTCTCGCACTCTCTTTTATCTCTTTCTATTTCTCTCGTGCCTCCTCTACACATATACAATAGAGTCTCACTTTAACTTTCAAAGTAAAATAAATAAAATGAATACGATTATTCAGATTCAGTTAGGTTTTTAAGAGTCAAATGGATAGAGAATATCTTTCTCTATTTTAACATACTGCACTATGTATATTTACATAAGTTAGTATCATTTTTACTTGATGATAAAAGTTATGTAGAGAGGCTTTTATAGTATATGTTTAGAAAAAGAGTAAAAGTTGGAGCAGATATAAGACCGAGCTGTTTCTTTGTATAATACAAGAGCAAATGCTAATACTCTATCATTAACAAAGAGTAAAACTGTCAATTCTCTATTTTTAAAAAAGATTATAAATTCCTGCTTCTTTGCGCCGGCTTTTACTCTTCCTATTGAGCTCAGCATACAATACACACGGCAAATTATCCACATAAATCTTGGCCGACTTATATATATTCACAAAAATATAGAATTTAGCAGTTTTCCCTCTTATTAAGAAGTCTCCACCCAGCAAACTTTTTCTCTATATTGAGTTTAGAATAATTTCTGCATGCTGTCCTGCCCAAAAAAAACAACATAGAACAGTATGTGTATGCGTGCGAGCGTGCCGGCACTGCCGGCGAAGCAGGACAGAAATATATACACGCACGCTCGAGCGCTATAGAAAACACTGGAACTCATTTCGTTCCAATGTACAGTGCCGTATACACGAGAGCCAGGCTTGCGTGAAATAAAAGAGCGAAGGAGAGAGGGAGAGCGAATGCGTGCGAACTATACGCGGCGCGTCGAGCGGCAGTTTTCCGAAGCGGCCGCGCGCCGGTACGCGGAGCGGAGCGCGCGCGCGCAGACCGCAGAGCGTTGTCGCTCCAGTAATAGCGGCACGAGCAGAGCAGAGCGTCCGTGCCGAGCGTCGCCGTGTTTTTCGCGTCGCTCTCCCGCGAGCGCGTCTATATATACCTAACCAGCCGTACACAACACAGATATCCAAAAAAACATATATATGTATATACATACACAGCGCGCATAGCGTTTTTACTGTACGAAGCGCGTGCCGCGAGGTTCGATCGTCGCCGGCGGAGGCGGCCGCGAGTAAAAGGCAAAAATACGATCGCAGTGAGTATAGCGTGCACTCGTGAGAGAGAGAGAGAGAGAGAGAGAGAGACAGACGCAGCGCGTGCGTGGTCTCGAGCGCGCGCGCTTCCAACGCAGGATGGCGTCGCTGGAGCTGAGCTCGCTGGTGTCGGTGGCGCGCTCGCGTCGTCGCCCGGCCCGGTACTCGCCCGAGCTGAGCGCCGCCGCCGCCGCCGCCGCTGCCGTCGCCGCCGCGCAGCAGCAGTCGCACACGCAGCAGTCGCAGCAGCAGCAGTCGGAGATGTGCATCGGCGGTGGCGCTGCGCCCGAGTCCTCAGCAGCTTCCGCGCCCCTGATCGGGAGTCCCGTCCTCGCGGCCACGACAGCGACGGACCTCGTAGCGCAACGACTGCAGGAGCACCAGCTGCAGGAGGAGGCGAACAGCGAGGAGGCCGGCGAAGGTGGTGTCGGCGGTGGTGGTGGTTCTGCTGCCTTGGCCAGGCAGCAGGACGGCTCGGAGGAAATGGCGCCCGCGGCGAGCAAGCGCTCCAGGCACAAGCCCAAGAGGAAGTACAAGAAGAGACAGGCGGGCGAGGAGCTGGTCGGCTCGGCCGGCAAGAGGCCCAGGGTCGCCAATGTGCTGCTCGAGAACGAGATGCTCATCGATGAGATCAGGGTGAGGAAGGCACTGTGGATGAGGACCCACGAGCAGCACCACTCGAGCGTGCTCACGGCACCGCTCTGGGAGGAGATCGCCAAGGCTCTCGACACCACGCGTAAGTGCTGCTCGTTCTGCTGATCGTTCTGCTGCTCGTTCTGCTGCAGTGCAGTCCCTATCCCCACCCCCCCCCCCACCCCTTCCCGTTGTTATTTTTCTTTCTTTTGTTTGGCTTTGATGGGCTTTTTTTCTTCCTTGGCCGTGTGGTGAGATTGTTGACAGAGCACCGGGGATAAAGGATAATATACGTATACTCGTGCGAGCACAGTCTTAAGATAATGAGATTTTGCGGGAGTTCTTTAGTCCGAGGGGCATTTGAAGACTAATTTTTTAGGAATGGAGAAAGTTTCTAGTGAATTTACGTTGTTGTTAATGTACAGCTTTCTAAGAACAGTGATTCTACGCTCATTGTCAAATTATCGACTCTTAGAATAGCAAAAATCTAATAACTGTATCTAAATCTTGTAAAAGTACTGCTTTTAAAATAATTATGTGTAGAAGTGCGATCAAAAGACATTTTCTTTAATAATAAATAAGTTTGATTAACTATTTTTTTGCTTTTTTCGGCGAAACAAGTAAGCAGTTCTGCGAACGGCAAATGTATGGCCAACCATTTTTATTGTTTGTGTACATTAAAATCTGCCAATTGATTATCATAACCTCAAATTTTAGAATTTACATCACTGTAAAATTACATCCTGACAGTTAACTTAACATTTTTTAATATATTTACTACTCAGAATAGCTCCTTTAATTCTCAAAATTGTAAATTTTTCTACGATCTTTTACAGTGCAGAATGTTTTACACGATGGTGCATATATATATACATATATATCCTTGCAAATTTATCGGTCAATTTATTTTTTGAGGTTAGGTTTGCGTCGTTCGTTCGATTGATTGTTGTTGTTGGTTTGGCGGATGTGTCATGGTCGATACACGGTACCTGTGTATGCACGACCTGCACGCACTCGGTTCTGTGAAAGTAATGCAATAGTATCAATATATATGTGTCGCATGCACACGAGAGGATGCATGCGGTGTTAGCACGACACGAGGTGAAAATACTCACGCTAATTATGTCCTTTTGCCGCACATTAGTGACACGCGATTACAGTATCTTTTTTTAATAATTGTTTACGTTATTTTAATGTACTTTTTCAGATGTTGTAGGTACGAATATTGCCGAAAATTCGTTTTACGCTGTTTTCGGCGAATGTGAACTTGTGTTATTGTTTACTTTAGTACTGTTTATATTTTGAAACTAGTTCATTTTATCTAGTAGTTTTAAATTATGGGCAATTAATGTTTTAAAGAACTTTTGCATAATTTACTTTTCATAATGTTAATCAAAACTTTATTTTAATTATTATATTTCATCATTTAAACATTATTTTGCATTTTAAATCAGCATTAATTAAAGCAATTTATGTCGTTAATTTATATACATAATTATTTTTAATTTTTTAAATTAAGTTAAATTGGTTATAAAAAGCACAATTTTGAATTTTAATACTTGATCTCTCGCGTTCCCTGCAACCCGCGGTGAATACGATATTCATTGCGGATGAGGATTGCGTCACGTGTTGCCGGTGCTTCTCAAGAAATTGCTTTTCGTTCGACGTGTAACTGTCTACGATTATCCTCATCATTAATATCATTGCATCAATTTGTTACTCCTGACGTCAAATTAGAGAGAAAATGCATGCTATTTTTACAAGAGAAGAAATATCATTATTCTCCTTTCTATTCGGTTTCTTTAGTTTAGTCAGTAGGCAGTATTTTTACTCTGTCACCATACACCTACTCTACATTTTCGTTGCTCATGCTATTCCTAAACGCTTGGGTAAACTCGAGTTTTTAGAACCAACAATCGTGTTATCGTCTGAACGTCCCCTTTACGTTATCGCGTTTTGGTTGGTTCTCAAGAATAAGCATACATACGAATGTACCATTGATAATTTTCTCCTAGAAACTCATGTTTTTTTCATGAACCTTTGAAAGATATCCTCATGTGCATAAACAATAGATATCATGTTTTAAATACCTAATTTTCTTGTTTTTCTGTTTTTAAACTTTACTCCATTTTTGGTTTTTAGTTTTTTTTCTAAATTAAAAATTTACAAAAAATATTATTTTACACTCTCAGCTCGACTATTAAATAAGTTATTTTTCACTTTTGCAACTTTCGTTAGACGTCACAAAATATTACTACAAAATTACACGTTTTTCTTATCTTTTTTGTCGTAAATTTCTTCCTCGTGATGCAATTTCCATGCCTCTTTAAGTAGCTCTAGCGCGCTTCATTTGCGACTCTCCGCGTGCAAGTATATACAAAAAAAGCACGCGCCGTTGCATAACCAATTGTATATTTTTTCGTTGTCACGCGACGGGTAATCTCTTCTATTGGTACACAATGCAGAGAGTGCCTCGACGCGTGCACAATATGCAATATGCTTCGCTCACTTGGCGCGCGCATTCTCGATTTTGTTCGCGCTCGCGCTGGGTGCTAACGAACTGGGCATTTTTTCTTATCATCGAAACGCGAACTGCACCATACAGAAATATTCAATCACACGTTTCTCGTCGACTTAATACGTGGGCGGTTTTAGCCCCCTGGTGCTAAAAGCACTCAGGTCAAGTTGTGCACAGTCTCTGTATCGTATCTCAGCGGGAAAAAATCGATGCCCTTCGGGGTGCTAAGTTTTTGATAGCATTCTTCCTGCAGTGGACCGTCGACTGCATAGACATCACCGCAAGCCTTTTCTTATTATTAAATAAAAGATCCCTATCTGAATAAGTGATGTTTGGAAGAAGTAAAGTATGTATCTTAAAAATCGATGTGATTGGCTGTGGAATAAAGGCGCGAAAAAGACAACTATTCGAACGTCCGAACATTTTATTTGAATAGAACTTTTAATAAATTAGATTTCGGTTTGTTTATGACTAATAATACTATTATCGCTTTTCTTTTAAAAAATATACGCCATCTGTAATGGACTTTAGTCTATTTTTAATGTTATTATATGTAACGTTGATTAAAGCTTTTACATTTGGAACCTGAAATTTAATATTAATTATTATTACAATTATCATCATTACAAATTACTTTAAAATAAAAACAAGTCTAATAGCTAACATAAAAACGAGGAATAGACACGAAAAGAACGTTTAATGCGTTCCTTTTGTATTTACTCCCAATACTAAATCTACTTTTCTTATACTACAAAGCTGTGTATTAACAATCCGATGCTTGATTTACAGAGGAAAACATCCGCAAAAGATGGAAGAGCATGAAGGACCACTACAGGCGCGAGCTGAAAAAATCGATGACGGACCCGACAGCTCCGCCCTCGCTCTGGCCCTACTACAAGAAGATGCGCTTCATGAAGAGCCAGATGTTCGTCTCGCTGCGTCGCAAGAACGGCGAGGATCACCTGGAGATCCTGAGCGACGACGAGGAGGAGGACATAAACGGCCAGTGGAACGGCCAGGAGGTCCGGGGCAAGCAGGAGTGCGGCTCCGACACGATGGACGACTACGAGCTGTCCGAGGAGTACAACGAGATGGTCAAGTACGAGCAGCACATGGCTCAGCTGTCGCACCAGGACCTGGACGGCACCCAGGAGGAGGAGGAAGACGAGGAGGATGACTCCCAGCAGCAGCTCGAGCAGCACCTCGAGCAGCAGCTCGATCAGCAGCAGCAGCAGGAGGAGGAGGACGAGCAGGAGGAACAGCTGCAAGAGCAGGAGGAACTGTCCCCGGTACCCTCGCTGCAGGATCAGGAGGAGCTCGCGGCCCTGCAGCAGGTGCAGCAGCAGGTCGATCTGTCGGAGCTGTCGAACATGCCAACGCTGCAGCAGCAGCAGCAGCAACAGCAGCAACAGCAGCAACAGCAGCAACAACAGCAACAACAACAACAACAACAACAACAACAGCAGCAGCAGCAGCAACAACAGCTGCCCATCATCACGACGGACGTGATATCCTCGATGACGACGATAGCCGACCTGGTGGGCATACCCGCGATAGTGACGACGACGGCGAGCGCCCTGTCCGATCGGCTCTCGGCCCTGCAGCAGCACGGCGACCTGTCCGGCCGGCTCTCGGCCATGCAGCAGCGCGCCTCCGACATGAACGGAGAGCTGAACGCGGCCATCCAGGCCTCCGGCAGACTGTCCTCGATGCAGCAGAGACAGGCCGACATGAACGGCGAGCTCGCCCAGATGACGGCCAGGCACTCGGCCCTCCAGCAGCAGAGGGCCGACATCAACGGCCGGCTCTCGGCCATACAGAGGACCGCCGAGATGTCCGCGATACAGCAGAGGGCCGACATCACGGCCATGCACGAGCGAGCCCAGCAGCTGACCGCCATGCAGCAGAGGAACAACGGGGTCGTCGACAACGGGGTCGACGGTTCCAATGTCTCGCCGATCATCGGGGACGAGAGGGGCGGCATCTCGGACGACTACCACTTCTTCATGAGCTTGATGCCGCACGTCAAGCACTTTACGTCGCTGCAGAAGCTCAAGGTCAGGAATCGCATACAGCAGATCATCATCGAGGAAGCGTCCAACTGCCAGTACGATCCGTTGGGAAACTGTTGAGGCCGGTGTGTGAATAATGTAGTGCGTGTTTATATTTTAGTGGATATGCATATGTGTGTATGTGTGTGTGTACGTATACGTGTGTACGTGTGTAATGATGCGGGAGTGTGATGTGTGCATGTTGTTGAAGAGAAACTTAGAACCAAAGTTATATGCGGCATTGGCCAACTTGGATGAGTGTACATTGTGACATACTTCTTTCTTATACTTAAGTGTTTGCTGATTCGATGAATTTGTTTCTTAGCGATAGTACCTGCCATACGACTATTAGGTTTATACACATTTATATAATAAGCAAGTATGTGCAACTACGCGTGTAGGTTGTTTGTTGATTGAGTTAAATCAATACACGATATGAAGAATTACTATAGCTTTAAAGATGCATGGTCCCATGCTTGGGCAGAAAGTTTCTAATGGAAAACCTATTTTAATGAAATATTTTTACCAAAAAAGGACGTGTACATACGAATAATAGATCATATATGTATACTGAGCAAATGTATGTTTACTACAAACACAAGTAACTAATAAATTAAATCATACCGAACCAAGTGTCTGGGTAGAACTCTTTATAAACTCACACTGTTTGTATAGAATATATACATCGAAGCTTATTCGGAATGGCACATGAGATCTATGAATCTACACCGAATTCTTTTTAACGGAGAACAGTTGTGCTCGCTGTACATAATTAATTTTGTTAATAACTCATTCGCGAAAGTTTCGTGAACAAAAAACAACAAAAACCAAGAGCAATCGGAAAGACTGTAAATTTGTGTATGTACGATATTCAGAACAGACAACAATAGCGGTGAACGCCGTCCGATTTTCGCCGGGGCGATTAACCTCCCGCTCTCAAACCGATTTTCACCGTTGTTTCTTCTTTAAAATCATCGGCCCACCCCTTCGACTACTTTCTAATAAAACGTCGGTCTATCTCGGCTTCGCTTCGCTTCCTGTCTCGCTCTTTCTTCCAAGATCACGAACTCGTAGATCATCGACGTCGCTCACCGAAAATTACACTGTGCGCGCGCCGAGAGCGATCCTGAAATATTGCCAATAAAACGTCCGAGTTCATTCTCCTCGTGAGGAGCGCAATAATACAACAGCACAACAGCAACTCGCTGACTCGAGAGAGGAGGCTTAGAAAGCGAGGTCAAGTCGAGGCGAAAAACGAAATGAATGACCAGCGTGTTTTCGACGATTAGCCAAGCGCGATTCCGTCTCGGGATACGACAAGTCGAAGACAAACGGTCGATGATGAGTGATTCGTATATAATACAAGTGTGTAACGATGTAGATGACAAATGATCCAAAGTGCCGTTGCGCGTATAGAGTGGCGAATCTTCAAGTTTGAAATATCACACGCTCGATTTTGGAATGTCTTTAGAATCACTGATAAGCTTTGGCAGTATTACCTGTTTGATCTTGAATTTGATGAACTGAACCGAATTCACTGAACGAATGAAATTTGTTTTTTATGTACAAAAAAAATTTATTGAACAAAGTTTTATATTTATGTATTTTAGTGTTATTTTTGTTTTCATAAAAATCTTATTGAAAATTGATTACAATTTACCTACTTTATATGACGATTTCGTTCAGTGCTGGCACTATCAAAAAAATGTTTATATATATTATTTGAAAAAATAAAATAATATGTAAGATAAATCTAAAAATTTACTTTTTTATAAAACAGAGTGAAACTATTTTACGTGATAACAATGTTAAACTGTATTCAACTTTCTTTAAAAAAAAAATTTTGTATAACCGCGTGATCAGTACATATAAGCATTTCTTATGCGCCCACAATGAAATTCACAAGAGTGGTTTTTAAGCTTCTAGATTCTCTATAGCAAACATAATAGGCGTAATTATAGTAATGACCTGTATATTGAGATCCTTATCGTTGTAAGAATATTAAAAAAAAAATATTGTAAATAAAGATACTCTTACAGCACTCGCGTGTGTGTGCGTACCTCCGACTACACTCAACCTCATTATACATTACAACTAATTTTACATTTCTCGTATGTGTACGCGAAGAAAGGAAAAACGAAACAATGGGTGCACGTATAGCGAACGCGACTGAAGAGCAAAGCTTGCGTATACCTGTGTATATACGCGACATGAGAAAATCAATTAGGGCAGAAAGGAAGAGGCGATTCCGGTCTCGCTCGGCTCTGACCTTATCCGCGCGCGACGCGACGCTGGGTTCACACGTCAGGTGCAGCAGCAGCAGCAGCTGTTGTATTTGCTGCTCGCGATAATACCGTAAGAGCATTAGGTCAACGCACCGAGACACAAACCTCTGCAGCAGCAATTTTGTACAACTCGCGCTTGTTGCAGGCCGCTCTTCGTCTTTCCTTTTTTCTTGCTTCCGCGGATGAATGTTTTTTTTTTGTTTCTTCTTTCCGGTCCTCGGATACAATATCGTACAGCGTATAATTTTTGAGAATATGCATATGAGAGATCCGTTTATTGCATTTTGTTTTCTTCTGGGATCCACCTTCGTGTTAATAACGGCGAGCTCTGTTTTTGTAATTTTTAACACGGTGTATTATTATTTTAATGAATTACGCCCTGAATGTAAACCGTGTTTCTCTTTTTTATTTCGTGTGTTCCATTCCAATTTTGTATTCACGATATGATATTAATGTACCGTGTCATACATTTAATGTAAAAGAAATATGTTGCTTTTCTTGTGCCAAAAGAATATTCACTTTTTTTGTTAAGTGTGAGAAGTGGTACGATGAGTGATTTTATAATTTTAAAGAATAAAATTCTGTACATACTTATAAAATTGTTATTTGTATTATTTTTTCATGTTATCGTTATAAGGTTTTTCTTTAGTATAAGTTATCTAATATTCTAATTATCTGTTCTATAAACTCTATATTCAATGAAAATTAAAATAAATGTCAAATTTTAATTGATTCTAAATTTTTGTTTTCTATTCCTTTGTATTCACATTTATAAAACTAAAAGTTAATTACTCGTGTAACTTATTAGTATTAATTTATTTAAAAACCTAAATTCTCAAAAAAAAAATTAGTTTTAAAAAATCCTCTAATATGTTTCAAAAAGAAAACTAATATTTTAAATGTTTACTTTTATGGGGAGTCGTTGCTTATTTAGAGAACTATGCCTAACTTGGACGTTAAAAAAAAAGTTTTATATGCTTCCAGGCGTCAACAATTTTAAAATTACATTTTAACAACGTATTTTGCAGAAAAGCAAGAAAATTCGACTAGTTTCGTTCAATAATAGCAAAGGGATAATTTATTTATTTTCTAATTCACAAGCATCTCAAGTAATAACAATACATTATTCAAAAATACTTTATATGAAGTTCAGAGTACACTTCGATGAAACAAAGTAGACGCACCTTACTCCAGAATAATATAACTTAACATCGCGGCTAATTACGTAACACTCGAGCGAAAGCTCAGCGCAGCCCAATAATTCCTCTTCCCATTTTCAAAATGATCATCATCAATAAAAACCCGACCAAGCAACCCAGCAGTAAAGAAAGTCGCTCTGCTCGGTGCATCTGCAGCAACTACCTATACAACACTGAAGGAGCGAGCGCGCAAAAAAAGCTTTAAAAAGCCAAGATAAAGAGCCTCGAAACAAAAAGTCGTGCACAGGCCGCTGCTGTTGCTGCTGCTGCTGCTGCCAAAGTGTGTATAGCGGCGCATCGGCCTGTGCACCTGTCAGTCCATCTCCCAGGTGAGTTTCCGTTCGATCTTCTTGCGCGCGCTCCGCTTTCCACGACCATCATGCAGTGCAGTGCAGTGCAGTGCGCACCAGCGGCGCAGAGCAGCTCTTCGCGAGAGATCTGCGGTTGTATGGGTAGATATAGGTATACGGTGCCTTGCGTCGCGACCCAAATCGAAAAACTCGAGAGGACGAGAGTAAGAGACTCGAGGTGTAGTTGTGGGTATTACAAGCCAGGGCAAAAGTTAATTTTATTCTTGGTCGTTTTGTGTAATAGGGTTACTTGTGCTTTAAATTGTAAATTGCACTGTAGTATGTTTCTAGTGAAAACATTTTTTTGCTACGCTTTGCCAAAACATATAGCGAATGGTATCCTGTACGCAGTTTCGGCAAAGTTAAGAAAAATTAAGCAAAGTATTTCATATGACATTCTCATTTGCATAAAGATTCACTTAATTTTACGAAACTTTTTCTGACTTTGTCCAGCGTATCTAAAAAACTTTTTTTCCAAACTTTACTTAACTTTCTAAACATTTGTCGAAGATGACTGAAACTTTGTCAGCTAACTTTGCGGATAGTTTATTTCACTATTAATTAGGCAGACTGACAATCTTTGGTAATGTTAAGCAAATTTAGGCAAAGTTTACTAAAGAATATAATATAAAAAATAAATAAATCAATAAATAAATGTAAGCAATATGAAAATCTTAAAACAGCGCTAACATTGAAACATAATATAGTCTCTTGAATGGTATCGTACCATATATATAATCATATCGATAATATTAGACACAAACTTTCCATGGCTATATTTTTTAAACAGAATCACAAGAGATTGTGTTTCTTGTTGAATATACGTATATTTAGTTATTCTAAACATTTTTAATCCATGCGTTCTATAGTGCTTGCATGTTAAAAAATTATACTTCAAAGAGAAATATCTCAGCGATGAAGAGAGTAGGTGAGAGTGGGAGACAGAGGGGAGAGAGAAAAGTAGGAAAGCCGAATTACTTCTGCTGCGATTCCTGTCCCGAGAGTCGGGCCATCGATAGCGACGCAAATCGCAATTGCGGTAATTATTCCCTCTCTTGCTCTCACTCACGTGATAAATTCGATACCTCATACGAAGAATAACAGATTTCAAAACTTAAGACGAAGATTAACCAAATTCACCAATTCGCGATGAAGACTAACAGATTTCAACTAGTTGCGACGAAGACTAACCAAATTCACGAGCCCGCAGCGAAGACTAACAGAATTTAGTAGTTCCATACGAGGAATGATGTATTTAATCATTGAAATCTTTAGGTACTGGAAGTCTGCAGTTATGAATAAGCTTTCAGTATGAACACTTTTTAGTACTGGGCTACCACCACTTGTAAAATTTTCGTAATGCCGATATTGTTAGATCAAATCAACGAAATGATAAATACAAAATAAAATTAATAAAAAGTTCACTTGGTGAGGCGTGTGGTGGTGGCACAGAACTAACAAATGTTCATACTGAAAGCGTATTCATATTGTACAACTCCCTTTACCTAAAAATTTCAATAATTAAATACATTATTCCTTGCATCGAATTACTGAATTCTGTTAGTCTTCGTCACGAACTGGTTGAAATCTGTTAGTCTTCGTCGCGACTAGTGAATTCGGTTAGCCTTCGTCGCAGGCATGCGAAACTCGGTACTCTTCGTCGCGAGCGCTGAATCGCGTTAGTCTTCGTCTTAAAATGAATTCTGTTATTTTTCGTATGAGGCGTCGAATTGTTGTATAGTTCCTGATAGACACGAATGTGAATGCATACGTTTGTAATTAGTAGATAGGATGTTGACTGAGTTAGTAACGACTGTTCATTTTATAAATAATTCGATCGGAGACTGCATTTTAACACAAATATAGATATATAATACGGATGTATGTGACGACGATATTTATCGATTTCGATGAGCATTGTTTTGTTGATTCCTACGAGTGAAAATATATAACGAAGGATTTAATATATGTATATAATTTGAAATAATAAGTATTATTATTTACCATCCCGACCTTTTACTTATAAGTGGGAATAACATTTTTACATCATTAAAGCATATACAACATTGGAGAAGATTGTCAAGCAAGAGAGTCAAATTTTGCTAAAGAAGTAGCACGTATAGTACACTCGTACGAGGCAGAGTTGTATTGTACCCCGAAGGCGCCGCGTCGCGCACTCGAGGAGAACGTCATTATCGTTATTACAGCTGCCGCTGCCGAGGTTGAAAGCTTCTGTTACGCTCAATCATCGTGCCACGATAATCAAGTACTAACTTTAGAGAGAAAGAGAGAGAGAGAGAGAGAGAGAGAGAGAGAGAGAACGAGTTCTGCCGAGAGCCAATATTCAATTTGGAATGCGCTACGCTACCGGCGTTTTTCCCTTTTGTTTGGGCGTTTTTCTTATTTTTCGCATTATAGGAGGCTTCTGTTTTTAGTACTGGGCGTCGAGTCGTTGGCTTGGCTTAACTTGCGTCGCTATGTATAGATATTTGCTTTGCGTGATGGCCAGGCTTTTGTTCTTTTGTGGGGATTTTGACAGTAGAGAGGTTATTTATGTAGCGGAAATTTTACCGTTACGCCTAGTGTAATGAGCGATAAACCACCGAGTTTTTTTCAATGAGACTTTTGTTGTTCGATCGGTGTATATATATCTATTTTAGATCGCAGCCCTATTCAGAAATGTAGCGAATGGATATATCTTAACGTATACTTACTTCTTTAACGCTTAACACTTTATCTAAACATTATACTATATAGTACTGTTATCAAATTTAATGATGATAATAATTTCTCTATTTTATAGTAGTCGAGATTAATAACAGTAAGATTAAGCATTTTTCGTTCTATTTCCGTGTAGAATCTTTAAATTATAATACTCCCAGTATTACCCATCAATTAGCTTGCTTTTATTTGCATAACTAGGCCTCGCTCTTACAACGATCAAAAATCCCGGGATATTCCAAATAAGTAATTTTGCACATTATGACTATCATTTTACAAACCATCAGTTACAGAAACAAGATCCATCCGGGGCACGCGCGCAGACATACCTACACGGAACCACGACTGCAAACTTTTTCTTATCGGCGGCGCCGCGCAGTTTAATCGCACGAATTTATGAAACTCGTGCGCGACGACGACCGACAAAAAAATCCTTCTCCGCGTCTACATTGCGCATGCCGAGGCATGCGGGAAGTTCGTTAAAGCATAAAATGTCGAAGAGAGAAATCAAGCTAAGTAAATTTAATTAAACACATGCATAAAACCATCTCTCCGGCGAAGATTTCCGAGTCCGCGTACTAGCAGCTACTGGCCGGGAATGCACGGCTATTTAAACGCGCAGAGCTCTATCAATGATACCGCGCCGTGGAAGGAACGGACACCGCGAGATTCATTTTAGCGGTTTTCCAGGATTTTTCCGCTCGGCGCACGGCGCGTAAATTAATATGAGATCTGAAAAATAAGCCGCAAGAGATAACGGAGACTAAATAAGGAACAATAATTTACTATGGATTTTTAATGGAGTTTGTAAAATTAGTTGGTTATACTTCAATGAGAAAATACTGATTAGCGGTTATAGTTTTTCTACTGCAGTGAAGTATAATAAAACATAATATATTTAGGGTTATCGCGATTTTAAGAAAAATTGACTATTTTATTGTTAATATTAAATAAGTGCATTTAGTGAAAACAATTATTTATTGTAGCAACTTAATAATGTTAAAGTAAAAATATTGTAATGTTAATTTAACTCGTCAGTTACGTAAATTACGTACATGAAAAAATATAGTAAACAACACTTTGCTTTGGTATATGTTTCCACGTTTCCTTAGTAATTACTGTTAGTACAAAAATTTAGTTGTATACCGACTTTACATTAAAAAATCTAATACTTTTATCAGTTACCAGATATTTTATATTTTTCTCAATCTTAATACAATAATTCGTTAAAAATTATTTCAGCTTTATACGAATAAGTAATTTGAAACCCACTTATGCCTTGTCGGTAGTCAATCTCAAGTCTCGTCATTCTCCCAATAAACATTGCTTTTAATTCTTTTGCTGACAGATAAATGCATGTTACGCGCTTCAAATAATTATCCCTTATTCACCGCTCATGTCATTTTCTACCTAAATTTCACAATTCCGCCGTGAAAAACTTGAAAACTATTTTAAAAAGTACATCCTCCAGGCTTAAAAGATTAAAATTTCAATAAATTTAACGTTCAGCACGGACATTACTTGGAAACTTTTCCTACCTACCACTATATTTATCGCACACCACCAGCTCCGAACCTACGAGATTCAAGCACCGCGAGGTTAGATAATTCTCACACTGCATCTCGTGCGTTAATTTTTTTTCCTCCTCTCGCGTCCATATCCTCCCATAATCCGCTGACGAGCGAGCGAGCAAGAGCGCAGCAGACGGATCTCCCCGCGAGTTTATCTTCGGAGCTTATCGCGCCGCCTTATCTCGTATATACATATACACCACCACACGAGAATGGGAAGTTCAGCCGGGTGCGCACTTCCCGGGCGGCGCCGCGATTTCTTTCGTAACTCGAAGATAATGCACGCTGTGTACGTGAATATACATATATATACATATATATACGTAACAAGTCCGCGTGTGTGAGGAATCGGATTATAGAAGGAGCGCGGAGATTTCCTTTTCTTTCCGATGGGCGAGCGCACGTGAGCGTTGTTTTTGTAGAGCGATATTGTAGCGCTAGGACGCTTCCTGCGCTCACACGCGCGAGGTACGATTACTTAGATTAAGTCTAATTGATGATCGGATTCGAGGTCTAGTTTTTTTCCTTTTTGTTCGCGCTTTTTTCTTTCATTCTTTTGCGCTCGGTTGCATTATAATTGGGCGAGAGAAAGAGAGAAAAAACTGGTTTACCAAGGCGCGAGCTCGCATCGCGCGTCTTAATTACTTTATGAATCGGCAGCTCTTTGTGCGGAGGACTCTGTAATTTGTCTTATTTATTTTCTTACATTCGCGTCTTAATTCCACCTGCTGCAGTTATTAATCACGGGAATTGTTTCGTAATGCCCCGATATTTGCAGTCACATGCGCGGCGGCGTCGTTCTAATGAAATCGTACTTTGTAATAACGGTGTATCGAATGCAGATCGTGCAATAAAAAAAGAGCTATTCCGACCGTTCTGAATGTTGGACTCTATTATACTATTTGTACACGCGGAATCGTTTTATTTTATTCTCACAATAACAGAACCATTAAAATACCCGAGCACGTCAGAATCCGTAGCGTTATATATTTATGCCCATCGCTGCAATCACAGAGCATTTTTATACTTCACGAGTACATGTTTTTTTGATCCCTGTATAAAATTCACAGCGAAGAAAATAATAAATTCGGGCATAAATTAATATCAAAATAAACCTACATTCGGACAGCTTATACACGCCGCTGCAGCGAGTAAAAGAGTCAAGTTCAAGCACGCGCGCGCGCGCGCCCGCCGGAAAAAAAGCAAAACGCTCGCAACAAGGCGCGCTGCGCACGCGAGAGCGAGGTGCATATAAGAAAGAAATCAAGAAAGGTTTTATAGCTAAATTTATGACGTTCTCGCGCTCGAGCTGCGCCGTGTATATGCACGGGGATATCTCGGAGCGGCGCGCGGGCAGAGCCCCCTCAGGTGTACCATATACACGCGCGGGGGATAGTCGAGAACGGCGCTTGATATACGCGCGTGCACAGCGAACGCGCTCGTGTGCACTTGTGCACCTACGTTACGTGTCTCGCCGCCGGCCCGGTCCTTGTGGCTATCGAGCACGAGACGAGCGAGCTTCGACAAAGTTTTATATGCACGCGGTCCGCCTGTCCTCTGCTCGCCTTTGTCTTGTGCTTGTTTAGAATTTTTCTATTTTATAGTGTGCTTCGGGCAACTGTAGAGTTCATTATTCATTTTACAAGTTGATATTTCACAAATTAGCCTCGTTATAATACTCGTAAATGAAAAATCGTCCATTGGAATGTTTAGTAAATATATTTTTTATGGGAGGTCTGTAATACTACAAATTAAAAATCCTGTATTTTTGTACGTATATTTACTTTTAATATAGGTTGTATATTGGTCATAATATAATGTTATAGTTTTATTTCAGTCAGCATTAAACTGCAATAAATTAAAATCATATTGCATCAAGACCTTTATTATATTGATAAAAATTCAATCCTTTTTGTCGTAAACCTTCAAGCATTATGTTGACCATTTTTAACGCCAGTACAAATAAATAAATTGTCCCATTACTTTTTATTTAATTTATTTATTACTTAAAAGTAAAAACCAATCAACTTTTTTCTTTAAATTAACAATAAATGAAAATTACTAGGTACATGTTGGGACTTTGGGAGTAAAAGCGTTATAATAATTCCAAATTGTATTATTTTGTAGAAAAAGTAAATTGGACAATATTTCTGAAATGCGATAAAATAGACTTGACTCATATCAATTGTGTAGATAAGATACTTATAATATTCAACGTTTCATTATAAAATTATATATTATTACTTTTATACTTCTATATATATATAGAAGTATAAAAGAATAGATATATATTAGATTTTTCATGACCGTATTTGAGTATAGGTCCACAGACCCGGCCTTATAACGAGAATTTAATTGTCGACCTGAAAATTAAGAACTGTTATCATTCTAGAAAGCTAAACCAACTAAAATATATAAAATGCAATGTATTCTATGATAAATTCGAAGCGCTACCATATGCTACCATTTAAAAAAAAAAAGATCAAATAAAGCCAGATAATATGTAAATTTCCCTCCATAAAGAGCGTCCGCAATAATAAAGTCATTTCCCCAACAAAACGAGAACACTACCTCACCTCTCGCTCTTTGTGAGAAGTAAAAATGACTCCGCACTCATAGAAACTCACGAAGACCCGCTCAATCTGCATATCTTCACGTCCGCTCGCGCATCTCTTCCTCCTCCTCGGCTCATTGTCCGCTTTCCCCTGTCTTATACCTTCGCGCGCGAGCACCATCAAACCCTCGTCTCGTCTCCTTCCTTTTTTCATTCCCCGGCGTGCAATCGGACTTGTGCACGCGCTCATATATATATATACACCAGCGAATGCAAGCGTGTGCATAAGAAGCGTGAGATATAAACGACGCGCGTCGGGCCAACTTTAAATACTGACGCGCGCTCCTCTCGTGCACTGCAGCCGAGAGACGGAGAAGAAACACCATCACGGATAAAGAGAGAGAAGAGAGGCGATTACTTTCTCTTGTCGCTCGGCGGCGGCGGTGGCCCCGAATAACCGTTCATTACACGCGCCTGTGCCCGCAGGTATACAAGAGATACAAAAAGGAGACGACGCGCGTAACATCCCTCCGCGGTGTCGATCCATTAGCCTCGAAGTACACAAGCCGCAGCAGAGTATATTGCAGTTCCCGCGCAGCATAGCAGCTGTATCTCCTTTTTCCTCGCCGCGGCTTTATGCTTGCGCAAATTTCCGATCAACGCGCGCGCGCGCAAATTCACTCGCGGGATTCGAGAAGACGAAAATGAGCGAGGGAAAGGAGGAGGGATCGCGCGATAATTGGGCGATAAGGGATAAGGCGCGGATTTATGCGCGGCAAGCGCGACGATTAAGCTCGTGTTATAGATAAGGAACGTCCATAACGCTTTAAAGACATAAATCGCTCAGGGTCGAAGTTTCACTGGCTGCTGCCGCTTTTGCTGTTGCTCGCGCGGGGCCATATAAGCTATAGCGCTGCACGACCGATGGAAATGTAGGTATATATATATATGACTTTCGAGCGTATATTCGTATATAGGTACATATTGAATGTAATGTATAGTAATGCGAGGATAATGGGGATTTTCAATTATGCTGTCGCGATTAGAAAGGATTACACTTCATCAAGCTTGCAAAATCTTTGCGGTAGCGCTCAGTTTGCGAGAAAACCGCGCGATGAAATTGATAAGAAAGGAGATTATTGCGCGCATATATATATACGGATACTTTAGATTTTATTGTGGATACTGCATTTCGATATTGTCTGCGCGTGAAATTTTCCCAGACGCGCGCGAAGGATAAAAGAAACGGGCTTGCTATGTTGTTGTTTTACGCTGGCGTATTGCAGCCATAAAATTCATAAAAATACTATAATATAAAAGTACCTAGTCTGAATAAAATTGATAAATTCGAATAGATGTTATTTCAATATGCCCTAGAAAATCATTTATTTGAGAGAAATCATATTTGTTTTATTTTATTTAACATGTATTGAATTAATAATGAAAGCATTGTTCAAAATGAATGGATGCTTATTAGTTTTAAGTACTTAAATAAATTTCTGAGTGTATTAAAATAAATATTTATTTGAACAAACTGACTAACAAATCTTTTTTTCAATGTCGGTCATCTGTTTTAGTTATTCGTTTGTTATTGCTTTCTTAAAGAGAAAGCACGGTTTTTGCCATAATAATGACAAGTAATCGCATTGAAACAAAAAAAAATTGCCCGCTAAAACAATTTAAATCTAAAAGAAATTGATGTCGACTTGATTGAAACATAAATCGTTCTTGATATTTAACGTTATATGTATCTTTCCGGAACATTGGCTACGTTAACATACCTAACAACATAAGTAATCAAATGTCAACCCAATTTCCGATGCAAGTACTTTTCTTCTGAAGCAAAAAATAATATAAAGCACTAAGTGCTGAATGAAAGATTCATGTCATGCAACTGGATTGTTCGGACGTAAAAATTCTTAATCAAACTCAAAAACCGTTGCAAGTGCACTCGCCGGGAAAAGAAAGAACGAACGCGAAACCTTTTAAGACACTTTTTTCTGCGGACAAAAAGTTCGCATCCCGCTAATTTTAATTAATGTAGGCCACACAAAAGAAGGTCATAGCCACGGCAACCATAAAAAGGATGAACTCTGCGGTACTGCAATTCATTCAAAACCCCATCAACCGTCATAATCGTGCGTCATTGCGACTCGCCGTATAATAATACACAATTCTTCTGCTCTCGCGCGGATCCCCGAAAATGGAGTCGCCCGAAGTTATCCAATTTGCCATCTCTCGCCCGAACTCTCGTCATAAAGCAAAAGTAAAGCAAAGCGGAAGATTATCATCAATTTGCTTCGCAGCGTGCACCGCGATGCGCGTACGCTGCAGCACAAAAGTCGGGCAATTTTACATTCGTGTCGCTAATTTAATTCTTTGTACTTGGCAAAATTTATAGGGCACGTTTACACCGTCTTGTAAAAACTTTACAGTACTTTTCACGAGAATATATGGCTTTCATTATTGCATCGTTTAATTAGTCCCTGCAACTGCACTGTACAATAAAGAAAATCACTGGACCCTTTGGTCTTTACCGTTGGTTTTAACTTAAAATGCTCCAATTTGAATTAAATGCATTATATATTAGGGACATGGACTGGTGAAAAATTAATGAATTTTGGTTTAATCGGTCTAACAAAAATATTGTTTCTATACTTTGCTACATGAAGAAGCTACTGTAAAAGAATATTATAAGCATTTTTTATGAATTTATCTCAAACTTGCATATTTGCCTTTTTTAGATTTCTAAATGCTCTACGATCGCAATAAACTTTTTAATGAATTAGTCTGAAAGCATGACTATAACTTCTGAATACTAATATAATGACATAACTAAGAAGGCTTTTTTAATTACAAGTAGAAAGAAGAAATTATAATGACACATCTTTAATATTATTGTAAGAAAATGAAAAAAATAATAATTTATGATGTTTAATACAATAATTTACTTTCTTGCTTTATTGCCTTTATATAAAAAGCCTTACGTTTTATATTATAAGATTCGAAAGCACCGCGAAAACTTCACCGTTAGAAGTATTTTTCATCAAATTATGATGATAGTGTAATTGCAAATTCGGGCATAATAATAATGTGAATTTTGCACAGATCCATGCCCCTAAAACTTATATTAAAATCAATAAATATCTAATTTCACAGGAGCCATCACTTCAAAGATGCCATATACACTATACAGCATGACCATATATAGAAACAGATAAAGCAACCACATAGAAAACACCATAACAACGATAGACAAATAAAAATAAATTAAGCCTCGCAGTTTCTCTGAGCTCTCATAATATTGCAACAGAGGCGTGCCTCGGGAACCTCAACAACCACATACAGAAACTGTCTCTTCAGCGATAAAATCCTGAATTGTCGCCATATAACCCAGCGCACAAGACGACGACGACGCATCGCTTAGGCGCACGCAAACGCATTTCTGCACAGCAGAAACAAAGAGCTAAAAAGTAACTCGCGCTGCACTGCAGCAGCTGGGGCGCGGGAAGAGTCTTGAGTCTCGCACGAAAAAGATATCCGAGCGCTACATAACCATATATTATATAGGGTGTATCGTAGCTAACGTATTTGATGTAAATAAGGTCCGACATTAAATTGAAATCTTAACAGCAAAACGTTAACAAATTGATAATTAAGCAGTAATGAACCGTTAAAGGCGGGTAAATAATATAATTCAATTTTTCAAATGCGTTAGTTCAATTTCTAGGGGTTGAACTTTTGCAATGTAACATAAAAAATGTAAATTCCAACTCTTTTCCAACCCATTTTTATTTACACTCAAAGTGATAAAATTTCGTATTTTAGGATCAGCGGATCTTCATGTAGATCCGCCGTCATAAGCTGGACTAAAATGTTTGAGTGATCTCATTTGGCCATTAAGAATTTCTATTCAGCTTTGGAACGTGTTCAAAACTATATAACACTTATAAGTGCTATTTAACAATGAAAGTTAAATTGCGTGTCTATTTATCCATTGTGTAGGTATATGGAGACAGATCATTAGATACACCCTGTACGTATATACCCACACACAGGGTGTCTCACTTCTCAGACCAGCCAGACAGTACTATACAGCCATGGCCTCAAACGATCCACTCCCGCGAGATCGAGTCGTCGCGAAATGATGAACGCGCCAAGAGCCGGTCGCTCCTATATACTCTCATACCTATACTCGCTCTCTCTCTCTCTCTCTCTCTCTCTCTCTCTTTCTCTGTACGCCAGAGAGTTGTATTGCAGAGTTAACGAACTTGCGCTGTCCGAGGAGCTAATCTCCACACGCAGCTCAAAAGAGACTCGCTTTAACTCTTCTCGCCGAATATCTTACACCCCATCCATCCAAACACAACCTAATCACTACTGAAACGATAAGGAAAAATGTACTCTATTTGCTGAAATGCTTGAACGCAGCCTTAAATAATCATCGTATAATTCTTATTCAACATTGAAAGTTACAGCGAGTCTTCGTTGATTCTACGCTGCGAATCCCTCGACTCAAACCGAGCGCCCTGCGTGCGTGCGTGCGACTATACGACGAAGAGAAACAGCAGCAAGAGGAGAGAGAGGAGGCGAAGGCGCAGAAGAAGAAGAAGAAGAAGAAGAAGAAGGCCGGGATATAAACCGGGCGCGAAAGGCGAGTCTGCGCTCCTATCCGCGCGCGCGCGAGTGCGAAGCAGGCTCCGAAGCAGACGCTGCGGAGAGGCAAGCAAGAAAGAGAGAGAGAAAGAGGAGAATCTCGAGCTCTGCAGAGGAGCATGCATCGCGCGGCCTGCGGGATCGGCTTGGCAGGTTTCTCGGAACACAACCGCGGCAGCGCGCCCCGCGAGAGACTGTACCTTATACATATACCTATATACATCGCTCTCGCGGAGGAGGAGGAGGCTGATCGCACGCGCGAAGTATATAAGGAAGAGTGGAGCTGGAGCTGGGGTATACTGGCAGGACTGGCTGATATCCTTCTCTCTCTCTCTCTCTCTCTCTCTCTCTCTCTCTCTCTCTCTCTCTCTCTCTCTCTCTTCGTTCGTTCGTTCGTTCTTCGCTCTGCGCGGTGCTTCCTTCTTTGCTTGTTCGCGTGCAGGTCTTTATGTCTGGGTGGGAGGGGAAACAGGGGCGGAGTGTAAAGAGCCTCGGGGTGAGACTCTAATGCGCTGTTTTTAAATGAGTTTGAAGAATTTATGATTAGGAACATTTTGATGAGATGGAGTTTCATGATCGTCAGCTGTGAGATAGCGAAACATTTTTTTGGACATTATGTTGGTGTTGTCGGGGGGACATTCACTGGTATTACTCGTGAATTTGGTGCAAACTGGGTTGAGTCACTTTCGTTTATACGAAAAAGTGTACAAATAAACTGGTTCCACGGCTATACTTAAAACTCCATAAAATATAACTATATGTGGAATATTGAAAAAATAAACAAAAATGAAGAGGAGGATGCCCACGAATGCCTATGCAGGCACAGGTATAACGTTAATACGGGACCTATAAAACTGATACGAACATGAAGAATCCATAAAATGTTGAACAAATTTGTTTCTGTATGAAGTGGAAAACACTAATAAAATGATTTTTTAATTGTTACTACTGAATGTCTGATAAGATCTTGATTTCTTCACTTATTTTATCGAATTTGACTTTCTTTTCTTAAAGTTTACCTTCACTTCTCCGAATATATTTCGTAACAACAGTAATGTAACTTCCTGAAGTTCCTTTTCACTATTTAATGTATTATTCTAGATTCTTTAAATCTAAATCATATCTCATTTTGACAGTAACGTTAAAAAGGCTTATTACTATACTCTGGTCTAGAAAAAAGTGAGGCCATCGTAAGTGTATTAAACACGGACTTAAGATACGGATTAAGATAGTTTCTGAATCAATTTAGTATGACAAAAATTAAACTTCAAGGATACATAAAAAATAATTCTACGACATTTCACAAAAAATAACCTTAGACTCTAAAAATTAAAATCCTTTCCAATGTCCGTTCTACCCCGGTCTCCCCTACACACACACACACACACACCTGAAACTAGCTCATTGTATACGTGTACCTGGTGTATACCTCTACCTGTGCGAGAGCACATCTCGTCTCTCCCTAAACGCCGCGCGCGAACTCGAACGTAACACTATACACGCGGGCGCGTTTTCTCGTCGACTGTACAATGCACTTGCCTCGCTCGCCCGATTGCTCCGGTGTACACGGGTTTCTCTCTCTCTCTCTCTCTCTCTCTCTCTCTCTCTCTCTCTCCTCTCTTTTTTTCCAGCGGAGCGACTCGCCGTAGAAAGAGAGGAGAGGCCTGGGAATTGTATCCCACATCGCCGAGACGCTTCGCGGCGCATGCATGAACCTATAGGTATACATCGATCCACACACGCAGAGGGGAACAAGACCGATCTCCATACCTCTGTATACACGTATATAGCGTAATGTACCTGCGCGCCCGCACCGGGGAGCTGCCGATCTCCCTGGTTGAACTGTACTAGGTTGGCTTCGGGTAATTCGGATGAAAAGGAGAGCGAGTTCTCGGGTTTTTGGGCATTGTGTCGAGAGAGGGGCGCGCGCGCGCGAGTCAGGGTCAGATTATATACTATTGCCTAGTGGTGGGTGGAATCGACGAGTAGAGGCTGGAAAGGATCGCTCCTTTTTTTTGTGGATATACGGCGATTACAATGGGATTATGCTCGGATGAGCAGTGCTTGGAAAATGAAAGAGTTTTTGGAAGAGGTCGAACTAAAGTGAAAAGCATGGGAATCATAAAGCGTGTGAATCTGAAGTATATCGTGGATAACGTCAATAATTATTACTCAGCGAACATTCAGATTGCGTCATTAACCAAATAAGCAAGCTAATTATCTTCGAAAATTGGGTCGTTGGACAACGTTATTCATACGTCAAAGTTTTTTAATTCTTCGTAAATCTTAATTTTATGTCGTAATTTATATTAAACTGTTAAATTTCACAAATAAAGTTTTCATTTATATTTTTGACACTTTGGAATTTCGAAGACTATATAAATTTGATGCTCATTATAGTTACAATATATATATATATATATATATATATATATATATATATATATATATATATATATATATATATATATATATATATACCTGTGTGCAAGAACTGTCTTATAGCACGTGGCTAATATAAGATTATTAATGTCTTTTTTTAAAATGGCAGAAATCTGCATTGTCGTGAAATTGAATCGAAATTGCTACCGGTTTCTTGTTGCAGAAACCTTACCTACAGGAAGTACGACCACCAAGGGTAACATTCTTATACTATGAAACTTTGCATCTTTGGAATGCCATCGACCTGGAACGTGAGACAAAGGGTTTTTATGTGAAGAATGGCTATGTTTAAACCAGTTATTTAAAATTCGTATTTTATATCTAATAAACATTTTAACTCCTAAAGATTTATATAGATATTTATTTACCCACGGGTATAGCCGTTTACATTTTCTTTGTTTCTTGTTATCATAAATTATAGAAATTTGATAATAATATTTTATTTCGTTAATAATTCAACTATTTTTAACAATCAAAAAACTATTATACCAACTATACCATCAGCAACGTATATATGAACATTTAAATTCAAATTAACATTTTATGAGTCACGTGTGGGCTTTCAAAATACCTTGAAAGCCGTACAAAAAATTGTGTGATATACGAAATCGGTTTTTAGCGTTTTAGTCAAAGTTTTATTTATCACCTTATGAATATTCTTGCCTCTATTAATTTCTCAAAAGGAAAGCCGTATTGGAAATAATCAAAACAATATAATTCCCACTTCATAATACGACTTATCTATTCTTATGTATACTTCCATGCGCAATAAAATAAACCGAGATCTACTCGGCAACTCCATGCTACACGCTCAGAGCTCGAGAGAAGAAAATCTCAAACAAGTGTATCGCGCGTCACATTCATATATACCCAAGCCTTACAACCTAATACACGTGCTATACGTGCAAATGCAGTATATGCCACAGCGCTGCACAACACCACGAGCTCCTACAATATTTTCGCCTGCACACGCACGCAAACACGTATAAGCAATTTATTCACGTATAAATAAAATGAAGCTGCATATTATGCGCAGCACGAGTGCACCTCTCGCGCAACACACACCGTATATACAACATCCTCGGATCCCTCGTCTCTTTACGAAACCACCCCGCTGCTCGCTTCTAATATAACGCGCAACATATTCACCACGCGCGCACGCTTGGCCCAAGAAACACCGTCGAGCATCGAACAGGTCCCTTCAGTCGGCGTGGCTATACGGAGGTATACAGCACTCCAGCTTCAGCTCCGTGTTATTTCGTGAGAGAAGGAGAGAGTGAAAAGATGAGCCACCAGCGCCTTCGCCGGGGGGTTAGTTTTACGACCGAGAGACCTACTGCGGCCTTCTGTATACCTATATACACCCGCGCCGAATGCTTTACGAGCCGGACGTGCGATGCGCGCCGTGCACGCGAGAGAGAAGTGTACAGGTTCGTATCTCTCTCTATCTCTCTCGTTGGCGTGTTGTTTGGTCTGTTGTTGTCCCTTGAGGAATTCGACGCGCTCCTCTTGGGGTTTTCGAGCTACAGGTAGGTGTATGTATAAGAGGGCCCGGGCAACAATGAGTGCTTCGATCTAATATACGACGAGCGCGCGCGCGTGTGCACCTGAGAGGAAAATCTTGAGGGACACGCGATTAGCATTGAAAGTGCGTATAATCAGGGGAGGTCTTCCCTGGTTTGAGTGGTGTCTTGGATATTGGTGTTCCTCTTTGCTTCGGGTTTCTGAATTAGGTGGAGTGGAACATTTTTCCGCTTTTGGCGATGATGATTTACGAAGGGCTACGCGGGTTTAGGTTGAGCAGTGTGTAATGACGCGAGAGAGAGAGGGAGAGAGTAAGAGTTTTGTTTTCTAATCCTTGGGAAAACGCTTGGCTGGAAATTTTCGAAAGCGAAATTTTCGCTCTTGCCGTGAGAGTCCCGTGGGCACATATTTGTCTGGGCTCTAGGCTATGCAAATGTAAGCTACCGAATTTTGCTTCGAGTGTTTTCTATTTATTTAGAATAAACTGAGAACTTGATCTTGTAGCTAATGTGTATGTAAATATATTAGATTTTTATTCCGACTTAAGTACCCGAAAAAATGTTAGTGGCATTTGCAGCATTTTAAAAAATAGTAAAACTAATTATTAAAACTTTGTGTCAATGATTGATTCTTTATATATTTGAAGAGAAATTCTAAACTTATTCTTTTTCAATATGCATGAAATTCTCGCTTTGTTGGTACTAGGTCTCTATACCACATTAACTGATAAAAAATCACGTGTGAAATCTTTAATAAGTCAAGCTACCAAAACTAGTTTCTCGGACCATTAAAGCCTTTTCTTTCTACCTCGGCTATATCCACTATGTATATGCACCTATACCAAAACAGTCAATTAATTATCAAAGATTAGACAGCCATTATGTTCGAAAGAAATTTACAGCCACAAAAGGTCCGTAAATCAGGTTCGCTCACACGCTGGTGCGTAGTAATTTCCCAACACATTAACGTTGGAAAATCCATTTTCAATTTCATTCCTCCTTTTTCAAACTAAAAGGAATTTTTAGTATTATACAAACTTATTTGAAAAGCGTAGAAACTGATAAAAATATCAAACTGGATATAATTCTCAAGTAGACATTTTAATATTTTAAATTTGTTTGTTATCGTTGCGGAGCGTAGTTAACCCTTTTATTCCCAAGTTATTTTTTAAATTAGAATTTTTTTTGCAAAATATTTCTTGTAAAAAATACAAAAATGCTGTCCTAATAATAAAGTATATTCTGTAGATATACTAGAATGCAACTATAACTCAAAGTTACGCATATACTACATAGGAACCTCATATAATAGCATCTTATTTGTATGCCAAATATGCTATATGACACGAGAGATAAAAACACTTATAATTGATACTACACAAGGTGTTATTTTTAATGAAATTTTGTATTAATCCAAACCTTTTTAAAAATAGAATTTCTATAATTTTTACATATTGCTTTTATACATTATTATATGGATCAAATTTAATTGTTTATGGAAAAAATTGTAGTAATTGTTAAGAATTTTTAAATCGCTAATAATAGATCGCCTACGTTTTTATCGTAATAATTATATACTTTATTTTTGTATTACTAATTATAAAAGAGATTTTAATAGTATGTATAAACTAAAAGAGTTTCCAATAAAATAATTCAATTTACAAGCCATATAAAACCTCAAAAGTAATTTCCAAACGAAAAAAAAATGAGTCATCAAAAGCCCCCAAATTGTTCTCAATGACGCCCAAGACACTGCCTTCCATCTCTTTAAACTGCTCGGGGACGATTCGCGCGAGGACACCCGAATTTAAACGATTTATATAAACTGTCGCCTCGGCAACACCAGCAGCGTCAGGTGTCGATATATACGCTCACGCACGGCGCGCGAAACGTTTCGCAACACAACTCACTCTGCCGGTGTGTGCATGGGACTGCGAGGAGCAAAAAAGAAAAGAAGCGCGTACATACGCGTATCGAGTCATCGGCAGTAACATAAACCGAACTCGCGCGCGAGTGGACTATTGCCAAACAGCGCGTTCTGCAAAGCACTTCTTTTTCGGAGAGTGTTATACTGCAGCAGCAGCGGCAGTGGCGTTACAATGCGAGAGCGAATTATAAAGCTGGTCCGCTTCGTGACGTCACGCGTGGACTCTTAATACAGACTCATTCTTTTAAAAGGAGAGCAGAGAGAGGAGAGCAGCGTTGGATGATGGGACGCGAGGCGAGGAACGGTGCCGAGCGACTTTTGCGAGCGAGCGCGCAAGAGAGAGAGGAGTTTAATTTAAGGCTGCAGTTGTTTTCCGACGACCCCCCTACGCTCGTTTCTTATTTTTCGAGAGGAGAGGGACTCTATTTTACACGAGGAGAAAAACCGGGGCTGCTGCACTCTGATGTCGCGTTTTATTTTTACCCCCGAGCCGAGCCCTGCAATCGGTCCGTCTGCCGAGGAACCTTTGCGAGAGTAATGTTTTTTTGGGGGACGGTAAATATGCTTGTTGTGCGATAGAGGAAAAAGCGCGTTATTTGCGGGTTAATGATGTTTCGATGCAAAATTAATATTAACTCGTGGTAAGACGTGAGTTTTGGAAACAAATTTATTGTTTTAAAGCGACTACTCGAAAAGCAATGTTTATAATAACTGTTATAGATAATGAAACGTATCAGTTGTAGTCCTGCAGTTTTATTAAAAACGATTATTTTTTGCAGACAACTATTTTTTAATTCTAGAAAATCTTGTACATTGAAATAAAAGAAGTAGGGTAGAACGGGGCCATGCCGACAACTTAAGAGAAATTTGCTATAAATAAAAGAATATTAGCAATTTTTGCTTTAAAAATACGTTTAAGAATAAGTTCAAACCTTTATCTTTTGAATTTTAATAGTTTTAATTGACTTTTTCTTGTTTGGTACTCAAATTTTCGAATAATTAAATGAAAATAGTATAAAATTGGTTTTAATGCAACCTTTTCTTAAGGTAACATTTATGGCATAGCGCATTTCTTACACATAAGAATAATTATACACGTAATTATTGTACACAATTTAGCATTGGTCAAATTATATATAGATATATTTGATCAATGCTAAATTGTGCACAATAATTACGTGTACAATTCTTATGTGTAAGAAACGCACTATGCCACATTTATTAAAGTAAGAGATATATATTCTATAGAATATAGACATATTTTTACCATTCAATAAACTTAATAATTCTTAAAATTAAGTGATCGGTTTGACCCACCTGAATCGTTTGACCCCGTTCTCCCTTATTATAAACTTTCTTTAAGAAGTATTATAAACTTAAATTACTGCATACAGACTTCTTTTATAAAGTAATTTGTTATTTATAGTAAAGTAAGAGAGTCAGTTGCTGTAACCTGCATCGGTTCGTGTGCTTCTCAATATTTTTATTTAAAAAAAGATAAAATAATATAATTCACATAGTATATAGCTCAATCAAAAAGTAGTTTTAATATAAATTATTTTTGCATTGAATTACTATATGATTTAACACTTAACAGTAATCGGTGTAGGACGTAGTAACTGTATTATACTAACCCTAATAAGCGTGCTACAAATCATGTGTGTTAGAGGGTGAATAATTTTCAAATTAATAATTGGCCATTTTCAATGAAATTTACTTGAGAAATAATGCTTTAAATTTACAAAAGGCTATTATTATTAAACATAATAACAATTTAAACAAAAATTCTTTAAACTGTCTAGCAATCCAGAATTTCTCCCAGAGATTGTTCATTGTAATGTTAGTATTTTTAATTTACTAGTAACTTGTACACATAACTTAAGAATGAAATCTAATTTTCACTTGAATACTTATCTACAAAATATACTGTTTCATTAACGCATTCCCTGCTAATATCAATGAGCTTCTGTAAACACAGTTATAACTGTTCATAATAGCACCTTTGTGTTACGAATCCAGCGGTACATAATTAAATCCAATTATAATATTATTTTATCAGACCAGTGTTAATTAAATAAATGCCAAGCTCTAAAACAGCAAAGAACATCATTATATATATTTCTCAATCATCAGAAAGTCACATAGCTGATAGCTGCCGCACGCCATAATTATAATTTCAGAAAGTTCCTACCTCATTCGAACAATGTGTTATTAACGTTATAAGGTATACAAAAAAAGGAGGCCTTTAATAAGCATACATTAGACTAATCGCGTAACATCGCGCGCATGGCGCATCGCTCAAATAGAAAATACGAAGAAAAAAAGAACTTTCCCACCATCTATAAATGTATAATCACCGAGTGCGCTCTGCGCAGGCGACCCCGATAAATGCATTATTAATTAGCTAACCCGGCACATTGTTTTCATTATGCACACGTGTGCACTTCTGGACGCACACTGCGCATACAACGCACACTTTCGCACATCGCGCATCGATAAATCGCAGCGGGCGCTCACATTTCATCAGACGTCGTCGCGGATCGCGAACTTCGCTCACCTCTCTCGCACATCGGTTAATGACTCCCCTAATGAACGTACAGTGTTTCGCGGGGGCAACGGCTCTCGCGGACGGTGAATATCTTGCAGCCCAGACGAAAGGCATATGTAAGGGGAGAGAGGGGTAGGACGGGCACGGGGCAAGATGAACATTTGGATTATTTTTAAGAAAGTATAAAGTAAACCATTTTTTTAATATCACATCAAATGAATCAGAATCTATTATTTGATATAGTAGGGAAACTACAATTAAATTTTCCATACCATCTGTTTTGTATTATTTAATTTTTGGATTTAAACGTTCCAGATAATATTTTTTATATGAAAAATTTTGATTATTTTACACTTGTGTAAAAGTTTAAATCTATTGGTAATCATAGATAAGATTATTATTTGAAATTGAATTTATATTATTTTAAGTAAAAGATGACCATCTTACCCCAAAAACTGACTATTTTGCCCCGCTCTCTCCTCGTAGACGGGGCGAGTCTCGTATTTTACCTGCATGATGACGGCAGAGGACAATGAGATTCACGGCACGACTGCACGAGGTTAATCCAGCCACGAATCTTGTGTCGTTAGGCGCGCGGCGCAGTCGTAATAACGTGCCTCCCTCTGTCACGTGATAACTCGTTTTCGTTGTTCGGTATTTTTCTTCTTTATTTTCTTTTTTTCGTGAACGGGTGCATGTATACATAAGCGGTGAGTTTAGAATTGAGTCGCGCATACGTGTACTATATGCTTCACGGGTTTTCCACGGCGGCACTTGCTCATACCGTGTACATAGATAGACACGACAAATAAAAAATCGTTATCTCGCACACGCCTTCCGTGACTTAATCGCGACGGACGGTTCTTGATTTTATTCTGATAGATGTACACAGTGTAATATGTTTAGAAAAATATTTTTAAAATTGAATGGAGTGCTTGTAATTATATATACTGTTATGCAACAAAATATGATTGACTACATAATTTTAAACTGCAGGTAGTAATTATTTAAGACTCTTAAATTTCTTGCTGAAAATACTGAAACACTGTAATTTTACTTTTTAATATATTAAAAACACAAATAAAAAGTATTATTTATTGCTATTGCAAAATAATATAAAATCATTTGTGTTCGTTCTAAGTAACAAAGAGCCACACATCGTATTGAATTTTAAGTTTCGAGGTATTGTAAAGCTTGAATCTGCCCTAATTTAGATTACACTACAATGTATCATTATGATAAATTAAGCAAGTCTTATGCACGCCTCGAACCGTCAAAATAAAACAGCTGTTTTCTAAACAAAGGCTGCTGAACAATGAGGCGTAATCGTAAATATTCAAGATATGTGGAGCAAAAATTGTACTCAATTAAAAGATTGTCTTGTGCGTTATCTCTCTCGCTCTCTCTCTCTTTCCTCTCATTTCGTCTCCTCGCATTCTTTGCGCGAGTCTTGACGAATCGTTAGCAATAACAATGATAAAAGTGTCATGTTATTATTGAGCCAAGTTACATTACGCTGCAATACCCGACACAATGGGACCTTTGATAGGCTTTATTATTTATAGTATTATGATTGAACGATTAGTTCTTATAGAGGCACTCGGCGCATCTTCGTATCATTCTTTTTGTACTCTTTTTTTCTCAGATGCTCGCATAGAGTGCTTTGTAATCGTAGTATTGTATATTATATACGAAAGTTTCAATGGAACTTTGCCGAAGAACTGTTCATTCACGCGAGATTACGTGGTGATGCTGATCAAGTGGTTTCAACAATGACTTTTAATTTTCAATTTTCGTGAAATAAAAATTTTCTTTTTTGGAATGATTAACAAATAAATAAATAACTTAACTATATGAATGCTTTTACAATATACCAAATTGAATGTATTAATACGAGATTACATTACTTTAAGAATGTAAAATATTAATTATTAATGTAAAACTTGATTATTGTAACTAAAATTTTAGAGTTAATAATAGTGATCTTTTACATTTTATTCAATTAAATTATGAAAAGAAAAAAATTCTAATTTATTCGCATTAATTATAGCAAATCGTGTTTAAATTACTTTAAATTCAAAAATTCCTCTTAGCTAACAGGCATGGCTTTGACTTTATAACATAAACAGTTTTTCGACTATCAATAAGTCAAATTAATATGTATAATTTATTTGAAAATTGCTATTTATTGATTGATATAATATACCGTATAAATTAATTGGCAGGATCACACAATTGCAAATTAATAAGAAGCATTGTATCGATTCAAGATTGAGTAAATTGAGATGGAATGCAACATCCGTAAAATTTTTAAGAGAGCAGTCGTCTGGAACAGTGGCATATTGGGACCATATGACACTACACAGCTGATTTATATTCATGACATTCAAATTTATTCCAACGGGTTTTTCACACCGTTTTGCACTTGTCACGAATGTCGTGCATTCGATCCTTTTATATATACGTATTTACACCCGAATTTCACATGGGGACGACTTTCGAATCAAACTTTATAGCGTGTCGCGAGCGTGTCCGCAGGAAACCGCAAAAACATCGCATCTGCCATGTGAATTTTGATTCATCGAGCCGTAAATATCACGTGACTCGGAGTTATCTTTATTAAGAGAGCCAATGCGAGTGGTGATGCGCGCTACTGGACAAATTAATTTCCAGTACAATTCCGATATCCCATTTTGATAACGCCAATTTAATGTTTGAAATTTAAATTGAATGCGTGTTTCACGTTTATATGCAAATTAAATTTAAAAAAAACATCAAGTACTTATAAAAACCGACATTTATAACAGTTATATTTTAAATACGGGTATTAAAACAATAATACCTCGATACAGCGTTATTGAAAGGTTTATAATAACGGTAAATGTGTATTTTATTATAAAACTTCAATACAATTTATACTTTTTACCAAGTATATCGAAAACAGCCATGAATCTTTATGCCCCGCATAAAAATAAGTTGCGCTAAGAATGTATCTGTTAATTTAAAAAAAAACGCTCAAATAACCAAAGCCCTCGTCATAAAATTTAACGCAAAAATATCGCCTATATATAAGCCAGAGCTCAACGCTTGTGCATCAGCGAAATCCCCAAAAGTCCGGCTCTTAAAATCAAGATAAACCCGTCAATAATAAGCTTCTCCCCGCCTTATCATCCACCGGAGCTGCGCAGCCGCGTCCAAATTGACAAGCTCTACTACACACACACACACGCCACAACGAACACACAGTGTATACCCATGCACTGCACTGCACGAGACACTTTCTCGTGCAGCACAAAAGTGCACTTATCGGCCGTCGGCCAGCGGATTTTTCAGCGCCGTCGTAAAATTAGTTATTAATTTTTTGCCACCGATGAGCTCCGCGCGCGGGCCATAACTCATGCATACACATATGCATATATATATATATATAGCGCCACAGCCGCGAGAGAGCCCCAAAAAAGCAAGCAGCAGCCCGATAAAGCGCGGACGCGCGCGCGCGCGCGAGTGGTTAAGCAGGCGCTTTAAATTCAGCTCGGCCTCGTCGTCGTCGTCGTCGTCGTCGACCGGTCTTTCGCGAGTGCGAGAGCAACGCAAAAAGAAGTAATAGAAGCACTATACGCAGCAGCGGTCCGCCGACGCGACCGCTCCGCCGATGATTCATACCTGCAAATGCGTGTGTGTGTGTGTATGTGTGAAGTAGTTTGGAAGGCAAGTAATTGAGAATCGGAGGCCCAATACGTGGAAACGCGGCGCTATATAAAAAATGCGAGGCATTCGTAGACGCCGCGAAAGAGCCCCAAAAAAACAAAAGTAGGTGTTTCTGTTCGTGCCTTTTTTCGCGTGTGTAATTCGGAGGGAGCTGTAGTTTCTTTTCTTTTTTTGGCGCGGACAACATTCGAGGCGCCGAGATGTGTCAATATTTGAACTTGCGGGTAGACGGAGTGCGCGAATTATACGTGATGTCATTGTTGCTGAATCGGTTCGATGTGATTTTTTTTAATGCGTAGTGCGGGAAACGTGAGAGTTTGGTAAAATAAGCTTTTTTTGAAGCGGTTTGCGTTATATTATCTCGAGTCATCTGAGACAAAGTCGCGCGCGCAGATTCAGAGATAAAGTATAAAGAATTACTTTGAGCGAATTAAAGCTTTTCTTAGAATAATTTTAATAAGTCGTAAAGTTAAAATATATTCTTTAATTACAACGTTAAGACTGCAGTGCATGAGATATTTTTCACGGTAATTCACAGAAAATCGAGGTTACCTAGATTTTTACCTATAAACATTTTTATATTTCTGTTATAATGAGAATTTTTTATATACATTAGAATATAAATTAAAGTATTTTTTTAATTAATGGTAAAAGTAATATTGCATATTTCCCATTGATTTCTATACTTTATATTATACGATCATATCAATTATTTGTTTTACAAACTATTATCTATCAACATACAATTACTTTACTTTTCCTCCCTGCAAAGATTTACAACTCGTATAACCGTAAAGCGCGCTAAAAACTATCCACGCGGGCAATAATTTCTCTCCATACAAAGAACACGGAACAAAGCAATTGAGTAACCAAAAACCCAAAAAATGCTGCACAGCTTGCAAAAGAACCCAAAGAAATAAAAAGGATAAAATAAAAAATCAAAAACAGACACACGGAGCAGGCCGAAATTATTTATTCAAAGCGCATGACTTGTAAATCCACGCGGATATATATCGTGACATCAACGAATTTATTACTCCCGCGCGCTCGCCCGGTTCGTTCTATATACACTCGTGGTGCACTAGCAGTATTGTATAATCAGTCGCGCTCGAGAAAGGTAGACAGACACACACACACAAACACACAGAAACACCATACAACGATCTAACCTAACGATTCCATTGACGCGGCAGCGGAGCGAAATTTCTCTCTCGATCGGCGTTGAACTCGCTGATCGCGAATCCACCATCACGCGCGCAGACCAGTTATACCTTCTATCACTCTCTCTCTCTCTCTCTCTCTCTCTCTCTTCGCTGACTCGATCGCAGGTCAGACGTCGGCGGAAGGAGACGGTGTATATATAACTATAAAGGTATATACGAGCTCCGAACAGCGTGCGATGTATAGGGGAAAAAAAAGAACAAGGAAAATAATAATTATACACGAGCGCTGGCTGCTATCCGTTTGCCCTTTTTTCCCTTCTCTGTCTTTCCTATGTATACAGGTATACACGAACGAGCGCTACTGGCATTTTATACACTCCCGCGTCGTCACGCTCCGAAAAGCAGGGGTTCTGTACGCTCGCGCGTTCGCGCTTTTGCGCGCGCTCGCAACAGGTGTCCTCGCGCGACGCCGACTTGTCTGGCCTGCTATTAGGTAGCCAGGACTTTTCTGCATGGGTTGCGTCGATATCGGCCGGCTTGCGGGCTGTGTGTATACTTTATATATTAGTCGCGGTAGACTGGCGGAAATTATTTTCTGCGCGAACGGTCGTTTTATTAATTAGCTGCGCGGAGAAGTGAGCCGACTCGCTCGATGCTCGAGTTTTTAGACGCTGTTGTGGTCTGGGCGATTGGGTGTGTATGTATAAGATGTGGGTTTTGTGCGTGGATATTGTTGAATGGTGGGTTAGCTTTGTGTTTATCGCGAATGCGAATTTGGCGCAGGAAGTGGAAGAAAGTAGAATTTGTGGTTTATTGATAATGGAACGTATCGCGTAATATTTTAGACAATGTCTCTTATTATATTATTAAAAAGGTTGTTTTTAAGAGGATGTACTGTACCGGCTAAAAGTCGATATTTTTATCCGGGAACAATGAATTTATCAAAATTAAAAAAATTAAACTCAACAATAATACTGAATGACTTGGAATAATAATAGTTCATTTACAAGATAAATGAGGTTCTTTGTTAATAATTATACAAGAGGTTTTTAAGTACAAGTTTTCCAAATTGAGTAAAGAACTTAGTTTTATAATTAGTAAATGTACAGGCAAAATATGTGAAATTTCGGGTACAGCTCCTCTTTCATAAGTTATCTAGCCAGGTAATTTAATTGAATTTCATCTCAATAAAACAGTATTAATTGAAGGTATGGAAAATAGTTCCTTGTGTAAAATGTAATATTATCAGAAAATGGAAAGTTTGACCTGATTATTTAAACGGCATTCCACGAGAAAATTTGTGTGACTCAGGGTAATGGTCGTTATAAGAAGTAGGTATAGAGGAATAATGATAAGTAAGAGAAACTAATTTGCTTCTGATCAGTGAGCTCGACGAAAGCAAATTAGTATTTCCTATCAAGTTTTCCAATACGTATTTACAAGCCATAAGAAAATCTCCTAAAGAAAGTAAAAAGTAACCATTTACTTCAAAATATTATACTTTTACCCATAAAGTATCAAAAACGAATGTTAATGAACGCCCAAGAGCTTAAAACTAAAACGGGGTCAGACTGAATAGTTCACAAATCACGGCGCGGGAAAAGTGCAACGGCCATTTAAACCGGGCCCATCTGCGCACTCCCATCCTCCAGAAATTTAAAGCTCCTAAAGCCTTCTCTCCTCGCAACATCGACTCGCTTCGCTCATTCCCCTTACATAACTCAAAAGCCCACGCTCGAGCGCCACACACCGCACCACCGACAGCACAACCCAACGACCCTAAAGTACGAAAAATACGGGCCCACTTCCATCTCGCTCGCTCCAGCTCCGCGCTCTCCATTTCCGCGCTGTAAATAACAACGCGGGGCCCGCGGGCTGAAAAAGGCCGGGGCCATGCGCGGTGTATATATAGTATAGATTTTCGTACGGATAATCCGATGCACTGCCCCGATGTGCGCGCGAGAACGCAAAGATTGAGAGGTGTATGCATATATAGCGTTGTGCGCCGACAGGCACGAGTGTATAATATATACGCGCGAGATACGTTTTTAAATGAGTGCAGGCAGCGGCGATGCTCCCGGAAGATACGCGATCGCACGTACCGATTGACCCGGCTCGCGGACCGCGACCACCCGAAAATCACCTCGCGGTGCTTTACGACGGTCCTGTCTTTTGTTTTGTGTTTTCTTTTTTGTTTCCATGGCGTTTTTTGGGAGGGATTCTCCTTTGTTTGGACCGGTCCCATTATTGAGATTAGCCGCGCGCGAATGGCCCACTCGCCGTGCTTTATTACACGCTACGCTGCCTTTGTTGGAGGTATCATTCACTCGCTTCGATCTTTCGTGAAGATTTTTTTCTTTAATAATTAGTTTGTAAAGGGTTTTTTTTTTGTTTTACGTTCGAGTAGATGTATGTCCATTTTCGTTGGTGAATTTTTAAAATTTTAATTATGCTGATGCGATAACAAAAGTAATGTCGTATTATATAAAATAAGTTATATCTTAGCGGATGTAGTTCCTGATTAGGACCTAATTTCTGATTATTTTTTTTACAGAAGTTGTTATTATTTATATATCATATCCCGAAACATTGTTTTAAGACTTATAAGATATAATTATATTGACTACCTACAAATGTGTATTAAAAGTCTAAGAATATTACGTGATATTTTCTTTTATAGGAACAAAAACTTATCAGAAATTATATTTAACCCATCAGAAACTCGGATGTTGTTTGTAATATAATATGATTATAATTTTAAGAAATAATTAAAATAAAAGAAATCATTATGAATTATAACATGGAAAATCGAATACAAAACCTTGTGTAAGTAAATTCTGATTTAAAATATAAATTTTACAAAATGACTGCTTTTATGATTTTAAACTTCGATACTTTATTTGAATGTTTACGTTGTGTGTGCGAAAACCATTCATTTATAAAATAACGGGTATGAAGATACAGAGCCTTTTATTAATCTTCTCTGAAAAAGTAAATATACTCACAGAAATGACTGCTCGCTATTGATTTTAACGACTAATGATTAAATTTCTCTTTGCGCGGTTGTAAAATATTTTTATGCACGTGTCATTTGAGCGAATCTAGGAGTTTTCGCTCATTAAAGCACTTTAATGATTGGTTTAGTGAGATTTTAGAAATTAGTAAAGCGTTCCAGTTACAAGAAAAATAAAATCGTAAAATTTTTGTTTTTCAATTCTCTGGCGCATAGGCAACGTCTTAATTGGGATATCCTGAGCTCATAAATTGCAGTGCTGTTCAAATATTTTTAATCGTCATGTTACATAGTATAAGTTGGAAATTATAATATTATCACGCATAGCTTTTACACTTCTAAGTAAATTAGAATGCATTTAATTAAGACTAAAATAGTTTAAAGTGATTTGCTGCTTGATTGATTTAATAGAGGAAAAGTATAAGCCATATATAGAGTAAGTGAACGGTTTTAATGCATAAAATGTTATAATTATGCTTATTTTAATATTCTACTTCCAGAAATTTACAGTTCTTTACAAACGTATCTTATCGACACAGTTTACGTAATAATTAGCAGCTGACGTAATGTATATATTTAAAATATTCTGTAATATTTTTCATTCAAAATAACAATAATGATTTAACCACAACACCGTTAATTTTCTAAGAATAAGAATTTCGATGCAAAAAAATTTACACAGTTACCAATCTTTTCATAAACATTTCGGTCAAATCTTACACATCATTTTACAAGGAATATTTAAGAAACTTCGTCGAAGTTCGTTCAAAATCGTGCGCGTGCGATGTGTATTTGCTCGACTCATTTAAATTGAATTAACATAAGGTAAGACATTTTTTGACTTTTCAAAAGTAAATTGAAAACTTACTAATAATATCTCAAATAGGAAACGCAAACACCTACAGGCACATTCAAAAGTGTATCACTGCCCAAATACATACATTGCCAATTCAAGTGTTCCTTCGGCAAATATTCGAGCATACGTTTCGTCATCGAATCATACACAGCGAAATCATCCCGGAGCTCGTGACGCCCTGCACTGTCAAAAAACTCCATACGACCACGCGCGCGCTCGCCCGCGCCAAAAAGTCGCCGGCACCGCCGCGTGCAAACCGTGTACGTACATCTTCCAACGTACAAAAAAATACCTCTCACGTAACTCCCGAGAAAGAAAAAGGAAGATAAATACGTTATATGAAAACATGTGTCACGCTTGTCGCTCTCTCGGGCTCGCCGCCTGACGTCACTGCCCTGTCATTCCTCAGGTGCCAAAGAGCACCTTCGGCGCTCCTATACGTATAATATAATACATTCAGAGAGAACACTGCACCTATAGAACAGGACTATGACAACTCGAAATTCTTGATTTTTGGAGAACTAACTGAGAAACGGAGTTTTCTTCTGCACGGGCTAAACCGATTCTACTCCAATTTAATTGTTACCGATCTTTTTACAATTAGTTAGTTACTTTTATTTTTACTTCAGTTACTTTTTTATTTACCGTATATTATTGGATTTACCCGATTTTGACTCATTTACAAATTATAAGCATACTTTTTATTTTCTTAAAATTGTGCTAAAAAGAGGGTAAATAATATTTGAGCTATCATAGTCTTGCGATATGTCGTTTATTCCCCGAGGTATACTCAACAATGACCCAAATCATAGTCCTGTTTTGGGAATGCGACACAATGTACAAATCTACATTTCGGAGCGTACAAATTGCACTCAATGAAACACTCACCCAAAACGGAGTGACTGAGACCGGTGCCGTGATGCTGCTGCGGCCCCGATCTGAACCTGTCGGGAGGCGCCATGGTCGGCGGCGATTTTTTAAAAAATCTCCTACGCGGTTCACGCAGCCGCGCCGTTCAGCCTGTCATCAAAGCCTCCAGCGCTCTGCACACTACATACGCCGCTCTCCTGGACGATCCGTAATTATTCTCTCGGTGGCACGATGAAAAAACACTTGAGCGTGCGATGCACCCGCGACGCGAACGGAATGCAGCGACTACAACACTCGATTCGCTCACGGCGACTGTCACCTCGCGCAGATCCAGAAATCAGCAGCGGCTGATCTTCACTCGAGGCCATCGCCTCTCAGCAACTCCCCGCATATATACAATATCGCGTCCGTTGCGCACAGTCGCGTGTATATATACGTATTCGAAAAGAAATTAAAATCACTGCACTCTACTCGTCAATTAATTACAATCTTCGTGCGTATCTCTACCTTCGTTGCTTACATATACTCGTCGTTTTCGCACAGGTTTTTGCAGAAAGGAACGTTCGATCGCGGTGCTCGTGGGCGAAATTCGAGAAGGTATATATTTATTTATTTATTTATTCATTTTCAGGGGTGGGAAAAGGGAACGGACAAAACGATCGCTCGACAGCGGATATAGGTATAGAAGCGCGGGACGCGCGCGTCGGCGATGCGTGCACGCGGAGCCGGAGGAGCAGCTCGCAGCCTACTACTGATTGAGTTTTGAGCTTGGTGGCGAGAGACCGCGGCGGCGCGGTGCTGGCGCTGTGGCTGCGGAGGAGCCCCCGCTCGTTGCGCGCACATCGGCACGGCGACCGGCCGCCGCAGTCACCTCATTGGCTGGGAGGGAATGTCGGCGAGCGCGCGCAGGTACGGAGACGGAGAACCCGGTGCCCGACTCGCCGATGCGCGTCGCCGGCTCGCTTCCGCTTTGCTTTTTTTTCCCCCTGCATTTATTGGCGGTTTGAAGTTCTGGAGTTCCGGGGCTTTTTAGAGAGACCGGGCGGAGTGTTTTGCAGTGTTTGCGGAGGAGATAGGGGTTTTTATGGGGAAAGCGATTTGTTACCGATCAAAAAGTTCGATAACAATTATTCATAATCCCTAAGTTATAAACCGCAATAAAAATATGAAAAGGATGAAGAATCTTAAAAACCACATATACAGAATTGTTCATCAAATTTGTTTTATAGGAACAAACTTGAGCAGTGCAAATCTGCAAGAACATAAAAAAATCGATTTTATTTTCTTATTCATAATGTCAACGTTATACGATAATTTCTTTAAATTAAAGTAAAGAATATTTTAATACGTATGATACCTACAATTTTTGTTAATCAATTTTAATTCCAAGAAAAACGTTTACCTGAATATTAATAAAAATAAGAACCAAGGTTTTGACGTTAGAATAATACATTTATATTTATCATATCTACTATAGAGACGTTACAGCACGGTAATTTTTACGCTTCTATAAAGATACAATAAAAACTATACTTATAGTAAAATATTCTCATTAGTTAATTACGAGGACAAGATTTCATACGAGTATGTATATTAATGAAGGCATAGTGAATATTATATGAATTATATATTTTATAATATTAATGCCGACATTATAAAGAGCTAATTCTTAGACACTTCTTTATTTGTTTGTAGTTACTGTTTACAATCTCTGAAAAATAATGATAACAAATTTTTTTACCGGAAAAGGAATCTATAAAAGGTGTAGTACCTGTCAAAAGGAGTCAAATCACTGTCTGAATTTTTTTGTCGATTGTGTTACCTGCTGTACACGCCGCAAAGTATTCTCAATGAATAAGGTATTGACAATGTTAATTAATATATTGCGTCGCGTGGGAGCAAGATTTTTAAAAGACGTATAACTCATTTACAAATTATGTATTTTTATAATCCTGTAATAATTCGGAATGCATTCAAAAAAGTAATAATATTTTTTAGTCCAAAATTAACCATGACCGAGTCAATCTGTAGACGATCAAACGATAAATAATTAGTGGCAACTATATACACAGACAAAATTATGCAAAATTCGGACATTCTTGCTCATCATCCTCTTATGTTTATGCATCAGTTTGCAAAGTATTAAAGTAAAAATATCAATCCGGCTATAAACGCCATTTGAACCAAATCTTGAGATTCACTATTCAAATGACATTCGTCGAAGTATTCAAATATAAACCAGAAACTTGTATTTGTGTATTGGTACATTAATGCAAAACGAAGGGTAATAATATCTTGATTTTGCTATATAGATATATAGCGTATACTTTTTAATGTTTTCTGTATTTCTTTCCTATAAATATTAGCTATGAGATATATTACATAAAATAACGGTAAATTACAAAAAAGCTTTTAATGTTTGTTTAAATTAAAATTTATTTAAATAAACTATATGTAGTAACTCCAATGTTCTTTACAGTTTATTAAATACTGATTTCCCGCTTTTGCGGAAATAAAGTGGCCATTATATTTTAGACGTGAATAAACGTATTTTAATTATTTGTTAATTAAAACTTTTGTTAAAATAACATAACTAGTGTATGGAAATTTAAAAATACCTAAGTATCAGAGAGAATTAGCTGATAAAAATTACCGTAAATATATTGTAATCATGGAACATTCTGACTTCGAGGAAAAATACGTTTACAATGATTTTTACGGTAATTTTTATCAGAACATTCTCTCTGTGTTTTATATATAATTTATAATTTTAAAAAATCACATTATAACAATAGCATCATTAAAGAGTTTTACATAAAATTAATTATATTTCAAAAATATTCAAGCATTATAAATCCCAAAAATCTTTACTTCTTTATTAATTGCTTATGAAAACGAAGTAGACATAAAAGAATATCATATCTCCATAATGTCACAATGTTAAATCATTTATCTCACTGTACAACAGAATTTTAATTTCAACATTAACTCCGAAGAGAAAAAGCGGCATTGATAACAGATGAGCACGTCAACAAATAACCCACTTTTATTATGAATTAATCTTACGTAAATTAATTGTTGCAGATAGTACTTTATCAAAGAGAACGTAATAAATAACACAGCCCGAACAAAAGTATATGCAATATATATGCATGCATTCGCTTACTCGACCATTCGGTAAAATTTAAGAAGATAACATTCAGAATTGGTTATATGCAGTGGGAATAAACATCACAGCTGCACAAAGCGAATAATCGTGTACACCAACTGTATAAAAAAGTTTACGCTTCTAATTGAAAACATACTGACACCAGCTGATAAATTGTAATTAACATGGACAATCCCCCATCGATAGCATTGTACATCCATGCAGGTAATTAAATAATCTTTAATTCAACGTGCGAGGCACGTCCACACGAAAAAGATACTACTTAATCGCAGAAAGTTCTACGCGAAAAGTAATATGCGCGCGCAATATAACTGCACGTATGAGTTGCGTCCGCAGCCCATTGCAACTCTTCCATTCAGATGTTAATTCCATACTCGCCTCCTCGTCTCCGCGTGTCTCATATGCACTCGTACACACACACACACACACGTTGTAATGTCCGCGAAACAGGCCAGCCACGAAAAAAGAACCTGGCGACGTCTATCCGATAACGAAGGGCATGTAAATTCAGCCAAGTGAAAACGCGCGTTTCTTTAAAAAATACGCTATACAAACAATGCTGCACCTGCAAAATAAGAAGGATCTCCAGTCCCGAGAGAAAGGACTGCGGTGTGTACACCGGGCGAGCATGCACCGATGTAAATAATATAAAGGCCAAGAGAGAAAATGACGATAAAAAAAGAAGGACCACGGTAGCATAAAGAAGGGAAAGAAAGGAAACCGCACACGCGGGACGTCGTCGAGCGCGTCCGGAACACGCGCGCGCGTCCTGAAACGTGCGACCGAATTCGTCGAGTGTCTTGATGATGATCATCTCGCGCGGGGCACCGGGACTCTTCGTACTCGTATATTACATGGTCCCCGAAAGGCGAAAGGGGCTACTACTATTGCAGCGCCTTTGGGCTTTCTCAGAGTCTGGTCTTTCGGTGCGCCTGCACGCACGCACGCACTTGGCGTTTCGTCACACATGCGCGCGCACAGGTAGGTGTAGGAATTGTTCCACGTGTTCCACGTCAGGCGAAGAAACTTGTAGATGGGAATCTTTGGACTGTTTTAATCCTTTTCACGGTTTCGTATATTCCGAATATTGTTGGTGAAGGTATGCTTTTTCTAAGGTAGCGTTGTGAATTAATTATATTGTATGCTAACTTTTTGTTTTGCGGACTTTAAAAGTGATATTGTGCGTTGAAATGATTTACTCAAGAATAGTTATAGCATATATTTACGTTTCACCCAAAATTATAGATTGGTTAAATTGACAGTTAAAGAAACAAATATATTTAATTTTATAGGTGAGCTTGAGGGGAATTCTTTGATGCTTATTTAAAGAATTTAAAGAATAAAATTAGTTATCATGGTATATTAAAAACATATACAAAGTTGACTTTCTACAAAATTTTAAGTAGAAGTATATGGTCGACTATTTTATTTTTAAAGAAAATTTTTTGATATTATCAAATTTTTCAATAAATTTTCTAAATTCTAGTAATATCACAATTGTGTTAAACAATTCAATAAGAATTATTAAGATTCATGAATATTTTCTTGTTTAAAGCATTCTATTAGCATATTCATAATAAATAGGTATACGTTTCAGATTTCTATACGTATTTCAAAAACATTTTTATTAGTAAGTACATCAAAATATAATAAAACTTAAAAAACGAGAAAAATTACAAAATTGTTACTTAAATACTTTAAATGTTATTTTATTTTTGAATATATGTAATTTACTACTCATGGACTACTCATTCGTATCAAACTACGCATTATAATCGTGCAATCTCATTATAGTTATAAACTGCTTTACACTTTTTTAATTAGAAATTACAAGAACGTCCTGTTTGAATTAGTTTCTATCGAATTTACATATCAACAAATCACAAGGAAACGTCGTGTTTGTAAGTGCAATCGAAACTGAAAATCACGAATAATAAAAAATCAAAATTAGTCCCAGTCTCACCTACTTGATAAATTCAATGCAGATTTTTACAAATTATTTCAAATTTAACTTTTCCCGCAATCTACAAAAGCATCGCCATACAAAGCCATTCTCGAATTTACCAATCAGTCAAGCTGGAATGGCTCGCGTAGTTCTTACACGCAAGTAAAGCTGAATGAGTGAAAAGGCGCGAGAGGAAATGCGTTCGCGGAGGAAGTTAAGAAAAAAACGAAGCTGCTCGGTGCAGCTGCGAGGAAAGGAAGGATCCGTTCCGATTCGAGAGCGCTGCTGCACCGACTCGCGAGAAACTCGATAAGTGTTCTGTTCTGCCTGTTACCTCTTCTTTTTTTTTTCCTTACCCCGTTTCTCGCGCGCATACAGCGTGCGCGCGCGAGGATGTATTAATCAGAGATGAAATACGGCGTGAATAATGAATTTATCGACGTTGAACATTCGGTGAATAAATTACGGAGATTAAGGGAAATGATCGCGCGTGCGCAGGAGGATCGAATCGCGAGAGGAGAACGTTCTCTCCTCTCGCGGAGTGAAAGAAGTGCTTTTTCTTTATAAAGCCCGGCCTCACTTTGAAAATATGCGTGTAAAACGTTTGTAACGCGTGTACTCCTTTGGATGCAGCAACAGGCGGTGAGATGGGTGCGAGTGTATAATGTTCAATCAGGAGGATTATTTATCAATTTGATAGTCGGGATCGCGCCGAGCCCCTCCGACAAGATTAATATCGCAGTGGGATTTGCGGCGCGAGTTTACAATAATACGAGTGGATTGTGAGCGATTTTTTGGATTATAGGTGCGAAATTGAGCCGTGTTAACGTTGCATAAAATAAGAAAGTTTTGCAACAGCGACTGCACGAGAAAAATGTTACGCAACGCATTACTGAATATAGTTCAATTTTTCGATGATTGTTTAAAATTAATTACGAATTATGATTGATTTTGCGAAATAGTATTATGTAAGTAATTGAACGCAAATAACATATTATTATATATATTGTACTTGTGCTGATCTTGCCAACAGTATTGAGGTATCATTATTTTAAAAGAATGATCATGAAAAATGCTGTCTGTAGGCATTAATGGCAATTTTAAAATGTATTAATTTCAAATTATTCAACTTAAGATAACCACATAAAAGTTTCTACTAACTCTGAACAATATTAATTATAAAAAAATTGCTTTATAAGAAACTCTATTTATTATTTCATAACGAATCAATGAGAACTCTTTATAACTATAAGTTACATAAGTTAATAACAAAATGTTACAATTTTATAGTTGAAATTTATATTATGTAATAAAATTACTGCTATACGTTAATTTTTCCATTTACATTTTACGTGTGTATACAAAATTTGTACAAGCGCGAATAACTAAACATTTTTATTTCCATGTAAAATCCTCTGCAAGTCGTAAACATGTTTAAAGGGCGGCACTATAAAACTATAAAATAAAATAAAACCTGAAAGTTTTTATACAGGAAGTGCACGTTTTCTTAAATTTCTAGATAGGCCGTCAAACTAAAGATGCAGGCAAGTACTATATAAAAGATTAAAACCAACGAACTAAAGTTGTGAAAATGATTGATATCCATAGATTTACATTCGATTTCACCAATTATTATTAATCACAAGTCATTTTCCCTAATAGCTCTCGTGTGCATATAAAATGTCTTCCTTTAGTCTTTCACAGGCACATTAATACACAACGCACACAGTCACGGCCAAATTGATCTCTCTCTATTAAAACGTCCTGAGCCCCCACGTATACTTATACACCACGCGCAGCTCCCGAAAAAGGCAAATCCCCATCATCGGCTACCATACACCTTCGATTTCGGAAGTGTTCCTCTCTCCGCGGCATTGCACTCTCCTCTCTCCGCGCGTATATGCAAATATACAATATACACAATATATACATCCACGCACACGCATGCAGAGACTGGCCAGTGCACTCGGCGTTTCGCGGCCGTGCACAGCGCAGCGGATGCTCGTGGGCGGACCGGGCGACAAACGCTTTGCGGTTGCCCACACGCGTATACTGTATACACGTATATTGCATATACATACGCGAAATGCGTTATACGCACGCGTGGACTTAACTCCCTATCGCTCGTAATGCGGCTTGAGCGCGTTTAAATCACCTCGGCGCGCTTAATCCAGTAATTAGAGGCTGCATGCGAGCGAGCGAATATTGCTGAATGACTTTTCGCGCGCATTGTATATAGATATACGGCGCGGCGCTTGCGCAACAGAGCGCGCCGATATTGGCGTATATAATGCGCTTTTAAACTCGCGCTCTTTACTTTTCTTCGATCGAGTCTGTATTATGGTGTCTCTTATTCGAGCAGTACTTTTTTTTGTGTTCTTCTTGATGTTGCTGCTGGTTCTGCTGTTGCTGCAGTGTCTCGGTGTATGGCCTCCTTCCGCGGCACGGCAATTACGTTGAGCGATCGATTTTACCCGATGATATTAAATTATGAATTATTCAGTTATACAAAAAGGTAGACGCGCGCGCGCGCTTCGTATACTTCTCGCCTTTTGGCATTGAGCATGGTAAGAGAAAGAGAGAGAGGGAGAAGGAGTTTAAATGCGAGCGCGCGACCGGTGAAATGGATGAATATTAACACTTTCTTCTTATCTTATAAGATCGTCGATATTATATGCGAAATTCGGCGGTTCTGTTCTTTTCTTTTTTTGTTTGCAGGTTTTATTTATCGGAGAATTACATAAATTAAATTAATAATTACGTTAGCAATTTTACATAAAATGGGCATATTTTATTGTGAATTTGGGGCAAAACTTATGTTACTTAATCATACTGTGTGACATGAGCGCAAAATGTAATTGATGAAAAAATAATGTGCGCGCGCCCAGAAAAACATCTTATTCAATATTTAATTATGATAATAATCATTTTTTACCACAATTTGTTTTGGTAATAATAAAGAAAGGCATTTTATTAAGTTGAATTAAAATATTGTAGATATAAATAATCTATACTAACACATATTTGAATCACTGCAAGATTACACGACATTGATAAATATTGTACAGGCTGTTTTATCATTTGAGTACGAGGCATCAACATCATTGAATGTAAAATTTAATTAGCGCCTTCAGAAAGATATAATCTAGAAACTTAACGTCTATTCTCTTATAAAACTTCTCTCAAAAAACTTTAAATGAATGCTGTATTATTAAAAAAAATTATGCTAATTAAATTTACTATTCGTGGGTATAATAAATTACTCTTGTCTTTATCTCGCATACCTAGCTGGAAATTTTATAATGTTCATTTTCTAAGTAGACTACAACGCCAATTAACCATTCTTCTAACTTTCCACCGCGCATATTCTATTTCGCCATCGCAGCGAAAATTATCAGTCAACATTTTGATCTAATTGACGAAAATTGTAGCAGTGGCTGGTGTGTGCGTTTTTTTCGCCTACCGCACCGCACTCTTTTCTAATGATGTAAGTATACACACAAGCGCTCCACCGACTCGGACGGAAAATTAGAGATCGTGCGCAAAGCAACGTTTGCGCAACGCTCAACGAGTGCGCGCGAGAACGCAAATGCACGCACGCGTCCCTAAATTGGATCAGCAGTGCGATATGCGCGAAATGACACCTGGCAATTACCGAGACGGTGATTTAGAGTGATTTTCTCCTTTAGACGCGCGGACGAGATTATTGTCTGTTGACCTTTTTTTTCGACTTGTTATTCCGAATGGTCAAATATATCTCTGAGATTGATTTATATTATTTTGACGTTGCTTTATCAAAAAAGAACGGTCAAATGTAAAATTGATTATTAACCAAAATTCAATTTATCAATTCTACTTAAATTTACCTTCATGATAAATAACATATCAATTTTAATATACAATAGTATATTACGCATCTAGGGAGGTAAAGATTGGCGAGTCCGTAGCACGTGTAAAGTGGCAAACACGTGCTATGGGGTCGCCATTTTACCTCCCATGCAGGTGCGTATACTATTTTTCCTCACACCAGGACCGAAAATACACATAATTTCTCTTCAGGCGCCCGGGAGGTAAAATGGTACTTTCGGTGCAGGTGTGGGGAAAAATATAAATAAAACTTAAAATATATAAAAATAAAACAAAATGGTAGTTTACACAATGCAATCTGCCCTAATAGACAATAGATGACCCCAGCCAAGTTGAAGAATTGTTTTCTATTATAAATATGCATTTTGAACAAAATTGATAGAAAAAATGCTAAGAAAAATTGTTTGTCAATTTTTGATAAAAATGTATGGATATTATGATGCTATTTAAATTTTTATCATTCTTTTAAATGTTGCAAGCAATGATAAGTTTCACAATAAATATTTTATTAAAAATTAATTTTCTTTTGAATCCAACACACACTAATTCATAATTATACGTCTAAGTTACTTTTATTTATGCAATAATCGAATTGTATAATATGCAGCATCTCAAGAAGAAAATCTGCTATTGACCAATGCAACGTTGAGACACCTCTGGCAAATGCAAAATCGCAAAGTACAGTGCATTAGGAATATATTCCCCGGTGTAAGGTAGCACGTGAGGTTTATACAACCCGCGAAACCTAAGCCACCTGGACTCTAATGGGCAAATCATTGGATTTTCTTTCTTCGACTACTTACTATTATACTGCAACACGCTGCCTGCTCGTGCTCGGCGATACTTACATGCACGATCGAGCAAATGCTCTTCATATACAAATTGTAAGCGTTAGACAGCGAGCATAAAGAAAACAGCGGCACGAACATCCCGGATTCGAAATCCGCGCGCATTTCCCGTTCCGAACTGCGGTGCACACTGTGCGCATCTCGCGCCCGGCAGATCGTTTCGATTAACCGTTAGACATCGTCGCCGATGACAGTGTAATTAAAGACGATTTCCAATTGGCGTGGCGCCGTAACAACGTCATTATTACTTTCTCGGCGCGTCTCTCATGGCTACTTTATCGCCTTGTTAAAGCGCACCGCGCGCAGAAAAATCGCTGCACACGCGCGCGCGCCGGAGACGCTTTTGCATCATAAGTTTTTTTATAAGTCTGCGGCTTCTTCTTCATCGTCGTCGTTGTCTTGAGAGATTCTGCGCGTTAAACGGGCTACAAAGTTCCGTTTAACGATTCTCTAAGCATACATTACGACTGTTTTCTTCAGAGTGATTTCCTTTTCAAGAAGTTTATTTTTTACTAATTTGCTTGCACACTGCGCGGCCGTATTGTAGTAAAAAAACTTGCACCATAATTATTTTTATAAAAGTATTCATTTTTATGAATTCGAATAAATTTATTAGATGTATTGAGACGTTTCATAAGATAAATAATATCATATTTTCATACTTTGACGAGAAACCTTAGGTTAAAACTATAACAAGAAAATATTGGAAATACACTGCTGAATTGGACATTTCTGATATTAATATTTTATCTAAAACAAGAAATTATAGTCAATTTTATTAAACTCGCGTGAGTAATGTTACTATTCATCATGAAAAAGGAATTGCCAATAAAGACTGAATAATTGGATACTTTATTTTATGATTACGGCCATGTAAATTGGATCTTATAATATATGTACAGCTTTCAATGGCGGATAAAAATAATATTCAACGACCTTTTTATTTTTATTACAACAACGCACTTCGAAGCACCGTTAATGCAAACATAAAAAGTTAAACTTTCATATTATTGTTAAGCCATCAACGCATGCAAACAAAATAGAAAGCCACGTCTAAAAATATATACGAAGCGATACTCTCGATGTATTACATTGTTACGCGCAATTCATACACCGATGTACACACTGCCTGCACCTCTGTACCTACCTATATATATGAATACACCTGGAAATCCGACGTGTGCAAAGCGATGCAAATGCTATAAGCCGCGCAGCAGCAAGAATCAGGTCGCATAGATCGCGACAGCGCAATATAAAAGCGATCCCTATACATACAATCACACGCCGCAGTGCATTAGCCTTTAGCATAATTCCCATAAAGAAATATCAATCGAGTTTCCCGAGCAACGGCAGCGGCAGCTGCAGACACTCCGGCGCGGCTCCAGCTCCGCGCAAAATCCTACGTTCGCTCTTGAATACACGCACGCGAGCTCGTGCATATGTAATAACTGCGCGTGGGCCGAAGTCGCGAGGAAAGTGCAGGCGCTAAATCGCCTTCCCGCCAATCTGCGACGAGTCCACTTGTATTCTAGATTGCGAGCGTGCAGCGCAGCTCGCCCACTGCGCGGTGCAGTCCCTGTGCGAGTGTGTTTGTAAATTTCAATTTCCTGCAATCATCCTTTTGTCCTTTATTACGTCTATAATGCGCCTGCGACGAGAAGCAGCATCAGCAGCAGCAGCAGCAGTGCTCGGACCTGTCATTATATGCATTCCATCGGCTCTTTGTCTCTCTCGTTCGTTGTAGCGAGCTGATTGGCCGTGCTGCGAGTCATGAAGAAGAAGAAGCTTTTAAGCGGGTGCAAATGTATATGTATATTCGTCGGGGAATTTTAATGGAACGTCTCCATTTCATTCGTTTGTTATTTGCTGCTGTTATGATTTTTTTCCGCGAGGTTTACTGGCTTCGCTCGAGAGCGGAGTGTGCAAAATAAAAGGTACACGAGCGCGCTTAATAACTCTGATAAAGAAACGCTAAGAGCTCGGATTGTGCGCTGATTAAACAGCTGAGCACGATATACGAGTTTTTCGGTGACAAAAAATTGCGTACAATAAACTGCTCGACTTGAATATTTAAGAACATTTTTCGCGCGAGTTTTCATCGAGGTCGTTTCGAGAGTGTAAAACTACGCTTTTATGCGTGGAAACGCGTAAACGTGAATTTTACGATTTCGGTTTCACTGGATTTTCTTTTATTAACGGGTGTAAACGCATAGCCGCACTTAAATGAATCAGACGTAACCACATTATGCAGTCACGGAAAAATGTTAAAAGCTTCTTGAACGGCCGAAGTAGGTAGCACGTTAGCGATCGATCGACTCAGGCGCATTTATGTTAAGTACGCTTTTAGAGAGCCTTGGTTTATGGGATGAAGAGTTTCGAATAATAAGTTACCTTGTGTAAAAATTACACTTTCGTGGAATGATACAAGCGATGGAAAGCGTTTATAAACGCGGCAGAACTGTACTTAAACGCTTGATATTCGAGTCCGATTGAGCCGATGAGATCAGATACTGCATAAGTCATATGGGAATAGGATGCGAGTTATGTAGTAAATGGGCTCATCAATTCAATTGTACTGACATCATATGTGGTCGGTTTAGTACTTGTTCTACATTTATCACTTATCATTTATCATATGTCATATAGATTATCAATTGTTCTCTTGTACTCTAAAATGACTTTCGTTTAATATGTTTCAGAACACTGATGTGCATTTATCTGCCTTGTGATTGATGTCAAGTTTTCAACGAGTGATTAAATAAATATTGTACAACCCTTTAAAAACGAAAGCTTAATTGCATTATATTCGGAATGTCTTTTGTTAGTTTATAATTCTAATTAAAATAATTATAATTAAGATCTTAAACATCACATTGAATGAAAGATTAGATATTAACGAAAATAGTTATTTCTAAAAATGCAAAATCAGAAGGTAATTTCTCATTATCCTTTGAAAATTTACTAGATTCGGAAGCATGATTGCTCAGACTACATATCTTTACTTCCGTAAACATAATTTCATTCATAATGTTCCTTCTTATCAGTTAAGATTATAAAAATATAACATTACAAATGCTTCTCATTTCTAAAATAATTCAAATGCAATGGCCAATTTTTCACTTCACCTGCATAACAGGTTTAACCCAAAGTAAAATAAAGCACGTCGAGCGCTCTTTCCCATACATTACACCTCACGCACTCGTGAAAATATTGAAAAACATAAAATAACTTTCACTTTATCCGCCATCGTGATTTGTCGCTCCATACACACTTCTCTCTTATCCCACATACCGCCTTTCCAAAACAGCGAAAATTCAATCTAACTCCTCGCGATTCAATCTTCAGCTCTCTACAGCCATACGTACAAACGCTCTCAAAGTATCCCGCATCTGCAACTAAATTGAAATCGCTGCCTCATTGCAAAAAACGTACGAGCGCACCGCGTCAATGATCATCGCAATTAAGACTTCGCTGATCCCCGGCGTCCACGCGTACTCTTTCCTTCTCCCAGTTCTTTCTCTCTGCATCTTTCTCCTCGAGCCGAACGTAAAAGCGAATGTCGTCATGCACGCGTGGGGCGCGCGACTTTTTTTTTCATCCTACCCTGGTATATACGTGAAAGCTCCGGTTTTCTCTCCGTCTGGTTAGTATAGCGGCGCGCGGACATAAATCGCGCGTTCGAAGGCCCGCGCGCGTAACGCGCGAAACGCGCCGCAGCCGGCCAACGGGTAATGTCAGGCCTCGCCGCTTTTTCCAACGCATGAAGTATAGTGTGTGTGTAGTTGTACGCCAATGCACGGCTACGACGCACAAGTGCAAAGTGTCGCTTGAATGGAGAGTGAGAGAGAGAGACGCAGGAGCGTGGGCGAAGACTGAAACGAGTCTGCGCGCTCGTGCCGAGGATACTTCCCCTTCTTTTTTTGAAAAAAGAAGTATTGAGTTGAATAGACTTTGGGAAAAGTTTGAGATGAGGTATACTCGTGAGCTAGGCATCATTAAATTGGTTGTATGAGCAACATGTTGGTGTTTATGGAAGTTTCATTCATAGAATGCGACAGGTTCCACTTTTTATTTTGGTGAAAGCGAAAATTTTACCTCTACTGTGTGAAATTGATTTGATAACTTGAATCATCCTGATCAATTATACTTTTCGAAGATTTCGTGTCAACTTTTAGATTGAGAGGGAATTAAATTATTCCTCTACCGACTTTGATGTAGCTCTCTGAATAGTACCGATTTCATCATCAAACAGTTTGACTCCACAATTTTCGTGTATTCAAATTTTATTCGGACTAAAATACTCTTTTTTCACTGTAGTATGTATTATTTCAGTGAAATTCATGTATAACATGTATTACTAAGCAAATAGTGAATAAAAAGTAGCACTGAAAACAAAGGAGTATTTTTTTTCTTTACATACACTTCACCGGTTAAGTGCTACTGTACACATTCTTAGTAGTGGCAGACAATAGTCATCATATGGACTGCATAATATAGTATTGTTGTGAACTATAGTGATTCTATGCTTCGCTGAAGAAGGATTGCAAATAGTTCTAAATTATATGTTTGATATAGAGACTCTTATTGCATTATTATATATATATATATATATATATATATATATATATATATATATATATATATATATATATATATATATATATATATATATATATATATATATATATATATATATATATATATATATATATATATATATATATATCATAAAATTTATAAGAGGAGTGATGCACTCTTTTTAAAAATATTCTTTTAATAATTAAGCTTGTTATAATATATATAATCTGAAATTAAAAATACATTTTTATTTAATGGTATAATAAGAAATCTTTATCATATTGTTAGAGAATTACAGATTTGAAATACCGTTTACTTTTTATTTTAATACGTTATAGGCATTTTACAATTGACCTTGTGCAAAGCCGCTTATAATGAAAAATTATTCCTTTCCAACGGGACATTGGATCGATCAGAAAATTTACACCCAATATTACAAGTTAATTAGCTTTTACCTCTTAAACTTTTCCAAGAACCAAACGCTTCCGATAATACCGAACCGAGCCGACCTTATAAAAAATCGAGGGCTCGAGGTGCTCCTCGACTCGCTGCGAACTCTATAAAGAGAGAAAGATCGCGCGCGCGGATTTCGCGCACCCACCGAGGGACGGCTCGATTTTTCACTGTCCACGCGATCGTGAGAATCTGATAGGGGCGGGAAGGGTTTCATTCGACTTTTTCGCTTCTTTTCTCTGTGGTACGCCAAACGAAGTAAGTACATAATTGCCTTAACGCGCGCGAAGCGACTCAATACGCGCTTTATGCGAATGCACGCGATTTTTTGGCGCCGGGGTTGCTCGTAACGGCTCTTTTGGGTATAATGTAACGCTGCATCTCGCGTGGAATTTATACATACCGAGAGGATAATTATTATCGAGTGTTTCTCGCGTCGGCGCAGCAGCAGCGGCAGCGCATAAGCATGGATTTAGAAGTTTTATAGTTCGTGTTCAATTAATTTTGATTTTTAGCGAGAGCTCCCGTATGCTAATGAATTTATCTTTATTCGTTTCGGCTTTATCTTGATATACCATCGTGCGACAATAAATTTCACTGCTCAACGTGAAACCTCAGATAATTAATCTTGTTCGCCATTACTTATGGTGCGCATACATGCGTATACGCGTATAGACTAGGCGAGAATTTTTGCGAGTGGGCAAATAGAAATCGGCCAATTTCATGTATTTTCCCTAATCGATGCGTATAAAAAGTATTTAAAATTTTCAGTAGATGCTAAGTATATCATCAATAATTAATAAAAATGCTTTTATTATTGATTTATAGCATATGATTGATATTGCGATTAAAACTTTTGCGAAAATTCATGATCGAGTTTCCCAGAATCAATATGTGTGCATATCAAACGCTAATATAACAACATTTTATTCATGAAAACATAATTACCCCGTATGAACTATAAATGCTTTAGTTGAACTAGAACCTAAAGTGTTTAATGAATTTAAATAAAACTACATGAAAATATTCAATCAGCCATACTACGACGTAAATCAGCACGCGCATGACAACATTTCGCAGTAGCGTAAAAACGCTAACGACCGCATATTTTCGAATCCTTTTCCTATATTTCGCATATATATTTTAAAAGGTCGATAATTCAAATTTCACAAGTTTAATCGTCACGCTCTCGCTCGTAAACCTTTAGTCTAAATAAAAATCTTGGCTTCAGCATAAATAAATAAAAAATTATGAGTATTCGACTTGATTAGTCCAATAGAGAAACTCAATGAAAAGAGGAAAGGTCATTAGGTTAAGGCCATAGTTATATTCTACTGATGTATTTCATTTTATGCATATCAGTAATATAGTAATAAACAAGTATGTGTACCCTTGTAGAAAAGTAAACGTTTTCTTGCCGATTGCACTATATCTTACCGATTTTTGTGAATTGCCTTGTGTATTCTAAAAAATGAATGATAAATGGTTTAATTGATTTCTCTGTACTAGAAAATAAAACATGATACATAGATATAATTCTAATAATTTGTAAAAGAATGAATAGTCTTTACACTAATGAACCGTCTGTTACTATTGATTACTATTATACTTATATGAATAATGAAAGAGATATAACAACTCCATTATTATTCTATAAATAGGCAATATAAATGCATCAAGTAGATAATCTTGGCTTATCTGCCATATGTTTGCTACTCATATTCACAAGAAGCGTTCGTAGCAAATGAAGTTGTAATTTAAAAGTTACCCACTTGTACTCCCTCAATTCTCCAATTCTTTCATACTCACCGATAAGTATGCCTATAAATAAAAAAATCATCGCGCCAACATCGACTGGGTCAGGGTTCATGCGATCGTCGAAACTCTCCGTACAGCGCCATGCACTCTCGGAATCTCGTTCTCACGGATGATATCTTCACGCGGACTCGCGCGCGAGACAAGTGCACACAGTTCTGCCTCCGCAGCGAGGAAATGCTTAGGATGCAGATACACGTACGTCGTACACGCACATAAGTATATAATATGTGTGTGCGCATGGAGGCTGAATGGGGCCTTGTGCCTACAGTATATAACAGCCCGTGCAGCCTCGCGTACGCATAGCCGTGCACACAGGCACGCGCGAGCGAAATGACATTTTACACGCACACACGCGTTTATACACGCGAGAGAGTTGCTCTCGCCCACGTTCGCTCCCACGTTGGCGTGTATAACTATATATATAAATGAGTCTCTCTCTCTCTCTCTCACTCACGTAAGATTACATTTCCTCTCGCGATGTATAAGCGCGGTCTCTCTCTCGTTCGCTCGCTCCTTGTACCGTTTTCTCCGTCACTTTTTTCAATTTTGAGCACGAAGCATAGTCGCCTCCTCGTCTCTCGCTCGCTCTCCTTCTCTCTCTCTCTCTTTCTCGCTTTATCTCCCTAAGATCGTATCTCGCCAGCCATTTTTTTCGCGCTTCGCAAATTTGCGCGCGACTCTCCCCTCGGCTTCACTCGTGTGTGACTCTTTTTCGGTCGTATTTCATATCGCGCACTCCCTCGCATGCGCTTTTTCTTTAATTTTATTTCTATTGCTGCGACTTTATCGCGTTTCCTCGCGCCTTTTCATTCGTTTATTTACGTCGTTTGTTATAATGTTTTTTTATCGCTTACGTTATACAGACGCGAGTGGCGCGCTACTCGCTCTCCCTCTCTCTTTCTCTCTATCTCTCTTTCTCCCTTTTTATTCAGTTCCTATTACATTTGGTCTCTCATTTTGCCGTCAGTTTATATTTCTTATAGTCTGTCGGTTCTTTAAATTACACACTCTTCGTCTCCACGCGCGCTTGATTATCTTCTCCAAAAACACAACCTCATCAGCTTTTCTTTAATTTGGTTTTTGCCCGTATCTTGTTTTCTCGTATATTATTTTTCACTACTGTAGCGCACACCTTTCTCGTGTATTCAACTGTTTTTCGTAAATTAGAGAAATATAATTTATTTAGAGAAAGCCTACGGTACTTGAGTTTGTCAATCGGCGTAATGGAAATTTCTAATTTATCATTATACCTAAAAAAGTTTGAAACATTATTTTTACTGTCTAAATATAAATGCTTAAACTACTATCTTTATTCGAGTATTTACACTGATTTTTTAATCTTGTACAATATAAAAAGCAATATTCTTAAATTTTAACTGATGTAGATATTTAGTTTTCTTATATAGTATAAAGAACGTCTTTCAGTCGTTTCCAGTACCAAACTACTCTTCGATGCATGAAATCATCCAACGATGAGTAATACTTACATTTTTCTTAAAATAAACCATGCGTTGAAGTTATTGATGAACCTTCTTGAAATTGTGCTAATAAAAGTCTCATTTCAATGTAAGATTTAATAATAACTAATTTATTTTTTATATATTTTGATATTTAGTAATTAAAATTATTTTTTTTTTTAAAATGAATGTTTATTACCTCATCAACACAAGATTTCCACTTTTCTCTATTTTGTGCTAATTATATCTAAATGATGTTCTATTCATATTAGCCCACTACGTTCAAGTGTAACTTAATATTGTCCTCTCATCTTCGTCTTGATATACCATTATGGTCTCTTACTTTCACAATTTAAAAACTAAAAATTAATTTATAATTATTAAGAAAGGTTTTTAAAAATTAATATAAATTTTTAATAAATTATACTAATTCAGCCAATAATAATAAAAAATATGCCTAAAATAAATTTGTAGATTTACTTCTTACATTGATACGAGTCTTTTCAGCACAGTTTTAAGAGTACTGATCAACTAGTTCACCGCAGAGTCCATTTTAAGCTACAATACGCGGTGTACATTTCAGCCTAACAGAAAAAAATTCAATTTGCCATATCTGACGTTCTAACATAAAATATCTTATCTTCCCAGCAAAAACGCATTCATACAAACAAACTCATTTCCCTAAAGACCACATTCCCCTAAAATTTACGCACGTCCCACTTATTTCATTCTCCATTAACCGCACTCATTTTCGCTCATTGACACACTCTCTCTCTCTCTCTCTCTCTCCGCGTCTAGTACTATCTCTCGTCTGGCCGCGCACAGACTCTCCTCTCTCTTTTGCCGGACACTGCACCGCAGAAACACACATGTACCACGCACACACACACACACACACACACACGATTCTCTCGGGCATTGGCTATAGTAAGCTTTATAGCTTATATAGCTCTTGCCCACGAGACGCCTCGATAGCCATACGGCGCGCGGGTTTCATTCATCCCGAGAGCGCGCGCCTTCCCCCCCCATTCAAGCTCCGCTGCATGCTGCAGTGCAGCAGCGGTGCGCTTGTCCAATTTCGCAGGCGCTCACGCGTGTTATATGTTGTACACAGGACCGTGTGTGTTAGGGTCCATTCATAGTGAGATACCGGAGACGGGATTGCTTGGGTAGACCTGACCTTACCTAACTAGACCTAAGCTGACCCAAATAGACCTAATTGAAGTTTACTCGACAGGATACGTTTTGTTGAAATCGTAAGCTTTGATACGTACGTTGCTTTAACACATAGTTACATTAAACATTACATTTTTTTATTGAAAAATGAATTAAAAAATGTAGTTTTTATTTATTTTGGAATCTTCATGATTGAAACTTGATTTTATGTTTGACATTGTATGAGAATTCCAGGCTCTCGAAATAAATAATGTTTTCCAGTTACAAAAGAATATAAAGAAAAATAAGTATACGCGTATGAATATAAAGTTGATATTAGCAAAAGAAACACTAAACTTGTTGTTACTCTAAGGTAACTAGATTAGAAAGTATAAACTAGATTAAAAATATAATATTTACAAATCAATTGATAATTAAAAAATGTTTTTAATGAAAAAAATCACAAAATTTAGAGTTATTATTATTATTACTTATACATATTACGCGATATTACATTTCAAAGCTTATGATCGGATCAGGTGAAATTTAGACCCGGCCATTTCCATCCCTGGTATCTCACTATGAACGGGTCCTAACATCGCCGGCCGGATGTAACGACCACGACCACGACAAGGATGATGATGATGATGATGATCGGAACCGAGAGAGCTTGGCTTGCAAGTGTTGCATAATCGAATTTCCTTGTGCGTGATCGGTCGAGCGACGGGCCGATATGTAGATATGCCGCGTGCGTGTACAATGCGTGGAGCGAGCAGAGAGGAAGGAATTCGCTTTATGGCCACGCACCACGCGAGGTGTATATAAGGTTGCAGCAGCAGCAGCAGCAGCAGCAGCGAGGTGGATGCGCGGCGAATTTATTGTTATTGGATACATACGCGGGGAGTTTGTTGCACGAATTAAGGTCGGCGATTAAATGGACTCTCCGTGTGTGTATATGTACGTATGATCGTTTGGAGATGCTGGTACGGTTATAATACGTCCGCGTCGGAGTATTTAAATGTAGCGGAGAGATCGATGATCGTGAGTATCTTGATGCCGTGATCGATTGGCGGATGATTCAATTACGAAATATATACCATGCCGTTATTTATACTGTTTTTTTTTATAGTTTGTGTTATTTATCATTTATTTTTAATATTCATAAGCTGTTAAATTTATTGAACCAGCTCAGAAACATTGTAAAGCAATATTTATTATTTCTGTTTGTTACTTGCGAGGATGTACTCGGTTATCTATAAAAAAGTCTATAACTCATAGCTAATCAAATATGGTTCCAATACAAAGTCGTCTATAATATTCCAATATAAAGTCGTCTATAATATAAAGTAGTCTCTTTTATAGTTTAATGAACTATTGGTAAAGCACCAAAAGAACTATTAATAAACATAATTAAATTAGTTACATTTTTTTTTATTATCATCCAATACAGGAAACTAATTGATAGAATAATTTATGTTTGTATATGACCCGATATCATAAGTTATTTGTTGAATATGTAATATTAATCTGAATATAACTACTTCTTTTCTTACTTAATTGCGATTTATAACGCCAATCAAACTAATCAATAATGCAAAAAAGCAGTAGCATTTCCTTTAGTCATTTACAACTAGTACTACATTCGCCATAATAAATTTATAATAAGTTAGATCTTTCAATGCGTACAAACACATCTTTGCACTTTGCACATGAAATCAGACACAACAATAAAAAGCAAAGCTTTCCCATTATACAAAAACTCATTATCCCAGCCAACGCGCAAGTAATCGTTATTAATTAAGTAAAAACAAAGATCACTGATCCATGTTCTTAGCGAGCAAGGCCGAAGCCTCCATCGTCCCCACAACATACAAAAATCGATAGGAAACAATACGATAATGCGTCGCGGGGAGACGCTTATATGCACGATGTGCGCGCGGCGCCGGACATCGGCGCGATAAAATCCACGATAAACCTTTATCACTGCCGACGCGTCGCGCCATGCTCGCCGCTTCGGAGGATATTGTTGCCACGCTCTTCTGCCTCTCGGCCGTAAACTGCCGCATTATCTCCCTCGCTTTATGACGAAAGCCGTACTTATAAACTCGAATTAATTTATGGCCGCGCAAAAGGTCACGCGCGCCGTATTATAACGCGCGACTCTTTAAAATCACATCTCGCTCTCCGCCTGGCTCCTTTTATATTATACAAATGCGTTTGGTGGATTTGTATCGCATTACGCGTAGGATTATGGTTTTAATAATGCGCCGGCCTCTCGCAGTTGCGGAAAAATGTTAATAATTTCAGGAAGTATCTCGGTTATTTGAGATGTTACACACCAAGCGCCATTGTATAAAAATTTATCGCAGTGTAGAATGTATTTATATATTACGGTCCGTTCCACAGTTAGACAGAGATTAATATAATCATTCGGAAAGTACGTGAATAAATAATGTTATGTTCTTATAGATAATTTACTATAAATATTTATTCACAATAGCTTTTCATAGCATTTTTCAAATAAAATATTATTACTGACTATACAATAGCTAAATGCCTACTTTGCTCAGTCCGTAACTGCCATTAGGTATTATGTTTTTAATTTTCTTCTATCAATATAAAAATATAAAATTTCTAAAAGACTTATTTTGTGTTTATTTTGTTTTTTACTAATAATGTAAGAGATTCACAATCTCAAAATTATTTAAATATTGTTTTTCCAGAATAATCTGAATAAATTTAAATAATTCATTTATCGCTTTAATATAGCTAAATATTTTTTAGACAAAAGTTAACCTTAAACATTGAAAACCGTACGAGATTTGATGATTTTCGAAATAAAAACCAACTTTCAAAAAGTGTTCATACATTTCGTTGTCGTATATAATTACTTGCTTTGTAATAATGCAAAGTCCAACAAACAAAAGACGAAACAAAGGACTTGTTTAATCGGTAAAGTATATAATTTATACGTAAAGGCTACTGATTTAACTACTGTAGTCAGGGTATAACTTTATATTACATGAGATCCATCTGTAAAACTGGGTTTGTATTGCAGCAATGACAACTTATCAGCCGCGGGATGAAGACCATCATGGAGCAAATATAAATATATACATCATCGATGCAAATGCGTGCTTTCTCTCTCTCTTTCTCTCTCACGCACGTATCGCTCCATTCAACTATATATAACAGCTGCCTCTGTGCGCAGAACTAGAGCTAGCACTCACCGTTTATGTAGACTTCCGCATTGACCAGAGTCTCCTCGTCGTCCGTGTCCGGCCCGAGCGAGACCGGCGTGTAGACCATCGAGTCCCTTGACCTCATCTCGACGCGCGCAATCGGAGCACGCTCGAAGGGGACGGAGTATACAGGCAGGTATACAGAGCAGCAGCAGCAGCAGCAGCGACGACTTTAAAAATAATTAACGCTGTCGCACGGCGGCCATCTGCAGCACCCTGTGGCACACCATCTAGAAAAAGAAAAACACAAGCGAGACGCTGCGATTTAAACATCGATTTCATTAATTCGGACTTGTTCGTGCCCGGGCTTCTCGCGTACGCGCGCGCGATTCATCTTGCGTATTTGCGCGAGTGAGTGCATCGGTGCGGTGTGTACTAAATAGCCTTGGTTAAATTGCGCTGACTTTCTTTTTCTGTTATATATATATGTGTGTGTATTTTGCGCGCGGCGATCTTGAAAATCCGTGCGTAATGCTTCTTTTTTAGTGAGACGCATGGCACACGCTTTATGCAATTTTAATTAAATATTAAATCACGCGGATTTAATGTATTTTTGTATAATTCGTGTGTACGAGTGTCTGGAAGTAGCTTGTGAAACGCGACGTGTGTATTATAAAGGCAGAAAAGAGGGGAAATCAATGTATACGTGTAGATGTGGTTTAAAAAGTATGAGGATAATAAGATCACAATGCGCGTTGAGTTTGTACTGTTGAAGTACATGCGTATATCAGTTTTTTTTAATGTAAATCGTTTTTATCATAAATCACCATCATTAATCTGTTACGAAAACGAATTTTAAATCAATTTTTTGTCGGGATCATGAGCAGTAATCAATTTTGTTTTAACAACATGCAATGTTTACGTAACTTGTAAGTAATTAAATCGTTATTCTTTAATTTATTTAATGTCGTCGATATCATCAATTAAAAAAATTCACTAAGTAATTCTTCTAAGGATAATGTAAGATATAGTATATTCTTTTTTCACAATCAAAGAGATAATCACACGCTTAGACTGACATTTATAAAGTCCAATAAGTACTTAACAAAAAAGCTTTTAGCGTTTATTTAGCTATTTACATTATTCATATTACTTAGTATAACGGCACTTAAATCTCTAATTGAATAAAGTATTTAAAATAATAGCAGATTTATACCATTTAAAAAAGTTTATTAAATTAAAATTGTTGTAGTTTGATTATAGAGCAAAAAAGATTTCGTGAAATACAAATAATACAAATAGGTTGAATATCTATAAGGTAGCGAAAAGCTTAGCTCATGAAAAGTTAGATTCTCATTATCAGCTAGTTTTTCGAAAAGTCATAATTTTGAGTTGTCATAGTATTGTTCTCCAGTGATCTTAGAGTGCGTATAGGTTGCTCTTTAATAAAATATTATACATAAGTGATAGAACAAAATTGAATATAAACCTAATAAAATTATAAAGAACGAAACATGTGATTTTAATTATTTCACAGCAGATCCATTAATATCAAACGAATCCCGAGCATGTTCACCAAGAGTGCCGTAACATGCGACCGACAGTGAGCAACAATCTTTAACCTTCGCGCGTGCAGGCCTAAAAAGGGATAAACGTGTGCTCCTACAGCGAGTGTCGAAGAGCATCCTCCTTATACCTTCTTCAACGAGAAATTCGCGCACATAGGGCAACGTATATAGCAGCCGGCGGGATTATAGTCGCGCATCCCGCTGCAGACGGCGCGTGACTCAGAGCGCCAAATATAGAGATCCCGAGCTCTCGCGTGCACGCTATACACACCATAATATCCGCACTATATACGCGTGCACTCCGCGGAAAGGAGGAGCTGCGTTCATGCGGCCGATTTTCGTTTTCCATTAAAGACATATACATATATATGCAACGCACGGCCGACCGGTTGCTGTCGTATCGACCGAGACACTGCTGCCGCGCGGCGAGCCTTTACCTTGAGAGTACATAGCAGCGGCTGCAGAGAGCGATCGTTATATTTCGCGCTTTGATCTTGCGACCGGCTTATGGCGCTAGCGCTGATGTTGCCCGCGGCCTCTCGCTTTTGAAATTTCGCGCGCTCGAAATGCATGCGCGCTGTGTCGCGGACAGCTTCCGAGCTTCCGAGCTTCTCCTTTGATTAGAAGCGAGGCGGAGAGTGCGCGCGAGAGCTTTGGGATGCTGCGCTTGATTTATATTTTCTAGCAGGATGCGCACGACACGGGTGCCCTTCCGAGCTCTTCTTGGACTCGCAGCAGTGCCGACGAGTCTCGCATTTTTATTGGAAAATAAGGTTTGCTATTCTTGAAGATGACCGAACATTGGAACATTGGATTTGTATGATGGTATTTGGGTACTTTATTTAGATTGACAATTGATATTAAATATCTGAAAGTTCCATAAGATGGAGTCACTTGGGCTGGTGAGGTGTGTTAGGTTACTACATTAAAAAGAATTTCTACGATCTTGACAAGCTACAGAGGATAAGTAAATCCATTGAAATAGTTCAAATAAACATTTACTTCAATCGAAAACGATTAGTTTATTCTCAATAGTTTTACAAGCTCTTTGAAACTCGTTTTAATGCAGTGTTCCAAGATACTCCACTGGCCTAAAAGACCCTACTTTACGGTATAAGTATATTATTTGCAAATAAATTAACCTTTTCAGGCACGGTATTCTTTTTAAAGGATATAAACTAGTTTTACATTCACAACAGATCTTTAAACCATGATGTTTGTCTAATCTAATGTAAATATAAGCTTTTATGACTTTCGCTTCCTTATAAAATGTTATATCTTTAAAAATATTATGAATAATTTTATATTTTTAATAATAATTTAATAATTTTATATTTATCTTGTTGTAATTAATTATTTTATTTGTTTATAAAATATATAATATTGAGTTTATTGTATGTTTCGGTGTCTAAATACTTTATAGCAGCTCGAAAAATGTTACACTTGTCCAAAATAGTCAAAATCATAATTTTCTTTTATAAACTTAGGAAGCTTAGAACTCGCATTTTATAAAAGCTATAAATCATAAAACTAGAGCTTAATTTATAGATAAACATATATGTATATTTGACGTACGGAAAAATCTGCTAAATTTCAGTAATTATAAATTGTGACTAAAAGAGTCTAAGTAGAAATTGACAACTCTAGTCAGACGATTTTATAAGCAATCTAAGAATTTGTACGTTTGCTATAAAAACTTTTATCACCCTTTTATTTTTGGAATATCGTATCAATGACGTTTACGACGGTTATCAAAAATTTCAAACTTTACGATAATTTTAATTAATATTAAGCTCTTAAATTCCCAAGCTGTATATAACGATCGAACGCATTGCAAAGAGCTTTTATCAGGCGTGTCTGAGCGCATAAATAGCCGTGTCAGTTACATTAAAAATGAATTAAATAGCTTCCTTAATCCGAAAACAGGTCTTGCGTCGTCGACCTACCTTCGCGCGTAACTCTACATCAATATAATTAAACCCATATGCGCTACCATTCATTAAATCAATCTTTTACGATTTCACGAGTGCAGCCTCGAAAAGAAGGCACATTAACCTTTATATATATAATCCAACCTTCGCTTGTACAAGAGGCCTTCCATTAAATCCGTTAATTTTAAGGTCAAAATCGCGCGCGGCCGCTGCCCGCGTTTATAATTAACTTCATTAAAGGCACTGCCCCGCCGCAGAAATATACCTAATACCCAAAACCGCGTACATCCGACAAGACTCTCTCGCGAGACACATGTATACTTGAATTCGCGTAATTCGGCGAACCAAAGGAAGAAAAACGCGGCGCAGCTCGCTTTGCGCCCAGTCGCATTAGCAGCCAGTGAGGCGCGATTCTCTATAATGCCGAGCACGCGCAGCTCGCTTTGGGCTTCATTGTTTTATACCGCGGCGCGCGTCCGCATTTGAGACACAACCGCGGAAAAGCAAGCAAACCGAGATAAGTGCCGGCGATGTCTCGACTGCCGGTCTATTTCCGGCTGCCGTCTTCCTCGCTATATATTCCCCCCGGCTAGACGCTCCGTAGCTGTACGCAATGCATATCTCGCGAGGCCTAGACACGACACGACGAGCATCGGTGCGCGACGGTATTCCCCGAAAAATCCGGCAGCGCCAAGCCGCCGCGCGCGGTCAAGGAAGCGTAAAATCCGATACTTTTCGTCGGCTCGTCGACGTCGGGGGGAAGAGACGAAAGAAAAGGGAAGGATCGAGCCCTCGCTCGTGCTAAAAAGGAGAGTCTCATTTGCGTCGCGTTGACGGCGCGGTCACGCGTCTCGATCCTCCAGTCGGAAGTTGAGCGGAAGATGAGCTCGAGTTAGAATGTAGATTTTTTAATATAGTTTTGGAATGCGGAGGAAGAGATTTGGGAACTCGGGGGTCTTTGAAAGGCTCGTTTGCGTCAAGGAGGATCGTTGACACGTAGTGCGTGCTTCTGATGAGTCGGAAGTGCGCCGGTACGGAAAGAAAATCGATTTTTCTTTTTTACTTCACTCTGGAAGGAGGCTGATGAAGATCTGAAAATTGTAGGGACAACCTTCAAGGTCTTTTTTTACTTAAGTGAAAAATGAGACTTAATAGGTAGTTGTTGGGCGTACACATATATTTAACGTTTAAGGAAGTTCGACATTTGGAAAAAAAAAATATTTTCAGTTCTGAGTGACGAAAAGTATTCTCTATTTTACGGATTCCATTATCAAACGCTGTTATTCTATTTCAAAATACGAACATATATTTTTATGTTCAGAAGAATATTTTATTATAATTTAGTATTTATATATAAGTAGAACACAGATATTTTTAAAAATTTATGTTCAAATAATTTTTCTTTTTCATTGTTCATTTATCATTTTAAGTACATAATTACAACTTGCCAATCAATTGAGCAATACTTTTATCTTTATTGAAAAATTACATTATTATAAGATTCTGTATTCTTGTCAAGAAATAATGTTGTAATAGTACTTTTACTAATGATGGATGGTAACGAACTTTCCAATCAAACTTTTATGCGAATTGTGCAATACTTGCATTTTAGCGCTCAAACGTACAAATGACCATTTACATAACACATGAAACTCGTTTCCTCTTTGCGCATTCAAAAGCACTTAAAGCGCGAGCCTAATTTCACCGGCACGGTAAAACACACATTATCTCAATCTCGTTTGCGCCATTAAACGATCGTTCGGCACCTCCCGGGCGTTTTAAAACTTCAGCACAAGCCGACGAATAACCACTTGTAAAATCATAAATGGAAGGAAAATACAGGATATTACATACTTCGCACTTCCAACCAAAGACGAAGACAATTTTCGAAGCCCACGAAAATCCCCGCCAGAGGAAACAATTGCATCGAAGCGTTGCAAAGAGCGTATACTCGAATCTCGTCTCGTCTATCTCTACGATAATTATATGCGTCTCTCGCGATTCTTGCCACGACAGCGACGACGACGTTAGGGAGCGCGCGCGCACGAGGGGCTAAAAAAGACGGAAAAAGTCATCCGAAAGACGAACGGACGAACGAACGCGAGCAAAGGACAGAGAGCATAGAGAATTCGTTTATTCTTAGGCGCATTCTCCCACTCTGGTATTATCGTACTTTTACCTTTTTTCTCTCTGTCCTCGCGCGCTCCTCTCTTTTTCCCTTCTTCAGCTCTGTCTTTTCTGAAGAGTGTCGGAGCAGCGCCTTTTTATGCTCGGTTTCTGTTTCTTTTTCTTTTTTCGTTTCTCTTACGCGCACGCCCCTCTTTCTCTTATACCTTGCACAGCTTTGGACGACTTTTTTCGATTCGACCCTCGAAAGTGAGGCCCGACGCATAAGTGACCCGCTTCCTCGCTGCGGTTCGAATTTGGAAATAGAATGCGAGAGGGTCGGATTTTTTTCGACGCGCGCTGATGTAGTTGCAGTTGCGTCGTGCATTTTACGCGCGGGAGAGACGAGACAAATAGGATGATTAGAGGCGCCTGTATAATACGGAAAGTGGGCTGGAATGCTAGTTTTCAGGTTTTCATTAATATTAATTTTTACATTTGCGGGTATTTTTGGATGTGCTATTGAGGGGACGTTACCAAGCTCTTGTAAAAAGCTCAGCGGAAGCTAAGGTCATTTAATGGAATTTTCTTATTTTATGGTGTGAGTGATTGGATTTTAAATGAAAATTTTTCAAGTATTTAGGTTTATATTTTGGGAAAGAATTTAAGTATAAACATATTTATACTGACTTTGTGAAAAAGAAAGATTTTATTACATGAAAATAATATTAATCTTTATTAAACATTATTCAGTATTATCGTGATTTGAAAAAAATTTGTTCATTAAGGAATAATTAAGCAAATTATTCTTTTTTTTATTAAATGCTTTAAAAGATATTTTAAAAAAATACTTAATTATCAGCATTGGCAAGCATTTTATCAGCTGTTTATGAACGTGACTTTGAATTGACTGATCTATTCACAGACGTTGATTTCATAAATAACGGCCGGTAAAGGATTAATTTATCCCAAGAGTAAGCATCTATGAATAACGAAAAAAATTGTGTCGGGCAATTATCACCCGCAATAGTAAAGCGAGACATCCGTATATACTGCACCGACAGACCAACGGCTTTCTCACGTAAAGCAAAATAAACCTCCAGTCCCATAAATTTCACAGTCCACAGAATATCACGGATGCCGCTGCTTACGAAAACTGAAATCTGAAGTTAATGGCCTCTGAATAAGCAACTGAAATTACTAACGACTTTTTCAATTTTTCTTAATGGCTCTTAGGAAAAGAAGGATTAGAAAAATCTCTGTAAGCTTTTTCTTCCTCTTGCTTTTTAAGATATATTCTTTATCCATCGTATATTAACATGAAGCTCAGGTATATTAAACAATTATTTGAATGTTCTATTTATAGTTTTTGTTTTTTAAAAATAATTTGACACATAGATTACATAAAATTCACGGGAATTTTTTTTAATTAAATAGAAAATTAATGCAGCAGGTGTGAATTTTACAAAATAACGAACGTAACTCAAACTGAATGTTTTAATTATCAAACCAATTTCGTACAAAAAAATTACATTTAAGACTTTCACTTTTCAAGACTAGTATACTCTTTGATTAGTAAATAATGATAATTTATACAGAAAAATTTTAGCAAAAAAATATACCCCAAAAACTACCAGAAGAGGAAACCGTATTTCAAACACTCCAACATTACCCACAAATGGTACATTTATAAAGTGATGAAAAAAAATGTGAATCTCGTTGAATTCTAAATATACGATTCTAATAAAATAAAACACTCGACTCGTCGTTCTTATCCATCCAGCTTCATTAAACCCAACTTCCCCTAAAACAGCCGCTTGCCGGCGCGCCTGCCACGCTTCTTTCCAAAATTAAGCCACCTCCTAATTCGTTTTATTTTTACCCCGAAGCCATCGCCGATAAATACCCCCGTCACCTCCAAAGAGTCCCCCAATCGATTCCTAAATTCCTTATCACCTCGACAAACGAAATCCCGATGCACGCATATAAGTATATCTCCGTCGGCACTGACGAACAATTATAACATCCCGACATCGTCGCGCCGTTCGCGGGGGGTCTCGAGGCCACTCCCGAGTTGAACGAACTCGCTGCGCCCGACGACGGCTGCCGCTTCTTGCTGCATGTGCACTTTAAGAAGAGGGGAATTTCTCGGGGGTGATTCTCCGTAATGTCTCTTTAATAATAATAAAAAAAGAGAGAGAGAGAGAGAGAGAGAGAGGGCTCCAGGCTCTAGCTCTCGTCATTTTCTAAACAGCTATGTGGCTATGGGCCGCGGCCCGCCCGCGCACGTGTCGGGATATGGTGCCGAGGCACGCGCTGACGCGCGCCCCCTCCGTCACGTATATTTTTCTCCTCTCCGTGTCTCTTTTCCGTTTAGGATTACCGCGGCGCGAGCGGAGCGGAGGGAGAGCGATGCAGGCAAAAAAAGAGCAGCCGCACGCGCGGCAAAGCGCGTTTCCTCTCGGATTTTCAACTCCTTAGCGGGCTGCCTTTTGAAACTTTCTTCCTGTGTAGAGAGGTGTTTTTTGGTTTGGTTTTTGTGGTTTAGACTTATGGATTTGTGCCTGTTACTTTCTTTGGTATACTTTAGTTAAAGGTTTTGGTTACAAAAATTTAATTATATTCAGCACAATGTTAAGTTGAATTAAATAATGTATTCTATATTACATTTCTGCAATTGTGCAATTAATTTCATAGATAAGTTAGTATCTACATCAAATTATACCGTATGAATTGTAAATTTCATGTTTCACAATATTAAAATTGTATGTAAATTAATACTTCCAGTTAAGTACAGCCAGTTAAGTATGTTAATATTTTAATTAATTTAATCAAATCGATTCCATAAACTTAAATCAATGTTCTCATTTATTTTCTACTGTACTCATTTTTGAAAACTACTAAAATTCTTAAAATATTATATAAGTATTTATAAGGTTTATATTATAATATTCAAATGCTGCTCATAAATTACAACGTACATAGATAACGTTTTTGGTAAACACACTTTACGCATAGGAATTACTGAGGGCAATACAAATTTCATTGACCTGTAAACATAGTTAAAGGGTGGGAAATGCTTATGATGCCCTGGGGAATCGTCTATATAGGTTACTGTGGCGTTACAAATGGAATTTTATTTTTGTTATTTACTATAATTACTCTAATTAATTCAGAATTATAAGAATGCGATTACTCTCAATTACTCTATTCTTTCTGAATTATTTAATTTTTAATATATTTTGAGTAATTTGAATTTCGCAAAAAAAACCTGCAATAATGATTGTTATTCATTTTTATATTTTTTAGGACAAGTAAATATAAATTAAGTGTCGTTTTATATATGTTCCTTCATAAATTATTACTGATATACAAACAATTTTTTTTTATATTAAATAATATTCCTATACTTATTGGTCAAAAGAATTTTAAAGTAGAACTGGAAAATTACTCTAGAAAATGAAATGAAGTATCGATTTGCCGTAAGACTGTCCTTTAAACAGGTCGAAAGAAAATGTTTTTTCAAGAATCTTGTTCGCGCTTATTTCGTCGATAAACTACCGTAAACCGGGGTAACTTTGACCACCTAGGTGGAAAATTTCGGAATTTGAAAATCTCCACAATCTAGTTTTTAGTTAATAATATAATCTTGAACCACTGTTTTAAATGATTGATCCTTAGTCAAGGGCATTACAGCACTTTCAAAAATAGCCCAAAGTCACCTCGGCGGCCAAAGTCACTCCAATTTACGGTACCCTAAAATTTGGCAGAGTTAATGTTTATTTATTTATGAATTTATTCACTTATTTATTAAATTTTTCAGGTCTAATCAATGTTCATAACAATTTTGATCATTTTATACGATAGTAATATTGCTTATATTGTGAAAGTTCCTCTAAAAATGTGAATGGAAATTATGCAAAATAATATAAGAAGACCGATATATTATTCTCTTTTTATTATTTAAATAGAGTATTTTTACACACTCCAGGACGGGGAAAAAAATTGCTTCCATACGCTTTCACTAAAAGCCCACCAGCGCGCCTACAAAGTTCTTATACACCACTCGCGCGAGCCACGAGAGAGCCCTCTTCAACAAATTTAATGTCGCACCTACTGGCAACTTAACTAAATTTATATATCTATCTATCTATCTCGCGCCGCGTCTCTCTCTCTAGCGTGACAAAAAGAGGGAGGATGCGGTAAAAGCGACGGAAGAAGCTCCACTATATACTATACAGCAGCCATCGAGCTCAAGCTCTCTCTCCCTCTCTCTCTCTCTCTCTCTCTCTCGAGAGAGAGGAAGAAAGTAAGAGCGAGATAGAGACAGGGAGCTAAATGATGTTTGCAAAGGGTGCTGGAGCATCGCGCCTGACGAGTGACTGGTGGCTGGCTGCTGCTCTCTCCGATAAAAATAGCGCCGCCGAGGCTATGTAGCTGCTGTAGCTCTGCATAGCCGTAGCCCTGAAGGAACACACTATAGGCGCAGTGCTTGCCGTACGTTCATGCGAAGAGAGAAGGAACGGGGATTTAAGGTCTTGGCGCGCCCGGCTTCCAACGGAGGAGCCGTGCACTCTCCCTACTTTTACTTCCGGTGGAGATTCCCGATTTCCCGGCAGCGGCACAAGCGCTAAGAGCCCGATTTGTCGACTTATCGAGGAGCTTCGATCGTGACTTTATCGTACACGGGCTGAGTGAACTGCTAAGTGGAGAATGTCCTTTGCTCCGCAGGGGTTTTCGGAGGAATTATGGCGCGCGATGGCGTAATGTTTCAAGAGAGATATTGTGCACGTTCGATTGGTTGAATAGAGTCACGTTCTAGGGGGCATTAGGTGTCGTAAAATGGGGTGAACTTAGTAACCTTTTGCATAGTTATTAGAAATGGTTTATATTTTAATGTCTTTCAATTGTTATACAGTACATTTTGCAAGTGTATCAAATTTGACTTGTACCTATATGTTATTTATAAGCCTTTCTTGGATTGAATTAAAGTCTCCACTTTTTACAGTACCGGTCTTTTCTTTGATAAAATTATACATTTTATTGTAAATTTGTATAATTTGTTTCTGTTTTGTATTAGGTATGTTTCATCAAATTTAGTCTTTGATAGCATGCAACAGTAAGAATGTAACGCTATGTATAATTTAAGAATATTATTTGCTCGTGAATAGAAAATTGATTATAATTTAAAATGTATTTTTATGAATTATTGATGCGTTTTTTAGTGTTGTGATTCAAGTGTACTGCTTATAAATTTTTTTTTCTTTTAAATGAAACATGAGCTTCATGTATTTTTAGAAGAATAGGTAGTAAAAAGTTGGGATAATGTTTGGATAGTAACTTTTTATATTCTTCTTACATATGTTGCGTATATCACAAGTTCTTTTACTATTATTGTTTGAACTTTTTAAATTTCAACACCAACATGTTAATTTTATGTGCATTGTAACTGCTTTAATAAGATAATTACATGAATTTCTAAAATAAATGGGATCAATGCATCAACCTTGATTTTGCACATGGCGAAGCTCAAAATAGATTGGCTCTTTTAAGTGAAATTTCTTCAAATGTTTTTTTAGATTTCTTCCTGCTTAATAATATTTATTATAATTCTATTCTTTGTTTAATTAAAATTGTTTAATTAAAAACTTTAAATTATCTATCAAACGATACAATAACAATTAAGTAATAAAATACAGATCGATTAAGGGGTTATTACCGTTTTCGTAAGCAACGTTCGAGGTATTTTTTTGCAATTATTTGTAAATTTATTATATCTGGTATTTTGCATATATGTTAAGTCTTATTTGTATTTTACAACCACTAGGAAGGCTTCTATATATACGCCCATCTTTTTTCGATAGCGTATACTGTAATTACTACTCCTATTTTTATTCATTTATAATAAAATAGCTGAAATAACGTTTGAGTATTGGTCTAAATTAGCTTTAAAACATGTATTATACAAAACGCCAGATATAATAAACTTATAAATTCTTGCCAAACATGTCGTGAAAAGTGCTAAGATGACACAAGCGTTCAAACGGTATTATATAATACCTCTTTAAGGCCAGCTTAAATTTTACATGTGTTGATAACAATTTTATCTTTAGAAGCAATCCTAAGCAACACTATATATTACCATTGTCAATAAAATATTTATTGGAGAAGCTTTGGACTAATTTTGACAATTGACGGAGATAATTTTTTTTTAAATTCATCCATAATTTAAACTAATATAAAAAAATTATCTCCATGAATTGTGAAAGGAATTAACAAAAGCCTCGAGATACGCAATTATATTCATCAAGAGCGTCGCACACCGCCTCAGTCCCCGAACCGTCGAACAAACTCAATTCCAAAAATCGCCCAGCCCGCAAACGCACACTCCGCAGGTAATTAAAACGCGCGGATAATAACACGCTCGAGCTCGCGTCCGTTCGTGCGTGGCGAAATAAGAAAATAATGACGAACTATTTGTTTTCTCAAGCGCGGGCCGGACACGCGACGACAACGTGCTGCAGCCAGCGCGGTATCAAAGGCGTTTTCCTTGGCCGCTCTCCCACATTTTCCAGCTGCTATACCGCGCCGCTGCTCTCCTGCGGCTGGCTCGAAGTCGCGCCCCTCGGCTAAATCATCGCGACCTCGAGCACTATCCGCAGCGAGAGCGCGTGCACTGACCACTTGAACTTCGCGCGCGAGCTTTAAAGAGCTTTGAGACCTCGGTGGTCCTCGGCTGCGAGACTCCACCCTTTTGGAATACGCTGAATCTCTTGGAGGGTGGGAGATTCACTGGGATTTCGCGACTTTAAAGTGTACATAGGTATTTGCAAGGCTAAATTTACAATTAACTAAAAAGCTATTGTTATAGAGGGACTGAGCTTAATTTGTACACGTTAATTTTTTCATATTTTTACACGCACAAAATTATGTACCAATTTTGGAATCGTGGCTTCTTTTCTAGTTTCGGAAGTATTTCATAAATAGCTTCATGTTTACTAAGGATATAATAATTACAAATTATATGGTCGTTTAACTAACTATTTAAAAAACAAGCGTGTCAAAATAACACCGCTCTACCGTAATGTAACGTTAAAAGATGAAATGAAACTTTTTAATTTAAACTGTGTAAATAATGTTTCAATCGTTAATTCGCTCTTTACCGTCACAAATTTTTGATCAGCTAAGAGTAGTTTTTGATCATTTATTTATGTTTATAAAAATAGATCTAAAACAAAATTTTAAATATAAATTTTCGAGTAGCTATGTAGTATTTGTCTAAATTTAAACATATTTTTTGTACCAATCAAATGACAATAAAAGAGTCATATTTAAAAATAATCAAACACTTTGTCTGTAAATGTAAAATTATACTCCAAAAGATTCAGCGTTGACATTCATACAAAGAAATTTCACGAATTTTTAACAGCCTCCGAGACTCTTTTAAAATCCATCTCTCGAGCTTTATGGATTACCGAGTCACCCGCGCGCCTCGTACCGGAATGTCGATTAGCACGCGGAGACTAAATATTATCAACCGCGAACGGCGAGTATACGACAAAACGAGAGAAAAGAAACGCATATGAAAGACGAACTAATGCAATTACTCACCAAGAGCTTTTAAAGCTTAAAATAACGGCGCTCTTTCTGCAAACAGTCAACAGTGACAGCAGCGATCCTTTCTTCTCCATATGAGCGTGGCACAGACACACTGCACATTCGGCGACGTTCTCCTTATACGCGCCTCGTGGTCGCTATATCCCTCGCTGTCTTTCGTATACTTGATCGGTGCACAAGAACACACGTAGCCAAAACTCCGATATACTTCCAATAAACTATTCGTGCAATATTCAAAAAAACCGTCTACGGTGCTTATTTTATCTTCAGTTAAATAAAATATATATTACTATATCGATCATAAGTTACGAAAATAAATATAATTTGCCAAAGCGTTTAATAGGAAAACAACGCGAGAATAAATAGCATGAGAATGTTAAAAGTAGGACTGACGTAAATAAATAAATTGCCTATACATGGAAAGAAAGTTGGCAATATAGGCAACAGTTTATATAGGAACGAAGAAAACTGGCGGTCGCGCGTGCGCGCGGGAGATTCAAACGCGGAGTGCGGCGCTGATGTGTGCCTTCAAAAGCCGGTCCTCCCGGCCGCGTGTATATACATATACAGCGTCAACTTTCCCCTTACAAATGCACGCGAGCTTTCGGGAAGACACTCCTTGCGCGCGCGCCGCGCACCTCCGTCTCTCGCGCGGGTTGACGACCGAATGGAACTCGCGAGCTCCTCGTGGTCGTCGACGTCGCGACGCAAACGAGCGACGAGCACAACTGCGCCGCTGCAGCGTCTCGACGCCGCAAAGCCGCTGCCTGTGTGTGCCGCTGCATCCGCTGCTCTGCTTTCTCCCCCTCGGAAATCCTCGTTTTTAGGCATTTATCTTTTTTTTCTCTTCCCCTTTTGCTTTTTTTCTTCTCGGTGGCTTCGCAGCTATACCGCTCTGCTGCCGGTTTTCCCCATTTCTTCCGCACAGTGTATAATACCTGAAAGATGCACCACTGGCGCTTGCCAGCCGAGTGACGTTGTATGAAGTTAAAGATGATTTATACCTCGCTTATATATAGAGGTATCGTAGGTGAGGGTTTCTTTTTTTATGTTTCGATTTCTCTTCTTTTTTTTTCGTTTCGTGTATTAGGATGCATTTTTTATGCGATTTCAGTGTGTTGATGTATTAAGAGTAATTTACATTTGGCGGAGATAAGTGGTCGTTGTAGTTTGTTCTTAGTCAATGTCTTTTTGAAGTTTGGAACGAATTAGTGTTTGATTAGAACTAATAAATTTTACAATTATCCAGAAAGTGTACAGCTTTTATGGTTAGCACAAGATTAAACATGTCATTATAAATAGTGAAAAATGAATCTTATTGAAATGTTTTCTTATATACATTGTACCTATATTGTTTGGCAAAGTGAGTGTAAACAATTTCTTAATTCTATAGCTATACCCTTAGGGTCATTTTCCATTCTTGCGAATGTTTTTCAAATTTCTGTTATCATCTGTGTGCATCTTTCTTCAACAGGGAAACATCGTGATAACAAAATAAAAAGTTTTGAGAAAATATGTTAAAATGTGTTTCGAAATATTTTAAATCGAAATACATTATTTACAAAATACTTCTAAAATAATTTTAGAGCTACATATCACTTTATTTCTTTTATAACCGTTTTTCAAATTTGAAATTAGTAGTTCATAAATTTTTTTATGAAAGTAATATAAATAAATCAATTAGAATGTGCATAAAAGAATTTCAAATTACCAATCTTTCTGTGCAATGATTCTTGTATTAGCAATTATCGTTCTTCTAAGGGTATAACATTATTCCGGTGTTAGTAGCCTTAAATCATGGCTACTTCTTAAAAGAAATCTATAAAAAAGCAGAATCCTACCTTAAGATAAGGTTATAGCAAAAATGAAAACTTTTTTAACATTCAATCTTTTTTTTTCAAACTCTGTACACATATGTGGCATTAAATACGAGATATTTGGCATCAAATTTTGAGAATATTTGGAGCTTCTTTTTACTGAATATTTTAAGCATTACTACAGATAATGCATTAATTTTTAATAAAATTGCACAAATTTGCTCAAGTCTTCTGCGGACTAGATTTCAATGTAGACCAACAAAATAAATTTGTATGTTTTCTTCAAAGTAAAGTGAACACTGTAACAATCTCAGAGTTTTTTTTATACCCAAATACTGGTTTTAAACAATTTAATTAACAAAAAATACCTTTTTTTATTATACATACATATGCTACCTTCTTTAAAAAAAAATAATTTAAAAATCAGAGATTGACACTACGTTGTTATTATATTAAAGAAAGTATCCTGAAAGTTTTAGATTGATCCGTTGAAATCTAATGCGCAGAACACTTTTAGAGTAATGTAAAATGTAGTTTTGAGACAAGCACACTTTTGTAAGGAGAAAAACTATTTCCCAACAATAATTTTTATTTATACTTTACAATCAATTGAATTCATATTTTATTTTTATCTTACTTGAAAATATACTCCTCTTTGGTGTAAAATATCCAAGAATAAAAATAAATATAAAATAAAAAAAAACTGATAGAATTGACAAAATTTCACTATAACTCCACCTTAATTGTTTTATATTTTATTTGCTATCAAAAGATTGTATCTCGAAATCGATTTCTGAATATAAATTATATCTATTAATTAGCAACAATAACCATTATATTACATTAATCTTCTACGTTTTCTCGTGTATTCCGATACTATTAAAACTTGACCAGTAGAATACTATTATAACTAAACGTTGTAAGCATTATTATAATTGATTTTCAATTATTTTTTCTATTTTTAGAAAATGAACGACCGTATATGAAGTTTGTTATTTTTTCAATTTATATTAACTTCGTATATAAAATTACTATACTATCAAAACTTACAAGGAAATAGTATGGGTTGCGGATCATAAATTTTTATGAAACAGTTAAATAGGGGGGCCTGAGTTAGCTGTCCTGAAAATGCATGAACTATAATCATTTTTTTCAAACGGCGTGCGCAAAATTCGATTTTGCACACTGGTTTACGTGCGTAAAGTACCCGATTCCCGCACGGTTTGAAGCGTAAGCAAAGTGATTACTTTGAGCACGCAGTGTACAAAGTACATAATCACTTTGCACACTGGTGGGAGTGGTGGGCGAAATTAGTAATTCTAAGTGTAATTATTTTGCAGTGTGCATCAAGAACAATTTTAAGGTAGAGTACTACCGGTAAGAGATTGACGGTTGAGAAAAATCGTAAATTTAGTGTACGAGTAGATTATAGTTAAAAAATGACTCAGTTTAATTAAATTATGGTAAACATTTAAGAAAATAAATCTTTTCTTTTAATGTAAAATTTTTATAAAATTTTTTTAATTTATTTTCTTAATTTATTATATTTTTATGGGTAATACGGGTCTCATATTAAACAATAATCAAATCATATTCCGACTTATTTTTTTACGGAGAATTTAAATTTGTATGAATTAATGAGGGCTTGAATTTATAAAAAGAAAATTAGGGCCTGAATAGGCCCAAAAATCTCACTAGGTTATCCGATGAGCCAAATTATAATTATTAAATATATAAGAAATTGTATACGATTATACAATTTATGTTATTTATAATAAAAATTAAAGTAAACTATTATAAGCTTAAGAATTGTTATTATTTTTATTTTTATGAGTATTGTTTTAGTGGAGGGGGGGCGGGGTTCGTCGAGTAGGGAGGATTCGGAATGACCTTTCCCGCTTTATCGCCCACCGTCACTTTATTCGGTTAATGTTTATGAGTTCTGATTGACTCTATAATCATAATTTGTGTTACCGCAATTTTCAAGTTTCTTGTGATCGAACTTTGCACACTTTGTTTGGAAAAGAATAGTATACACAACTCGTGTGAGAATCGCCTACTTTGCGCACTTGTTGCATACTGTACTGTTATCACCACTTTAGTCAACCACGCCTATTTCATGCATGTGTTGAGCAAATAAATTTAAATTATAACAATGGATTTAATGTTAAAATGATTAATTAAGTTTTTAAGAAATTAAAGTATAAAACATTAAAAATAAAAAAATGCATCATAATGTTTTTTATAATTAAGTAAATATACTACTTTCAATGAATAAGAAACACATTTTTATAACGAATTTGGTAATTTATTATTATTATTTTTTATATATTAAATTAAAATAATACAAGCTTGAAATTATCAAGAAAGCCTGGACATATAATTTTACTTTGAGAATTTCTGAATCGTCGACTAGTACTTTTATAGTAAATAACAATAACAAATATCTAATTACGAAGCCTAAATTATTCAGAAGTATAAAAGTAACTAAATCATAATAAACATTTTAGAAGCACAACAAAAATCGAATTTAATATAAAATGTACAAGGTTCGAAAGAAGTGTCATGTGCTCCGATTTTGTTAATATATCTGTATTTAAGCTCCTCCTTTACATGGACAATCTAAATCGGAATGTGACAAGTTCATGCCTGCATAACGATCACGGCGGGAAGGCGTCAACATTTTCTTTTTCTTGCCCCTCGTTTTCCCCCTCTAAAAGTCGTAGTGGTAGTCTTCCCCTTGAAGCATATCCGGTGCGAGAGATCTTCCGGCTCCAAATCAAGCGTTTTTTCTTGTACATAGCTCGCGTGGCGCACTCGGACTTTTTTCACGCTTCACTCTATGCGCCTCGATACGTTTTTTTCGAAGCAAATTCTTTAATACGCCCACCGTGTACGTATTCGAAACATTATAGTATACATAAAATTGCTTCCATCTGGAAGAGTCCGGATTATGACATACACCAAAATGCGCTGTGCTTATAAATGTGTAGTGGAAAGTGATAATTTTTGTATTTAATGAGTTCAGATGCTTTTTAGAAAAAGGAAAAACTTGCGTGTTAGTAAAAAAAAATAATAAATGATACCATACATTTATAGGAATAGGAGTCAATTGGGTTAGTAAAATCGAAAAGGTTAATAATAGAAAAAAAAACTTTAAATTTGTCCCCGAACCATTGTCATCGTCGCCCTCGTTACGAAACTGACTTTACAAGAATCATCTATGGAAAACCAACTTCATAACGAGTATAACGTTCCTTCTATCCAAACAATCTTTTACACCCGTTTTTCAGTGTTTCCGGCAGAGCCATCATTGGGAAAAACGAGTGCGTTTCCCTTCTACTCGCGTGTCACAATTTTAAGCGAAAAAAATCCCAAAAGCTTAATCAATTATCAGAAGATATAATCCCATTCTTACTGTGATACTTATTGAATTTGTAAAATGAAAAAAATGTAAACCAATATTTTAACAGGTAATGTAAAACTTTGCTAGTGTGAATTCAATGGTATCTAAGTGATGATCGATTCTATGACAATCGTTTCTCCGTACATGAAGACAACGATTGTAGCACAGACGATTTGGAGTTTAGTCTAGTATCGGATATGTAGATATAAAAGTGGATATTTCGAGTTTAACCGCAGTGCATGTCTATAAAATTCTGTTTATTCTTGTAGACTGGACCCCAGGCGCTAGATTTACCACCAGAAGGTTTGTTAATAGTTGGCTTATGTGATGCACTAGCAGTCATACTCTCCTTCTCTTTCCTATTAAAGAAAGTAAATGTTTATATAAATAAATTGTATTTGTAACTAACTCAAAAAATTGAAATATTATTATATAAAAATCGCTTTCATTTTCAAAATTATTGTTTAAAATAATATTGAAATAACATTAATAATATTAATAATTCAAATTATCAAATGAAGTAACTACAGCTTTATTTATGCTAGAATATATATGTACAATAACTATTTAAATTTAAAACCATAACTTACTTTGTATTCTGGAAGCTTGATCCCTTGGTGAGGGAAGATCCTAATCTTTCTTGGACCATCTTGATATAGTGTTGCTGGTATAACAGGTTTTACTGTCTGATTTTGCGAGTTCTGAATAGTCGGGAACGTTTCTCGCGACGGTGACAATGGTTCGAAAGCAGCCTATTTATTTGTTGAGCTGGTAATTTTGTGTTCTCAACGTTGATAAGATCACTGCGTAGGCTACCACCGCAGATGAAATTACGATTCTTCAAAAACTAAAAGGAACATAAAAAGTATTAATTTATAATTATTATGAATATGTTTTGTTCTTGCTTTTTTCAGTTATTTATCCTTCATTGCTTTCAATATGTCATTTTATGAAAGTTATATTATAAGAGACATATTACCATTCATTCTGTTTTAATAATGACATAAATTATTTTAAACTTCAAGATACAATTTATAATTTTTCCTTTATAATTAATTTAAATGAAAAATAAATCTGCAATTAATGTTGGCAAAATAGTACATTATGTAACAAGGAAATAAAGTCGAAGATCATTCCCAAGGTGGGTTTACTGCCCGTACGAAGCAAGGACAGTAATCAGCTGAGGGAATACTCTACTTTATTCCCGTGTTGCATATAGAACTTTATTCCTGACTTAACTGTGGCCACTTTATTGATTTAAAAAGTGGGACTTCCGGTAAGAACTAGAATTGATTGAAAATGTATATTAATATAATGAAAAATAATTCCTAAATAATGCATTAGCGAGAAAAAAATTTGCGGAAAAAAGTGCAACTTTGCGGGAAAAAAGTAAATTTGCAGGATAAAGTTGAATTGCGGGAATCGTATGCTACTTTTGTCCCGTCCTTGAGGTCAATAAACACGCCATTACACTGAGAGAAAGCATTCCTTGCGACAAAGAATATTTTTTAATTGTTAAGTTTTGCGAATTTGAATACGGTGAAATGAATATTTCTTAACAATTAAACGCATCATCTTAATAGCTAAGAACTGAGTACTTGAATAGCGTCAATGGCTAACCGCCTGACTTTAAGATTAACTGAAGTTTTCATATTCCTAAGATATTTATATGACCATTACATGTTAGTATAAGTTTTCGCCTGCCACGATTATGTCTACGTATAGGATCTTTTTATATTTTAATGGTTGAAAAACATCATTATATAGTAGAAAATCGTCAAATAACCTTTCGAATTCGGCATGTTTATCTTACTCGTGCAGACTTTTCTGAAGTTCGAGTTCTTAACTATTAAGAATTCAATATTTGCGTCAAGTACGTGAGAATTCGATTTCGCAAGTACACGATTTATTTACCACAAGGAATCCTTTCTCTCAGTGTACGATTGAGTCGGGAATAAAATAATTTTTTCTCCTACCTGCACCGAAAGTATGCTTTTTCTTGCATATATAGCAGGTGGAAAATAAAACCCTTGGACGGAAAGTGTGTTACTTTTCTGCCCTAGGGCGGAAAAGTAACTCACTTTCCGTCCGTTTCATATATACACGAAAAATCATCCTTTCGGTACAGGTAGGACAAAAAGTATCGTGTGCACCACGGGCGGAAGGCGATTAACGCTCGTGCTGGTTGCATCCCTTGCCTCGGCAGCCCTCGACATCCCCCGGCTCGCCTCCGGCTGCTCGGGCTGCCTCGACTAGGCTTGCAACGCCCTCGCAGTAATCGCCTACTTTCCGCCCTTGATACACAATATACTATTTTTCACTATTTTATAATTTTTTTAATGAAAAGTAAATGAATGCTTAAGATAATTATTTTACATACATATTTTATGTCATATTGAAAATGTGTCTCAACTTTAAGTACTAATACATAGTACTTAGGCGAATTTCGACATTTATGCATAATTTTTGCCGCAGTGATTTACAGATTTGGCATTGGAAGCAAGCTTCGATCTGGTTTATACCAGAATAATACATTAAAAGTATTTTCTACAGAAAAATTCATTATTATAACGTATTCCAATCAATATTGAATATATTTATGATCGATTTCAATCTAAATCGAAAAAATGCACCACTTTTGTCATAAGTGGGGATGGACTCACGTGCGGATTCAAAGATACTAACCTAGCCCCCCACCCCCCTCTCACTTTATCTCTCTCACCATCCATCTATTCTCTCTCTCTCTCTCTCTCTCTCTCTCTCTCTCTCTCTCTCTCTCTCTCTCTCTCTCTCTCTCTCTCCACATCCAACTAATTCTCTCTCCCTCTCTCTCTCTTCTCTCTCTCTCTCCCTCTCTCTCTCTCTCTCTCCACCTCAAACTAATTCTCTCTTACTCTCTTTCTCCCTCTCTTTCTCTCTCTCTCTCTCTCTCTCTCTCTCTCTCTCTCACTCTCTCGTTCTCTCTCTCTCTCGCACACTCTCAAGGAGTTATGTATATTTTAAAATTTGTGTAAAGTAAAAATTTACACACGCTTGTGTAAAACTAGGACATTACACAAGTTTTACACAAATATTCTTTAAAATTTTACACAAAAAATTTTACACAAATTTTCATTTTCACAGGATTTGTATGTTACACAAAATTTGTATACACTGTAGTGATTTAATACTTTGATTAAGTTTATAAGGATGAAATGTCGAAAATGATGTCTGTATAAATTCATAACACTTTTGAAAATCCACAGAAATCCAAGATTCTAGTTTTTCGACTTACTCTATGGCACGTGATGCAAATGGACAAGCACTAAGAGCTCCAGGCGATTTCCAGAGTTGCCGCGACGACTACCTTTGCGCGTTCGGAGATTCTTCGTTAGTCTGCAATTAGAGAGATCATGTTTTTTTCATCAATCGATTTCACAATCTTTAGGCAAAGAGCTCGAGACTGGTTTCTGTTTCACAGTCAACAGGACTATTTGCCTCGGATCCAATTCATTCATTCCGAGTAGAAACAAACAATCTGGACCCTTCCGCTCTGACGTCAATAATCGTTTCATTTAAAATAGATATTGATTAATTGAAATTTTGCGTTTATTTTTATAACGCTAGAAATATAAATTGTTTGATAAAATAAAAATTTGTTTCAATAAATACAAAATCTATTAAATCAAGAATTGTTAACCCCTTTACTTCATAGGTAACTTTAACAAATTAGATTTTCGGTGAAAATACATTTAACAGAAGTTTTAAAACTCAAGTAAATACAACTTTTGTCTATTATAATTTTTTTCTCTAGGGGCTAATATTTCTATATGATCCGGATTAAACTAAGCATACTTTTATAATCTTTTTTCGGCACTCAAGGGGTTAAACGATGTTATCTTAAGTTATATTATATGCCATTTTATCTTTTTAGTACAGATATTATATCAATTAAAATGAAACATATGTTTAAAAGCTTTTTATGACGACATTTTATTTTTACTTTGTACAACGCATATGATCGGTATGAAAATTGGTATAAAAAGCGTATTTTAAAAAATTGTAAATTTCAATAATCAAAGATGATAAACTTACCTTATACTTGCGAGAAACGTAGGAGAGTTTCCTTGACAGTCTAGAACTTTGCACCTCATCGACACATAAGAGATACTAACAAAATTCTTAGCAGTATTAGAAAAAATTTAGTACTGACATTCGACACCGATAAGGATAAAACAAATTAAACGACACGATAAAATTTCAAGCCGAATTGGATGGTTAATGTGTGACGTTTGACGATTGAATTTTGAAATGGCGTGTGAATCGCAGGAGTCTTTGAGAAAAGACTGCGAGCTCTTCCGGTGATGCCGGCGCTTTTACGCGGGGCTCAGGTTCGGCCAGTCCCCCACCTTCTTCGATTCCTCACCTCGCCGTCCTCTGGATCGATCCAGGTGGGAGATATTTTCTCATAAAGCCTGAAACACCGCAGCAGCCATTCATCGCTTTTAAAAGTAACAAAAACTATTGCCTCTTAATGGCGAATTTTGAATTCCTATGAGACTACACTGCTTTCAAAAATATATAATGTACGACAGGTAGTTTTCTAAAAATATTTATAGTCGAAGGTCGTGCCAATTGCTAATTTTAAATATTCTGGAATTACTTGTTTCAGTGACTAAAATGTAAATTTAATTTTGAATTAACAATTCATAACAAATGTTTAATTAATTCAATAAAGCGAAAATCTTTATATGAAAGTATTTTTTAATTTTGATACATAAATAATAAAAGATTTTCAGATTGTGATATCAGTTTTTTTTGGGAATCACTTCTTTGAAGTAGTACACCGTTCTATTCTTACGCGAAAAAAGCTCTTTAACATTAAAATTTAATGAAAAACCTAAAAAATGATAAATTTCATGATTGCACGACAAATTGTAAGAAATAATGTTTATTAAGCGTCACAACAATTGAGTTATTGTTTTCGACAAATTAAAAATATTAAAGTTTAAAATTTCAAGTAAGCATAACTTCAAATAGTACTACTTCCATGTTACTTAAGAAGCATTGACACTTAGAAAATATTTTTTTGGATATTTTGACATTTTGTAATAAAACGTAAGAAATCGTAAGAAAACGTAAAATTACGTAAGAAAATGTACGAAAATATAATATAAAACGTCCAAAATCCAACCGTTTCTTAAATTTTGTTACTTTTTCTTATACTGTTCTATGTCTTTTTTACGATTTCTTCCACTTTTCTTATGTTTTCTTACGCTTTATTACATTGTATAATATTCACAGGAGATCAATCACATAAATATATAGATGCGATTAAAGAAAGTATTTAATTGCCGATTTCTTAAATATTTCAATATTCATACGTCATGATTCTTGAAGAAACTTTACCGAGCAAAACGAACGTAAAAATTACGATGAAATATTTATAAACTACATTTCTTTATAACTAAATTAGTTACAACAAGTTAAAGTATCCACTTTGTATCTTAGAACACAAGAAATGGCTTAACCTATAATATATAATTAATATTATTCATTTGTTTTAATTTAGTATATTTTTTATAATATAATATTTTAGTAATAATTTAATAAAATGTGGAAATCAAAGAAATTATCAGATTCAAAAAGGTTCAATGCATAATTGTTATTAAAGTTACTCATTTAAATTGGTTTCTGAAGCTTATGAGTCTCTCTTCCATTGTGGATATTAACAAGATGGCGAATACACTGCAGCATTCCAAATCAAAATGAAATTAAAATCTCGGTTTAATATAACATTTTTTTTCTAAATCAACAAAGGCGCATTAATTGATAAAATACGTTAATTTATTCAGCGTAGAAATTACGTCCGACACGTTATAATGTGCAGTTAAGGTAAACTAGAATCTGATGCAACATTGAATTGAGTGTCGTCAGTGCGCCATGCAGACATCATGGAACATTCTCCCCGGGATCCGTGGTGCTCATATGCAAAATTTATGTTGTTTATTTGGCAAAATCAAAATTTAATTAAACCGTGATCTCTTCCAAACGTACACTACGTTCACATTGACACTTGCTCCAAAGCAAGAATTGTAAAACCTAATTATTTTCTTAAAAAATTGTTGACCTTAATAATAATGACGCTAATAACTCCTTTTTTCTTAATTTCTCATTTTTAATTATATTTTTTCTTTGTTATCAGTTCTAAAAGGAGGAATAATTCAGGAGCTATGAATTACGGAGTGGCATAAATATATGGCCGTAGATCGTCTGATCCGTCGAATAGGAAAATGTCCACTCGGCCTGTTTTTATGCATTATACAAAGTAACATTCATACCACACGCGTACCTGACATGCGAGCTTTAAATTTAAATAACTAATGACTAGAAAAGTGCAGGATAACACGCTCCTGTTGACTTCCGTGTATACTCGCCGTTCTGAACCGATGAGCTGTACACTGTGCGGCATACGTGACGCTTTTCACGCAGAGCGACGTTAAATTCTACGTGTGATGGTGTCCTTAAAACCTATTCGCGATTACGCGAATCGAAAACATCGATGGAGATCTCCACTTTCGGAACTTTCTTACCAAGTTTCATACGTAGAATTTTTGTTTTTTTATTTTTTTACGAGGTAGAAATGAGGACGATTGAATAATATCGATTTGGTCGATGAACGTTGAAGGGTGCAGTAAAAAGTCGATTTGTACCTCAATTTGTACTTACGGTAAAGCTGAATTTAATAATTTTTCTTTTCAATTTACGTTGACTATCTCTCTGCATACATAAAAGTTAGAAAAAAAACCTTATTTTTCTAGAATTTTGCAAACCTGTTTCTAAGCGTTTTTTAAAACCAATCGCCCAATGCATACTGCGTAGTATTGTGATTATTATGAATAACTAATGTGATATTTGCCTCATAATTAACGGAGTAAATACACACTACATAAAGTTTAGTACTTTACTTAAAAAAGAAAAGTATTCTGGTCAGGATATTTAGAAAGATTTATAATATGACAATTGAAATATTTGTAGGTCCCAAAATAAGGATAGGTATATACCATAGTATAAATTCAATAGTAATAAAAATATATAAACATTTTTCATTTAGATGTTCCGTTTTTTTTTAATTTGAAATATGAAAACTACCTAATCTAAACCTCGAAAATATGATATACTCGCTTATACTTACAAAAATCAAAGTTATATAGCAGTTATAGTTTACACATTATACATTCGCGTGTCTAAAGTTACACGCGTCAAATGTATAAATTCAACGTATTGTGTTATATAAAAGATGAGTGTACCAAATATGGCCCACCTGAGCCTTGAGCATTTACCATAGTTGATTAATTGAAAGCATTTTACTCGGGCCGGATTGACATCAATTTATATAGCACAAAAATTAGTATAAGAAATTTTTTATTTCAAAATATAGACTGGGGCATAACGGTTCACGTAGTACGACGGAACATTTGCAGTTTACTACCCTTAAACTACAGGGGAGACTATGAATACCAGTATGAACACCCATAGCTTTTAGCTGTAACTTTTGAGTACCATAAGGTGAAAACGAAAATTTCAAAATGGAATTGGTTGTTTGAATGGATCTATTTTGACGTAGTAAATTAGTTTTGGCCGAAGTTAACAATCTTTGTTAAGTATTAATTAATAACGAAATGAAGATTTTGAGCTTTCGAAAAAATGTCCTTCAGTATGGACACTAATAGTTTAGGCAGGAGTATTATATTTGTTTAAGTATTTAAAAATGGCGCTTCAAAGACAGGTAAAAGTTATAAAATAGTATGTTATTTAAATCTATTTTACTTTAAATCATAGCACATATGAAATAATTAGTATTTAATTAGTTTGTGTATTGGACAGAAACCCTTGCGAAATACCTTTGGACTCGGAGAATAACGGCATTTTCGTTTTTATCGCAAACATTTTCAGAGATTCATCTACTCTAACATCATAAATGCTGTTATGTAGCGGTAGAAACCCAATAGGCATGGGGTATCCATAATGGGAGAATGGTCATACTGGGAGACTATCCTCTACAATCTATAGGCAGTAATACATAGTGTTATTCTTTCAATAACGAACTAGTAAATTTATATTTTTATTTATTTTTTTAGTCAAAGTTTATTTACAGAGCTCTAATTCATTATACCTTAGTGCTCCGTTATACCCCAGTTTCCTTATAGGGCAATTATTCAGCGATTTTAAAATAAACATCTCGTGGAACATATTGCGCTTCACATATTATACCCAATATAGCCGTAATTATTTTTCATTCTTTAATCACTAATAAAAAGTAAATATAGGTATCGGAATAGGTTAAAATATTGAAATAATGTAAGTTAAAAATAATATATTTAGTTCTGGTTTCTGGCATTCTGAACAGATACAATCATAAACATAAACGGCAAACGCCGATCGTAGCAAGATCTACGTGTATTTTAGAGGATATAAATAACGTATAAAAGACACATTATTTAAAAGAACTTTTTTAAATCTCAAAGATGTGATGTTACTATTTGTATTAATAATTGATTCAAATCACTAAATTTGTGAAAAATCTATTACTGTACTTAGAAAATGCTCATACAAGGAAGGCATTCCACACTTTAATTTTAATTTTCCGCTGCATGGTAAAAAGTTACAGCAATAGCTACGGGGCGGCACTGAGTAGCTCTCCCCTATTAAAAGTTTAATAAAATAAAAATTGTATTTATATACAATTTATTAGTTTTAAATAACAAATGAGATAATTGATTTTAACTTTAAAGCGATATACTTCTAACTTAATTTTGTATTACCATCAGCACTTCCTTTATATACTAGTTTCTAAAATTTCTCTATTTATTAGTTTATTATCCCGTTAATAAAATAAAATAATATAATAAAAGATTTAGTCAGCACGTGTGTGTTTACAAATCAAGGTTCCTAAAAATGAGAATTACTGTTGAATCTAATATCGCCTTTCGAATCTGACAGTCCTTCCAAGCGTTCGTCCACCTTAGACCATTTCTTAATTTACCACTCATTGAAACGTATATTTAGCATCATGGAAGAGCAACACACCTCGTGCAAGAAATAAAAAGGAAGGATAAAGCACTCGCAATTTTACAAAAACAAAGTCATCTTTATTATCACAATACGAAAAAGAAAATTCAAACACACGCGGTCAAGCTCCAAAAGTCCAGCGAAAATAAATAAACTACGCCTCGACGGCGTTACTGCAAGTGGTCCCCGAATTCAGATTGATCAGCGTGTTGGAGTGCTCGGCGAGCTCGGCGATGCTGACCCGGCCCCGCTGCCTGACGAACTTGGCCACGGCCTCGAGCTCCCCCTGCGATATGTAGATGAACTTGCCCCGGTCGTCGATGACCCCGCTGAGGATGCCGTCGGCCTGCATCTGCTGCACCCTCTCGATCGCGTGGGCGGTCTTGAGGCCGAAGTGCTGCGCCAGATCCTCGAGTATCACCACCTTGTTGGCCTTGACGTGGTCGACGAACTCCTGGAGGAGGTTCTTCTGCTGATCGGCGTCCTTCTCCTCGTAGCCCTCCTCCTCGACGCTGAAGGCCTCCTTCAGCTTGAGGTACTCCTCGTGCTCGCGTCGCTCCTTCTCCTCGCGCTCGGCCTTCTCCGCCTCCTCGAGGCGACGCTCCTCCTCGCGCTCGCGCGCGCTCTGCCTGTCGCGCTCCTCCTGCTGCTGCTGCTCGCGCTTCTTGCGCTCCTCGCGCTCGCGTTCATCTGAAACGTGAGGCATTTTGGTGGCATAATGGGCTTCAGGCTGTAGTATAAATTAACAGGTTCAGTGCGGCTAATGTATATAAGCTGTTTCTTTTTTATTTGTTATTAAATTACTTTCAACTTTAAACATTTAATATAAACTTGATGTTTCTGTGTATTTTCAAGATTGTAAAGAACAAAAAATCGGTCACGGAAAAAATTTTTACTTTTAGAGTAATTGAAAATGTAAAAAAGTTTGAGACATTTCATGGTACATATTTGAACCTTGTAGCACTGAACCTGTTAAGAATGTGAGTGTCTACATTTAAAGTGAATCCTAGAAATTGTATACATTCTTTTTTTGAACGTATTTGCTAAATTGGTTTTCAGCAGTATTGCAAATAAAGGAGGGTATTAAAATACGGCAAATTTTGCCTTGTAAAAATTGCATTAAATTCTTTTTAATTATCTTTATTGTTTATCTACAGTTGTTTAGCTACAGTTAATTAATTGAATACATTCAATTTCGTTTTGTTCCAAACGGTACTTTACAACAAGTTCTGTAAAATATAAGACCAAATTATGTAAATCAATACATTATTACTATTCCTTCTGTAATAATATGCACCATTATACAAAGTTTCATGCAAATATTTCAACGTTTCTATGAATACCATTTAAATGAAATCTCTCTGCTGTATTCGAGCGTCTTTAAATGGACCAAATGGAATTCAACTGTTTGCAACTATGTATGCAATGGTATATTAATACACTAGCAACACCGTCACGGCTTCGTCCGTGCTAAGAGTGCGTGGAACTTAAAATTTAGATGTCTATTATTTAATAATGGTGCGCGTGTGTAAATCAATGCAGTAGCTTTTGTGATTAAGAATCAAATGTATAACTCATGAAACAAAGATATTTATGATTTTGTGAAAATGTATTTTACGCTTTTTCACCCCCGTAGGGGATGATTAGGGTAAAATTCAGAAATAGATTTTTAGGTATTTGCATGGGTAATCTTTGTGAACAAACACCAACTATATATCTCCTAAAACTTCAATTATATCGACAAATACGTAAAAACACGTCTACCCCCTTTTTACCCCCTTAGGGGTCGATTGGGGTAAAATCGATTCGTATTTCGCTCTTACACCATAAAAGGTATATAAGGAATTCTACAAAAAATTGGCCGATAAGTGATTCGAAAAGTGATAAAAAATAACTAATAAGGCACGCCCCTGCAACTCGAGTTTTCTTATTGTACAGGTCCTAGAATGTACGAGAAAAAATACCAACAAGCTAAAAAGACCTTGTGACACACTTTTTCTTGTATATCAATTTTTCTTATGGAAATTTAAGGGGGCAGGCCTGGGTCAAATCCAGAAATAGATTTTATTTTTACGAGTCCAGAACACTTTTTATTTTTTAAAGCAATCATTCTAAAAACTTTTAAATATTTTCATAATTTATAAAAAAAATTTCAAAAAATCGATTGTAACTCAAAAAAAAATAATAAAAGAAATTTTAACGAAAAAGTGTTCCGCTCTTTTTGTAATACATGTCAAAAGGAAACGAATAACCGTCGAAAAAAAAATTTCGTTCACCATGTCACCTAGAATTGTGTGAAGAACTAAGGTCCTTTAATAAATATGGTATTGAAAATAGTAATTTATTGTAACATGTTGGATCAAGATTTTGAGGTTTTACAATGGTAAAATTTAAGATACTATTAAGTATTGATAGCATACAAATTTTCAGAATGATTGCTTTTAAACATAAAAAGTTTTCTGGACTCGTAAAAAAAAAATCTTTTTTAGGTTTAACCCAGGTCTGCCTCCATAACATGGGAATTATTTACTGAAAACACCATCGTTGATATAATAATCACTTGACTCCTAAGGGTGCACACAATTTTTCATGTAATAGAATGTAAAGTATAGAAAAAAAACTTTAATTTGAGACGTACTGCGTTAATAAAGATTAACATTATCAAATATCGTGAATAAACACGAAAAAATAGTCAAAACTGGGAAATCATGAAATTTAGTGGTTTTTTCGTATTTCTTCACCATATTTGATCGTTCATAACTTTTGACATTGTTAATATTATTTAACGCGGTAAGTCTCAAATGAAAGCTTTTTTTCTCTACTTTATATTCTATTACGTGAAAAGAATGTGTGTACCCTTAGGAGTCAAGTGAATGTTATATCAATGATGGCCGTTTTCAGTAAAAAATTTCCATGTTAAATTCCCATAAGAAAAATTAATGTACAAAAAAGTGTGTCTTAGGACCTAAACAATAAGAAAACTCGAGTTACTGAGGCGTGCCTTATCATTTATTTTTCATCACTTTTCGAACCACTTTCTCAGACGATTTTTTGTAGAATTCCTCATATACCACCCCAAATTCAAGTTTCCAGGTCTAGCGGTTTGGTCTGAACGTTGATGAGTCAGTGAGTGAGTGTATCGGACATCTTCTTTTATATGTATAGATAAACAAAAGCACTGATGTCCTGACTTTATATTACGGTCTGTATAATATATAACAACGAATTATTATTTTTATACCACTCTAACCTGAAAATCACAACTTCGATATGATTTTTCGGCACTCGAGGTATAAAATACGGTTCGAAACTAGTGCGAAAGTAGATCCGCACCCGTGTCGAAATGTACTTTTATCACCATTTCTGTAGTGGTAAGATTTGTAGCGGGAAATTAAAATTTTAAATTGACTTTGACATCTTTTTATTACAAGTTAAAAACACGTTTCTACCCAGCAATATATATATATATATATATATATATATATATATATATATATATATATATATATATATATATATATATATATATATATATATGGAATTGAGTAAAACTACTTATGCAATTAATAATATAAAAATGACTTCAGTAACAGCCTGTCCTCTTTAAAAATTTGTTTATTATTTTTTAATATATTTATGATATTCTTAAAATAATAATGGCTTTCATTGGAAAACAATTATAAAATAAAACTATGATAATTAATAATAATAATTTTACGTTGTTTTTGCCATGAACAATTAATAATTAAGAAGAAAAGCCTTAAATTTTCTAATACGAGACAGATATATTTTTTAAATGATTGAATAGTACTGTGAAAATTAATCTATTAGTAAAACACTCAGTACACAATAATTATTGTGAATATTTTATCGAGTATTTTAATACATATCTTGTCATGATTTGATATTTTCAACCAAAACTTTATGTTAATTTCATGAGTTTACACATCGGGTTTTATTGAAATGAACAATGAAAAAAAATCACAAAGTTCAAGTCACAAATTTTTATGATATTTTGGAGATCATTGTGTGGTACCTGAAAATGAAGCTCAATAATATCCGCAGTTTCATCTAATGATATCATATACCTAAGATATAGCTAAAAACATCAGTATTGTTCATATACACTGAGAGAAAGGATTCTTTGCGGCAAAGAATATTTCTTAATTGTTAAGTTTTCTGGATTTGAATACGGTCAAATGCATATTTCTTAACAGTTAAACGCATCGTCTTAATAGTTAAAAACTGAGTACTTGAGTTGCTTGCCAATGGCTGACCGCCTGACTTTAAGGTTAACTGAATTTTTCATATTTCTAAGATGTTTATATGACCGTTACATGTTAGTATCAGTTTTCGCCTGTCACGATTATGTCTACGTATAGGATCTTTTCATATTTTAATGCTTGAAAAGCATCATTATACGCTAAAAAATAGTTAAATAACCTTTCGGACTCGGAATGTTTGTCTTACTCGTATAGACTTTTCTCAACTTCGAGTTCTTAACTATTAAGAATTTAACATTTGCGGCAAGTACGCGAGAATTCGATTCCGCAAGTACACGATTCATTTGCCACAAGGAATCCTTTCCCTCAGTGTACACAATGTTAAAAATAAGATATGTATAAATGATAGCTATCCTAACAACGTTAATATATTTTTCTTAACGATAAATAAGATTAATAAATTAATCTTAAAAAAAACAACAAGAAATTCTTTTATAATAGGTTTTTGTTTTATAAAACATTAAACAAGTAAAAATGTGAAGTAACCTGGTCATTCAGTAGCTTTATGTATTCGTTCATTGATGCAGTTACTCCATTACAATAAAATATTTTTATTTACTATGTCATTGGTACAAATAACATATAATATACTTTAACAAGGCGAAACCATATATTTGCGATTTACAAAACTTTGGTAAAAAATGGAATTGATTAAAAACGCTAAATTTGAATTTCAGATTCAATGTTTAAGAAATCATAACACATTAGTCAGAAATAAAATCATATTCAACATAAAGCAAGAAAGAGAAAAAGAAACTAAAAGTGTCACCTATTTCACGCTGCGCCTTGCGCTCAGCCTTGGCTTCCATTTTCGCGCGTTTCTTGGCTCCGACTTTCCCCGCATCCAGCGAGTCGGCCGCGTGACCCTCCTCGGCCTCCTCCTCCTCGTCCTCGGGGTGCTCCTCGTCAGCGGCGGCAGCTCGAGGCGCGCGTCGCTGGCGGACTCCTCGCACGCCGGCGGCCCGTCGGACGGCCGGTCCGCGCGGTGCGCCCACACCATCGCCATCCTGCCTGGCCTTCTCTGTGAAATTGAGAATTCAGGGGAGATTTTTATTTTGCGTTAGATATAGGTATAAGATGAAAACTTTATTTTTTTCTTGGATTTAAGGTGGGGTCGTGATCATTTTTACTTCAAGAGTCAAGAATTTAATGTTAAAATTGTAAAAATTCAGATCTCAACAGTTAGGCTGTTTCATGTCTGACGCCATTTTTGTTGGTTTACCCCCAGTGTTCTCGACATCTGATTGGTGGGATGTCTGGCGCGAAAGTGCCTAAATAAACAAAAATATTATTTATACCATTCTAACCTCAAAAGCACAACTTTGATATGATTTTTCGGCGCTCGTGGTACAAAATACGGTTCGAAAATAGTGCGTAAATAGATTATTTACCTCATGTGACTTTTCACTCTCGCTTCGCTCGAGCGAAAACCGTCTCTCATGGGACAAATAATCTGCTTCCGCACCCGCGTTGAAATGTACTGTTTGGTTGGGTTTGTCGATTCTTCTATTTGCGCTCAATGAATCGACAAACCTAACCAAAATAATATTTACATGAACGATGAAAATATGATTTTATTATTAAAATATAAATATTATTTACATTTAGATGTCCGCCATTGACAACAATACAGATCACCTTCTACACGGAAATAAATTAGATATTTTTAATTCATTTGGAATTTCCCCTTTTATTCTCCTATCCGGTCAATCGGACTTGTTGACTTTGTGTCTGTCCGATATGTAGGGGAGAGCGGGTCAAAATAGTCATTTCGTGGGGTAACATGGACATTTTGAATTTAAAAATATAGAAATCCTACTTTAAGAAAAATTAATATTTCTAAAGTATATTTTAATATCTCATTTATAATTACCAGTAGATAAAAACCATAAAATTAAGTGTAAATATCCCAAATTCTTAATATGAAAAGAGTACTATCTGAAACGTTGCAAGTGACTATTTTGCCCCTGCTGGGGCAAAATAGACATTGATGAAGAAACAAGCAATATAAAAAAAATAGGACAAATTTATCAATTTGCGGGGTGAAAGTGTCAATTTACGGATTAAAATTAGCACTTTAGTACTTATTTGATTATGATAATTTAATTTTAGCTTTAACTCTATGTAAAACAAATAAGACAAATGAGGTGGGGCAAAATGGACCTTTGTTTGGGGGCAAGTGGACACTTTATTTTTTATTCTATTATGTCTTATCTTAAAGTTGTATTCACTTTACCAACATATAGATTATACATTTGTGTGTTATTAAAAAAATGTTGGACTTTCAACGATGCATACATTTTTAAATAACAGAAGTGTCCGTTTTGCCCCATGTCTATATTGCCCCTCTCTCCCCTACCCAATAACCATTCAGTATCTTATCAAAACGAAACTTTCAGCCGTAAATTTTGCGACAACTTTATATTTTATGAAACCAATGTCGAAATTACAGTCGTTAATTTTTTTTTTAAGTAAAGAGAATATAATTATAAAACAAGAACGCTAAATTTATAGACACTATTTTCACGGTATACAAGAGCGAGGGTCGACACTAACTCTGTAGAGGAAGAATAACGAACTACAGATGAGTAAGGGTAGGCTCATTACCAGAAGATAGAATTAGTCAGTAAAGTAGATGATGGTATATTTTTCAATACCTTAATATATACATATAAAATAGAGTAGAAAGCTCAAAATTGAGTCTTTCCTATAGTTTTAATTTTTATAGTATATTGAGATAAAGAACGAATGTGATGTTAATTTATGTTCCAATTTAAAGCTAGGAGGTATAAATTTAAAAGCGAAATAATTATTGTGAAACTAAGAGGAAATGTTTTCAAATAATATTTCGTTGAAAATTGTTAGTTTGAAATAATGGTAAATATTGAATATAGCTATGAGTTTTGAATATAAATCCGAAAATTAAAAGTCAATCGAATTCAGGTGGACATGCGTGCGTATACTTGTTGACATTCAATTTGCGGAGATTAGAATGGATGTTGTGTATGGGAGTGAGACAAAATCAAATCATAAACATGAGACTATGTTATGTGTATCTAAGAGCTAAACGAAATGCCTGCTGAATTAGGCATGGTCAATCGAAAAATTATTTATTTCACAAAATCAAAAAATTCCTTAAAAACGTGTTTTGCAATTTAAGGATATAATATCTTTGTATTGAATAATAATTTTTTGATGTTAAATAAGAACAAAAAAATAATATGGAAAAGCCTCTCAATGAAGAATTAATAAATCATTTATATGAAAAATAGAGAAAGACAAAGATGGGAATTACCAATAATTTTAATAAAGAGTACCTAAGTTACAAAGCATAAAATTCTTATACAACCTGGGTTTACGGCGATATTTACTTCGCACTCGTTGTAAAAACCCCGCTTGAAAATTCTCAATTTATGCTGCCGGGAAAAATCAAAGGTTGAACGATGCATGGTGAAAAAGAAAACAGAGGTGTCCGCTAGGAGCCTTCCGAGCGTTCACCATTTATAGCTGTTGCATTTTGAGCTATAAATGGTGTAAGTTCGGAAGACTCCTTGGTAGCACACCTCTCCTTTTTCCATCATGGAACGATGTGCCGGAACCATAAAACGCAAAAATGATCCCAATTGTGCATATAGGAAAAACTTTCTTCTTAATACAAAGCGTGCTTGGAAATTATTCTCGAATTTTGAGCCAGTTATTAAAATTTGAATATAAAAGAAAACACCACTGATCACAACAAAATTTATGTAAATAAGAATTACAACGTGAATGTAGAAGTAAAACGAAAACACAGCAAGGAAACTTGTGGATTCCGTCTTCACACTCCCAGAAGAGGCAAAGTCGGAGCGAAAGAGAGACGAAAGATAGAATTTCCCCTAGCTCGTGATGGCCGATAGTCATAATTTAAAATAAATATTATTTACATTTGATTGCTTGAAAGATTAAAACTTTGAAATGCGATTTTCACGAAATGTATCTTTTTAGCTTTAAATGGATGAACCTGCACAATTCCTATATTGATAGATCTTACTGAACTTGAAGGAAGAATTCGGATTTTTGTTTATTAATAGGCATGCGATAATAGATTGTGTATCAAGGGCAGAAACTAGGCGATTACGGAGAGTGCGCATTGCAGGCCGAGCCGACGTCATCCGAGCGGCCCGATCATATATATATATATATAGATATACTTCACGTTTCAACATTATTGTCAATTTTCGGCACCCTGGGCGCCTCGATCATTTCTTGTATCCCCTCCAACTGCATGCACGGAGCGAATAGGGGCTTTCTGCCCGTTTCATATATGTATGAAAAATCATCCTTTCGGTACAGGCAGGACAAAAAGTATCGTGTGCACCACGGGCGGGATGCGATTAACGCTCGTGGTGATTGCAGCCTTTGCCTCGGTAACCCTCGACATCCCTCGGCTTGCCTCGGGTCCATAATAGAGGTATGACTGAGTAATACCTCTTATATGATCGGGCCGCTCGGGTGACGTCGGCTATATATATATATAGATTAACCAACCTCAAAAGACATGCGAAAAAAGTGTTTATATGAATATTAAACAATGTAATAGTGCCTTTTTACACGTAATCAATAGTATTATTGTACACCTCTACACAGTTAAAGAAAGATACAGAAAATAACTTAACGTTATTTTGTTGTTAATTAAATTTTATACAGATTCCCCATAAGACATACTATAAATATTCCAACATTAATGCCGATCCAGATGTCTCCACCTGACTTGCACGGAGCGAATACTTTCCGCCCCTGATACACAATATACTATTTTGCTAGTAGTTAATTAGGAGAAAAAAATTTTTTCAAACCAAATTTTAACTTAAGGGGAAGCTAAATGCAGATTCCTACATCGTATTTCAACTCAACTTCATGTTTTCATCAATGATCTCTGTCATTCGCTGTTCGAAATATCTAAAAAATATCGGATAACTGAAATAATCAATAAAAATTAAAATTGTAATAAGAATAATGAAAAATATGAAAATATCGGAAAGTACGCAACAGTACTCTGTCGCCGATATTCCCTTAAAATGTGTTATATTATCGTATTAATATTCAATAGATACAAATTCTCTTTTGGATTCGAAAGATCTAGATTTTAAGGTATTCTATAGTAGGTATATAAGCTTATTCATTGCGATTTTTCTGTTTTGAACTATTTTTATTCATTATAAATTAATTATATATAAAGGTGATTCTGAGCATAGCGTAAAATTTAATGACCTAGGCAATTTGTAAGAAAAATAAGAAAATAAGGTCTTTATTAGTATTCTGATTCTAGGCGTTATTTGTTTAAAAAATTGCATTTGAAGGATCTAAAAGTGCAAGTTTTGCTCGTCTCCGGTAGAGTATACACGTTGAAAATTAAATTTATCTTATTTAGGAATATAGTTATTTTATAATTCCTTTGGAATATTAATCTTGTCCGAAGATTTTTTAAAAGAATATAATTAATTACAGCAAATACAACTTTTTCAGTGAGCTATCTCTTGTCTCCCGAGTTAACGTCATCTGCTGGCCTTTTTAAAAAGTCGTTATTAAAACTCAATGATTCAAATATAAGCTTAACAAACATAACGGATTTAGTCAGTTATTATTTAGTTTGTTAGCTGCAATACGCGACAGTTTTTCTTAAGTTCATAGTTTCATTTTTAAATACATATTTACATTAAACAGAAACGAACGTCATCTGCTTGACAGATAAAATATCTACGCGTAACATTTCGGAATATTCCGAAATGCTTCGCTCTAATTTATCTAGATATCCCTGCTTGTAAACAAATTAAGACAAATTAATGCAAATCATTTCGGAACGTTCCGAAATGTTTTGCACAAAGCGCACGCATTTCGGAATACACCCTATAGTTTAAATATTATAAACGATGTATAGCCAATAAAAGAATATCATCTTATTTATATTATGCAAGAACAGAACTTCCCTATAATCAAAACATTTACAAGAAATAAACATTTTTAGACAGCGTCATAAATGACTAAAGAAGCAAATTGCTAAAAGCAAGGCCCGATGTTTTTATTAAGTCACTATATTGTGTAGATGAGACATTAAGACCGATTTATTAGAAACTATAAAATATATTTTTGAAAATTCCTGAAAGTCAAATTGTACGTTATGCTCAGAATCACCCATATATTAAGGAATTATTATGGTGTATTCGTGCATTACACCATGTATAGAACTTATACCTTAGACTTATGTACTGAATTATGAATGAAATGCAACTTTTGCGTTAACTAAACGTTATTATATAAAGAGAAAGTTTTGTGTTACTAAAATTCCTTAAAAATAAGACTAATTTTAAAACTGTTCAACATTAGTTTACTAAATAGTTTACTAAACGTCATCTATAAATATATTATTGATAGCACAAAAAGAAAAAAATGATTTTATAATTTTGTATGCATATAGAATAAAATACTTATAAATTTTAAATTTTTAGCTGAATAAAGAATTTTAATACACAATGTAACAAATGTATGCCATGTACAACGTATAAATGTACAATGTAAAATAGTACAGATGTTTGAATTTATTAATAAATTAAAACTTAAAATACACAAATAGAAAAATATTAAATGTGATATCATTTTGTGATTCAGGTGAGGCACTGCATCCATTAGTGTTTCGCAAACCTAACATGGTAGTATAATAATCTGCTGTTGCAACCATACATAAAATATATAATTCTTTCTATACAAATATTTAGATTAATAGAATCAATTATAGAATATATTCATATATAAATTTGAAAGAAAAACCTATTTATAAATAACAGATATTCTACAAAATTTGATTATATTAAGTTCCAATAAAAGGCTATAGTGTATAGTTATTAGAGACAAACCTCTATTTAACTCTTAATTACTTTATAACACAAATGTATATTTATTTAATCAAAACTGTTCAACATTAGTTTATTAATTCGAACAAAAAATCATATATACCTATTATACACGACTTATAGTTTTTAAGAAAATCTAGTATTTATGTTTCCAAATTAGGATTAGTATTTATTCAAACTGTGTATTTTTAATGCAAGTTTGTGTTATCGGAATTATCTAATTCAAATTGCTAAATTCTCATGCAAAAAGTAAGATGTTTACTAATAAAATAAGAATTTTAATGGTAACCAATTCTCACATAAAATTTAGTTAATTTTCAAATAAATAATGTACATAATATAAAAACTATTGCTACTATTAATCTTTGTTACTAATTTTAAGAAATTCAACATATAAATTAAATTATAGCATATTCTAACATCTGTTAACAGCATTTTTTGAGGTTATTTTTACTTTAGTAAATAATTAAATTTTATATAAAAACTTTTTATCAAACATAATGGTTAAAATTATATAGAAATATGCAAAACACTTACTAGAACTTTTCCTTGAGATCCATGTGATCGCAACTATAAGACCAACAATTATCGTGGCAATTGACAATAACAAAACAATATCCATCTTGCCAGTCGCAAGTGGACACGAGTGTAAAACAGTTTTCTGCTATACAATCATGTGCGGCGAAGTGATCGGTGCTGCCATCTTTCTGGGAAAGTTGATATCGATTGTCAAATAAACTGCATCAGCACAGCACAATTTTGTGCTGCCATCTACAACGAGGTTTCAATTGTCGGCCCTCTAAACAGGTGACGTGTGCCTTTGCATGTGTTTTTCCGCATCGGCTAGTGTATTTAAGACTTAATTTATAATTATTTGTATATTGTTTAAAGATTCTTTATAACGTAGGCCTTAGTTTTAATAAAAATATAATGATGTTGAGAACACTACAGTATTTGATAACTCTCAGTGTTATATTTGAGTGCACATCAGGACTCTACTTTCACATAGGCGAGACGGAGCGAAAATGTTTTATCGAAGAGATTCCAGATGAAACCACAGTTTTAGGTAAAATTATTATTCAATTACACAGAGAATCAGTTATATTGCATATTCTAACCTCACTATGTTGTGTATTATCTTTTTTGCATTGAATAGTAAACTACAAGGTGGAACTGTATGATCCCAGAAGTCAAGGATTCATGCCAAGCAGTCCTGGAATAGGTATGCACGTTGAAGTAAGAGATCCTGATGACAAAGTTGTTCTTTCCCGAGTATACAGTTCTGAAGGAAGAATATCATTTACCTCACATACTCCTGGAGAGCATGTAATCTGTTTATATTCAAACAGTACCGCATGGTTCAGTGGTGGACAATTGGTATGTATTTAATTTAAAATATGTTACAAGTTACATTGATCGAAATACTTCTACAAATCAAAAATAATTTATGTAATCGTACAATTCTAAAATAAATCTGAATTTAATATTATACATGTACAAAAAATACTCGCTTAGTGTAATTTTAGACACTTAGCTGTATTTAAGTATTGCACAAGTCTAATAACAATTATAATTTGGTATGTGAAATAGCACATAAGTTATGTTCATTCCATAAGGAAATATGAAAATAATCCCTTATATTAAAATCCATCACGATGTATCGAAACCAGGAAAAAATATCGAATTTTCAATTTCTAATTTCGATGTTTTGATTTGAAAAGATAAATGAATGTTCGTGAAGATAACCTCAGCGTATGGAGCGCGCCATAATCTTGTCTAGTACATAGCTTAATGTTGCACATATAGTCATATATAATTGTATATGTGACTATATGTGCGACATTAAGCTATGTATTATTTTAGGGTATTTTATATACAGACTATTGTTTTAAACATATTTTAAAATTATATTATAACATTGATTATATAAATTCAAGTTTTCAATCGTTTATAAATGACAAACGTCTCTGTAAGTTAATTTTATTTTATGCCTAATTATAAAAAACGTTTTCGTATTAGTATTTTAATTATTTTCTTATGCATCAAAGTCATGTACTCACTATATCAGGCTATTTCTTAAAATCAATGTTAAATTATAATTTATTCACGGAAGCATAAATGGTGTTTGTACATGTAAAAGTTAGCAGCAAAGTAAACATTAACTTACAGAGTCCTGAGTCCAAATATTTCAACCATATATATAAATCATGCAACCATATATCGACGCTCCGTACGAAGACTAGCACAACTCAGAATTCTCAAAAAACAACAGTTTTAATCAAAATCCTCCTACGAAACTAGGAGTTTCCAGGTTCTCAGACAAAAACTATCACCTTTTCAAAGGTTCTGAGAAAATATTAGTATTTATTAGAGGATCTAAAAAGTGCTAGTTTTATAAGAGGTCTTGGAAAAGAACTAGCTGTTTTTGAGAATTCTGAGCTGTGCTAGTCTTCATACGGAGCGTAGATATAAACAGAATATTAAATACTTTTATCTTTTTAATATTCTTTTATTAATTTTCAGAGGGTACACTTGGATATTCAAGTTGGTGAACATGCAATTGATTATGCTAATGTTGCACAAAAAGAAAAGCTCTCAGAGCTTCAATTGAGAATTAAGCAGCTTTTGGACCAAGTTGTCCAGATTACAAAAGAACAAAGTTATCAAAGAGTAAGTATTACATGTTACTTACTTTATGTCAATTTCAATTTGCATGATATATTCATAAATTTACATTATTATTTGTTTGTAGTACCGGGAAGAAAGATTCAGACAGACATCAGAGAGTACGAACAGAAGAGTACTGTGGTGGTCTATTACGCAGACCATTATTCTAGTGGCCATGGGAGCTTGGCAAATGCGTCATCTCAAGAGCTTCTTCGAAGCTAAAAAACTAGTTTGATTTTGCTATAAAATTTGCGTGATAACAAAAGGGACTTTTTCTAACGAAATCGAGTTTGTGTTTGATGTACAGTGCATGATGATGCGTTTGTAATAAAAGTTGATACTTGAAAGTTTGTATGCGAAAAAAGAAACAATAATTTATCGACTGAAACGAACGTCAACATTTTTTGTTAAACCTTATGTAAAACATTATGTAATTAAAAGAAATGTATCCGTTAACATTTTTCAACTACAAATCGGAAAGCTACTCAATTTAATTTTCCATATTTCATTTAGTATATTTAGAAAATTTGTATCGTTATCGGACGATATTAACTTTTATTAGAATCTTAGCAATAGCATTGCTATACCAAGGTATTCTTGGTATTCTCATGAACGCACATTGATGTTCTGAGGTAGAAAAAGGTTCCAGGTCATCCAATGAAGCTGTGCAAAGCTTATACGACGTCATCTTCATAGAGCCAATGACAGTTCACGAAAGATAAGGGCGCGCTTGCTGAAGATCACATGATTTGTCTCTCAAACAGCGTCAACAAAAGTAAATTACGTCAAGTAAATTACATTTTTAAATTATTTTGCCGCTTCGGTTTCTGTCTATCTATCATTTTTAATTGGAATATCAAATCTATAATTAATTGATGAATAATATGTCCACTGTCCAGGCGCGTAACTGATTTATGTTAAAACTAGTTTTATCATAGTATACAATACAAAATCGAATTATATTATTCTTCATTGTATATTTTGTTAATAAAATCATTCTGACACAATACATTTTCTTAATTTAGTTTATTAATTAGTAAAATAGTGTTACAGTATAACAATTTATTAGTGATTAATTTTCACTATAATATATTCAACATTTAAAAATACAAATATATGTATATTTTAATACTTTATTATTTAACACGTTCGGTGCTGACAATGTAATTATGAGGATTTTTCTTTCCTTCAGTGCTAAAGCGTTTTCTCTTAAAATATTAAAATAGACAGGAGAATTTAATTTGCGTTTGAAAGTTATAAAGTTACGAAAATTGTAGAATATGGTTTCTATAAGTAATGCATATATAATTACTTCGGCAGTCAAAACACGCATGACGTTATGTGGGTAATGCCGCAGCGAAAGTATAGTAATTCTATTAATTACACTAATTACACTAAATATTAAATAAAAGTATAACTATATAGCTTAAAAGTAAATAAAATAATTTCTATTAAGTGTTTACAAAATATTTACAAGACATAAATTTCAAAGCCAGTGAATTATTGCGTACAAATAATACTTGAGCCCTACGGAAGACCCCCGATTTGGTATCCCAATTGAAACAGCACGCATTTCCACCTTCCCGAACAAAATCTACAAAGGCCGACATGCCTCCGCAGCGTAAAATACTCGGAATAAAATATACGTCATATCCATCCGATCCCCTCTGCTCCCATCACGTACAAGTGTACAACATCCACACCTCCATCTATATATACGTTCCCGCGCGCGTGTGCGCGCGTATAATATCGTCTCCGCGTATGATCCTCGTCTCGCGCGCGGAGCGGTAATACAAGAGCACGCAATCATCATGGCCACGACGACGACGATGGAGTGCGGCAAGCCGGAGCCGAGCAGCCCGGGCGCGGAGACGCTCTCCAAGTCGCCGGTCTTCGGCAGCGAGATCGCCGACGACAACACGGAGCACGACGGCGCCGGCATACCCCTGCAGACGCCCTGGACCTTCTGGCTCGACAAGTGAGTGATGAGTATTATCGCTTGGCTTTGCGCTTTGCGCCTTTTCGCGACCTGTGTATAGAAGGTTTATTTTTATTTTTAACGCGCGTGTGTAGGTATATGTATGTGTATGCCTTGTGGAGTTGTGGCTCCGTTTTGAAGCTGTGAGAGGCTGAGGTGAGGTGGCGCTAGTATGCTCGTTTCAGACCCGACTCCGAAATGTTACTTTGGTCGATTTTTTCTTCTTTTGTTTCTTTGCTTGAGTTTCATACTTGTTAACTTTTTATAACGTAATGCTTTTTAGTTGGTCACTTTAGGATGAACAGAAGGTCGCTATTAATTTAAAAGAAACTTCATTTTTAATATTATTTACACAGTTGGCCACTTGTTTATCATCAAAGTCAAATGATATTTATGCGATTATTATAATATATATATAGAATAAAATATATTGACATTCAAAAATAAATTAATCAAAAAGAATAAAAGGATACCATTTAATTATAATCATATAAAATCACATAAGAAAAGAATTTATGTTAATAAATTAAAAATTCTTTACAGCTATAATGTTAACAGAATTTCAAAGATAAGAAGAAAATGAAAAATCTGCTCCTATTCGTCATTCAAAAGTTGTTTACCTAGTCACAATGATTTTTACTTTTTTAGCCTTTAATTGCAACAAATCATCTATTGAATTATGTACAGCATTTACAATGTTTATAAAAATAGAATGACTATATAGATAATTCTTTTTTCTTTTTTTCTTTGTTCATTTGTATCAAATTAAGTTTTATTTTTATTTTTTGTTAATGCACAATTTAATCTATAATGAACACACAGAGCGATTTCTGGAACTACTGCCGAGGAATACAAGGCCAACTTAAAGAAAATCTACACAGTCAGCACTGTGCAAAGCTTTTGGGCCGTTTTTAACAACATCCCTAATGCGGGTGACATGCAGGTGTGTTTTCTTTTTTTAATTTCGATGAAAAACGCATACTTGCATTTTTATTTAAACTAATTTTTATTAATTAAATCGTAAAAAGATATATTTGGAGTAAATAATACATGTTCTTAAAACTAAAAAAACCTATTAAATAAATAAAGATTTGAAATTTATAAATCTTTATAAACCCTTTACTTGATGACTACATATTAATTTATTATAAGATTGTTATTTTTTATAAAATGGTAAAAAATAGAATTTTCAAAATATTAAGTACCCAAGTTAGCGTCCCGTTCTCCTTTATATTTAACAAGTAAGCATAAGATACAAATTTTATTGAAAAAATTTATGGATAAGTATGTTTATTTAATATCAGACATTCATGTAATTATTCAATCTGCGTCATTTATTCCTGTAAACAAATTATTAAATGCAATTACAAAAGTGGAAAGCTAACTGTTACAATATTATACTTGAGCAGATCGACCATCTTATCTGACTTTTCAAAGAAATCGCTCAATTTTACAGTCAACAAGACGAAAACATATCGAGAAAAATCAAGGGCACTTCAATCATTAAGAAGATAAAGAAAAATACATTTATCCATGTAATATTAAAATTATAATTCTATGCATACTAGGTAATTGCTAATAAATGCATAGACACGATTTCAAATATAAGTTTACATAAAAGAAAAACAACTTTACCGATCTCGCAGAAAAAAAATAATAATTTTATGCTGAATATTACCATAAATGAAAGGGTGAAGTAATGTAAGAAAATATCAGCTGTAAAAAAAACAATATTAATATAATATTATTTTTTTAAATATTTTAACATGCTTTCTATTAATTTTAAAAATTTTATTATTATAATCTATCATAATAGTTATTGTATTATCCGTTAAATATTAATTTACACAATAGATATATACAATATGATAAGATGTATATATATATATATATATATATATATATATATATATATATATATATATATATATATATATATATATATATATATATATATATATATATATATATATATATATTATAGTTTACCTATTTATACTTTTTATAATTTTTTAAACTCAAAGTATTTGATTTGTGGGAGTATATTACAATTATATTTAAATCAATTAAAAATTTTGTTTAATTTTTAATGTTCTTGTAATCGTATTCTCTCCTATAAAGGCATTTTAAAAGATTCAAGTAAGATGTAATAATCCGAGTTTTAAAAAGTGTATCCGTAATATAAACTAACCTTTTAAATCATCACAAAGACTACTACATCACACTTACAAAGGCTAACATATTTCAACTATGTTTTGTTCAGAGGTCAAAAAATAAATACTAGAACTTTTAAGAATCTCCGTTTGATCTCTAAGTGATAATTTTTATCGGATAATCTGAAAAATGATAGTTTTAGTAAAAGGCTCCTGAACAAAATTAGTATTTTTTGTTAGAAATCTGAAAATTGATAGTCTTTGTAAGGAGAGTCGATATAAGGTGCATATCCATAAGCAATCGTAATAAGAGAAATTGAACTATAAATAAGCTATTATTGCTTGAAAATTAGTAAAGTTATTCAAATACAAGAAAATGTTTCTAATTTACCGTTTAACGCCCTCATTATAATCATGCGTTTTTAAAAATCCCGTTAGCGCTCCAATTTAATCTAAAGATATAATCGTCATACATGGTATACCAAAACGACACACATTAACAATAACAAATTGTTTTATAGATCCGGTACAGCTATCACCTGATGCGAGACGAGCGATACCCGCTATGGGAAGAGCCGGCCAATCAGAATGGCGGTACCTGGCGATTCAAATGCCATAAGAACGACACAGTGAGTCAACTTTCCTCCTTATAAAATCGAAACTTATCTAATGCGTAAACGTCGGCAGCGTCTTTTCTCGATTATGCATAACAAAATATTACGCGCTACTTGTGCACAATAGGCGAACGTCTGGAAGGAAGTCGTCCTGGCATCCATAGGCGAGCAGTTCAGCGAGAGTCTAGCCGAGGAGGACGAAATCTGCGGCATCACCGTGTCAATCCGCGACAGAGATGATCTCATTCAGGTAATGTTTCACATGCTTGTACATTGCTTTTGGGATAATAATTATAGCTGGTTGTTAATGATATATTGCGTACCAAGGGCGAAAAGTGGGTCTTTTTCGACCGAGTGTGGAGTTTGCAGTACGAGTTGCAGGTGAGCGAGCAAGAGCCGAAGGCGAGTGCGTATCACGTGCCGGAGACGAGTAATGCAAACACACGAGGTCAAAAAGGCCCGCTCGCCCGTGGTAGACACCATATTTTTTCTAACACATGTCTGGATTACGTGTTTTTCTTATCTTATACTTATAGAGCGGTACTAAAGTGTGCCGTTTTTCGACATGGCGCAAACGTGGGCTTGTTAGATTTGAAAATTAAAAACGTATGTATGACCCATTTTACACAAACCAAGCTACTGGAATATTTAGGCCACCCTAAACACGTGCTATCATTCGAATGGTGCCCCATGTTTAGAGGAGCCTAAACACATTTTGCCCAAGAGGTCGCCTTTCGCCTTTCGCCTTTTGCTTTTTGTCTTGTTTGCTCAGCGAGCTGTACTTTTTGCGCACGCTTTTTCCGGTCGGAAAACATTAACTTTAGACCCGCTTTATAGGTAAGAAAGACGCGTAAATCATGCGTGTGTTAAAAAAATTATTTTTAAGCAAGGAAGCTGGGATAGCCGTAAATATGAATCGTATAACATTTTAAATATAGTTTAAGTCCAAATTTTGTCAATATTGAGTTAATAGTTGATTTGCAATCTGCAATTATAGATCTACGATATCTTATAGAATATAACAAACGTTGTGATCATTTGAATGTGTTAATTTCACTCCATACGTTAGAAATATTATTTAACTCGTTTATGTAATAAAAAAAAGATTTTATTGTTTTTCTCAAAATTTATTTTACTATTTTAAAAATATACGATACATACACTATCTGGACTCTTCTCCATTTCTCAAATACTATTTTTAATGTTTGTAAAAATTGACTCAACAATTCGCTGCGAGTTAACCAAATTTGGTTAACTCGCAGCGAATTGTTGAGTCAATTTTTACAAATATATACTACAACGAGTATCAACATCCTATTGCAAATATTTTTAATGTTATTTTTATACTTGACTTATTTCATTGCAGTACATTATGTCATTATTTATTCATTGCTTTATAATATTTTAGATATGGAACGTAGATGCAACTCTGGCACCAAAGGCTTCTGTTATAGAAAAGGTTCATAGTCTTGTTCCAGAGATAACTTTTCTAGCAGAATTTTATAAACGTAAGTTTTTGAAAACTATTATTATTTGGATTCAATAAAGTAAATTATCGTTACTCTTTATGCTAAGAACATTAAGTTTGTTTGAGTATTTATGTTAAACTTGTAAAAAGTATTTAAAAAGTTTAGAAATATTCTTATCTGAGACAACAAAGTAAGAGTTTAATACTAAACGTTAGTCAACTATATTTTTAAAAATGTAATATGGAGTATTATATATTCATGCAGAATATAACTTTTTGATAAAAAAATGAAGATGTGTAAATGAAATTCTTAAAAGTATGCGGTTATAGACAATAAAAAATAAATACCCGGCTAAGAGTAAGGTTAGAATGTTAAATTTCGAAAAAAAAACATTATTAAATGGCAATATTTATAATGAAAACCCTTCAGTTTACAATATAAAGCATTAAGATATTAGTAAAGAATATAAAAGTTATGGAAAAGCACCAAAAAGCAAAGTACGGCATTAGCTTTTGCATATACTGTACCACGATATAGATATACTTATAACATTGAATCACAACTTTAAATAGTTATATCTTTAAAAAAGTACCGCTTGCTATGCCCAGCTTTTTATGTGTTACTTCTATGCATATTTTATATTACATACTAGTTTTTCAAAACGGTATAAAGACCACTTGGTTTACAATAAATAAAAATGTCGGTTTTGTGGAGTTCAAGATAGGGCTCCCATGTTAAAAATTGAATTGAATTGCAGCTAAATTTCTCAATTTTTGATACCGCAAGGGGATCGAAATTTCAACCATGTATAAAACACACATAAATTGACGTATAATAAATAAAAGGTTTCAAGAGATTTTAAAGAAATTCAATTATCCGGTGAACGTTCTTAACATGCAGACAAAGATTTTTAAATACTATTTTTATAACGGCTTCATTATATTTTTGAGTAATAGCCGATATCGGCACGTTGCATATTACTCATCTGCTTACTATACATTACTACACTGTTCGTTAAACTTTTAATAACAAGTTTTAAAAAAAAACATGCGTTTATTTTGTAAATGAGAACTAAACATGAAATATATTTTACAGCTCACCGTACTCACCATGCTTACAATCGTCATTGAACGGCAGTCAAATATTAATAAAACTTTTGCTGTAAATCGCAAAATCGAAGAAATCTTTGTACAGAGCAGATCATACCAAAATGAAGCAAAGTAATTTTTTTTATAAACCGTATAATCTTGTCCCCTAGTACTCTGTGTACATGTCATTAAGTATAATTCAGTTGTAAAAAGCGCAAAGTATATTTTTATATTTATAACTCACCAAAACCATTTCTTTGTATCCTATTTACCGCACAATCATTTTATTGTTTTACAAGTGCTGTACATTAAAAACGGTTTCGATTGAAACACAGTAGAAAAGTACGAAAAATGAAAAAACAAGAATCTGCGAAAACCTCGGGAAAACCCAAATACGTATTCCGCAAAAGAAGACGAACACGTGCTCTCAACTGCTCGTAAAATGAAAAACTCGTTAATCGCAATAGCGCGAGTATGAGAGGAAAAAGAAATAGAGAGGAGAGATGATCCGCGTGCCGCGGCACCACACGCGTCTGGCGCCAATAACACGCCGAGCTAGAAGAGAGGATCGTCGATTAATTAACCGGTCGCGCCAGCAGCACTACGGACGCTAATCCGAATTTCGAGCTCGGAGCACAAGATGTATGAGATTGATAAGATAAAACGCGCGCACACATGACGCGATGAGACTGGAACGCAATTTGACGGAAAAACAATTTTACGAGCGTGTGTGTGTGTGTGTGCGCGCGAGCGGCACTTCTTCGAAATCGACAAACAAATTGTGAGAGTAATGTATAGGTGCCGTTGCGATTATGCTGTGCGGAAAATCTATGATTTGTTGAGGGGATTTGCATATATTATATAGACGAGAAGGAATGTAATTTGTCGGAATTATCGTGATTTCTTTGTAGTAATGAGATATTGGAGTGTATATGACACGAGCTGTGGTAAATAGAAATAAGGTTTATTTGATTGGACTTGATTATAGCGTCGAAGTATATAATGACAACATTTTAAATAATCGTGAATAAAATTTGAAGAAATTGATTGTCAGAATATTGTAAGATAATAATTTCATTGGAATGTGCATATAATAAATAATTTTTTAAGAAAAGAAGCAAAAGTTTTTCTGTTGTGTCTTTATTTTCATTATTGACCCACTCTAGTAGTTGTATTGAATAATAGCATATTATATTCAAGTAAAGTCTAAATTCTGATTTAAAAAATACCGTATTTTCTATGTTAAGTTTGAGCACACCGATTCACTACAGCAAGACGAATGGTCGTTTAGAAAAGTCTTATTTTAATCGATTTCAAAAAGGGAAATGTTATCAATTTTTTCCCTATATTCTTTTACCTTTATTTTACGAAAATCATCAACGAATATATAAGCCGTTTTCCCAATGAACCTTCTGGCATATACTGATATACTTTAAAAATTAAACTACACGATCGCGCAAATTTTTTTGAAAATATTAAAAAATAATCGAAGAGTATTAATAAATAAAGAAAAAACTATCTCCGTTGCAAACGGTCGTAGGAAGCTCGGACGAGGCTTAAAAAATTCTTCATGATTCAAGAAATTGTAAAATTTTGGATGAAAATTTTGGATGGTTAAATAAATTTTTTTAATTTTTTAATGATGTTCGTTCAAAGTTTAGAGCAAAAAACAAGTTAATCTGTTTACGTACGCGATCATAAATCTGAAATATTTTGGAACAGAGGCACGGCGAACAATATATGCCTTCGGAAAAAGTTTAAATTTCAGTCTTGCCGACTTTCGCTATCAGTAGCTTTGAGGGCATGAGAAGCATTTACGCTCAGCTACTTAAACACATAAGCTGTTTTTTTTCAATCTAAACTTTAAATAAACATCACTAAAAAATTAAAATTTTTATTTAACCATCCAAAAGTTTTACAATTTCTTCAATTATAAATATATTTTTAAGCCTTATCCGAGCTTCCTAAGACCATTTACAACGGAGATAGTTTTTTCATTATTTATTAGTACTATTCGATTATTAATTTTTAGTTTAAAAAAAAATTGCGCAATCGTGTAGTTGAATCTTTAAAGAAATGCCTGATTTTTTGCATCTTTGTGCTGTTGATATTTACAAAACGTTCGACAAAACTTTCAACACTCAAAGTTCGGCTTCGAAAACAGCGGTCAACCAGTACTATTCTGTAGGTAAGTAGTTTTGCTTTTGCGTCCTCTATGTCGGAATAATAAGTGAGTTTTTTGTTAAAGATATTAACAAAAGAGACAAAGGACTATCACTTTTTAACCGATAGTAGTGTTAATTTTCGTATAAAAAATATAGTGTGATAGAAGGGCATTTGAAAAAAAGTGGATGCTCGTAAAACGCGCTGAAAATCGTATATGTACATAATGTACAAATAACTTTCTGATATACACTTTAAATTCAGAATGTTGAATGGAAGCTGGTAAAGTTTTTTTAGTATTTGTCCCACCATAATTGAATAATTGCTTTTATAGTAAAAACTAATTAGCAGAAAATGAATGTTTGAATTGAAAATATGAAAAGCTGTTTACCATACATTTAATACCTCATAATACCTACATTCTTAAATATTAAATTTCATTTCGTGTACAAAGTCTTAAGTCAACTTAGGCCGTTCTTCGCGCTAACGGCTTATATATAATAACAATCAAAACATCTCGTGTAGTTAATCTCATGTAATCTATAATCCAAGAAAATAATTACATCAAAGATAGAAATAATAAAATATTCATTATAATGAGAAATGTCTACAGCCTACAGAGCCAGTAACTGACCTAGCCTGATATACCACATACCTAATAACACCGGAAGGCGCCGTATTTGTAGCGTTAATCTGTGACCGTTGCAAAGACAAAAAAAATCAGCCGCACAATAAAAAACGTTCATCATAAAACTGTAAAACCGCTCAATAAGGAATTTCCCTTCATCAAAAAGCTTCGCAACATCTTTACTTTGAATATAATCAACAAATGTGCCTATCATCTCCATAGACTACCTTAACCCAAATCCGATCCACGATCAATACGGGATTCCCTCCTCTTGCGCATGCATAATTGTACCTACCGAATTTTTACTTTCAGCGATTTACGCGCGATACAACCGCGCTCATAAAACGACTTTTACTACTTCCCGCAACAAAAAAAAACACCGAAAAAAAAAAAGAAGAACTCGTAACAGAGATCCCGCTCATATAACAGCGATACAACACCCATCATTTTCCTGAAAAACGTCATAAACACTCTCTCGCATCGGGCCGCCCAATAATTATTTCAAATCGCGTCCTGGGCGCGCCGCTTAAAAATTCAAATCTCCGCCAAGATTTTCAGGCGGCGCCCGGCAGACGTTCGTCGTCGTCAACATAGCGAGAAATTAATCTTCGGCTCGTGGGTATAACCGGGCACGAGATGCGGGGACAGGCCCGAATCCGGATGGCGCCGAACCGACGTCTTTACGGCACTTCGGGCCCCGAGAAGTTGACGTCATAAGCGGGAGCCAATAAAGCGACGGCGGCAGCAACGCCGGCCGAGATCTTCGCGCTGTAGCGGGCGCCCGCCACCGCGGCGACACGGCCAGAACCGCGGAAATCAAAACAGATTTTTAATTCAGGAATCTTGTATCCGTTAAAGCTGCTCCTAAATTATATTCGCGCGAGCGAGCCCGAGAAGTGTGTGTGTGTGTGTGTGTCATTTCTTTTGCGGCGCGCGCGCACGCGCTCGTTTTCTGCGCGAAGATCGGCAAATTGAAATGGTTTCTCATCAATTTATAGAGCGTATTTTTTGATTTTCGTTGTCAGTTTGCACCTTCACTGCTTTCGGGAGATTGGAGCACGATGTACTTCCATTAGTTTGAGTGCGTACCTATATATGTGTAATTTTTAAATGGATAGGGGAGAATATCCCAGTACAGAAACCTCCAACTATTTTGGCTGTATCTTTTGATTGCCTACGTGAAAATCTAAATTTTAAAGTGGAATTCGTCATATGAACGAACATTTTTTAAGTAATATATTATAGTTTTGGTTACATTAAATTATCTATATATTAGATGTTATTAATAAAAGAAAAATTAAGATTTTGAGTTTTCAAAAAGCACTTCTAGTGCGGATCCCTTTAGCTTTTATAGGAGAGTTTAAACATACTATAGAGCGGGGTAGCTTCAGGCCGGTGGAACGACTTTGTGCAAAACACAGGTATAATGAGTTTATACCTAACAAAGGAAATATGCGTTTTGAAGTCTCCAGAAGCATTTTTATTTGAAAGTTAGACTCTTTAGGTGCGAATGATCTTTAGCGAGTAGCGAATGATTCGCTGCGAAATAGCAAATAATTCATCGCGACTTGTTTAATGTAAACATTTTGTCTTGCATAAGTAGAAACTAAATTCGGGTAATACATACTTATGTTGTAAAAACTTCTGGAAAGCTACATTACTTATATTTTAGCAAGAATTATTTAAATCATTATTTCAATGTTTTTGAGTTTGGGTTAGCATACTGAGTGATTTGAAATGTATGAAAAAACGTTATTTCTAATTACTTGATTTAATCAACAGAATCAGCGGCTAATAAATGTATTTAATTGTTTACAAGAGCATTAGTATAATGAAAATATACGAAAAGAAGAAGCTGATGCAGCTCTATACTGCATAATTTAATATATTCTGAAAAATATTATTGGATAGCACCAATATATTTGTTCTCTATAGTATCTCTAATTCTATCTCAATTGAATCTCTAATTCTACATCCATTTTGATAGTAATAACCTAATAATTTAACGTTACTACATCCACAATAGGTTACGGTATTTATTGTTTTGAAGCATCCATCGATTGTCACGAACATTTTCTAAAAGCTGAAAAATTTTAGCGATCAGAGATTGCTCGCTAGCGAGCAGAGAATGATAACGTGACACTCAATCGCGACGACTTAATCGCTGCATGAAATTGCACCTTTTAGATGTGTAGAGAATATTGTTATTGCACGTGCATTCTACGAATGCATAACCGTCGTCGAAATCACGGAAGGTAATCTGTCGGCCGAATTCAACAGAAAACAAAGCGTCGATCGACAATAAGATATTGCTCATATAGGCGCCGCTATTGATAAGCAGTCGGCGCGAATTCGCTGTCGCTGGGTTTCAGTACGATTTCGGATGCATGCATGTATATTAGTATGTGTGAATGGACGAACGCTGAGAAGGCGACTATCATACGTATGTATTTGCGGCGGCGCGGCCGCTTGCGTGGAGGGTATATAATGTGCCTGTAGCCCCGACACGAGAGCTTTTTGGGGTCTACACTCATATGGAGTGGATTGTCGTGCCCCCGTCATTGTCCACCGTCAATCAGTCGTATAATAAATGCACCTGACAACGTTCTATATTAATATGTTGTGTTTACTTTTTGTAACCCGGTTATCTCTACAAGATACAAAATCACACAAAAAAAGAATTTTTAAATATATCAATCTAAAGTTAATATTTTGATTTTTTAATGTAAACAAAAATTTAATCAAATTTTCAACCTCGAAAACTTTATTCTCCTAGCATGTGAAGAAAGCTTCTAATTCACCATTTTTGGTTACATATTGCACTTTAATTTTGTACTGATAATTATTTACTATCGCATCCTCTTTTTGCGTACATCAAGTGATTTCGTAATTGACTTATTATAGATGCTCCAAAATACAAATTTATTGACGCCGATGAGACAAGCTCATTGTATAGGTAGATATAGATGGGGAGGGAAAGGAGTGGGATGAAATAATTAAACAAATTGTTTAATTGAACAAAATCGTGATTTATTCTCGAATTCGAGTGATTAACACTGTAGTCGTCTCTAGGCGTTACTGGGTAGGTTTCTCAAGTGAGAGTCACGAGGGGGGAGGAACCGGTCGAGTGCCTTCCTGGCCGGCCCTGTATGCGCCTCGCTGCGCTACTCCTACTGCGAAAGAGCCTAGTATTGGGCGTATAACACATTTAGATTACGAGAAAGAAATATAAAATTAGTATGTTCATACTGAGCAACAGTTACAGTGTCCAGCCAAAAATTACATTGTACTATTTCCGGTTATATCGAGTAAGAAGAGTGTAGTATCAGTGCAGCAACTCTTTTACTCATTCATAAAGTACTAAAAACGATATACTGCTTAGACAAAAACTTATTTAAGTATATTAGCGAATAATTATTAAACACTTATACCTAATTAAACATCTTACAATTGTTTTTTTGTAATTTAAATATTGTTATTTTTCAACTTATTTATCAAATTTTCAATTTTTATTTCTATCGTATTCACAAATGCTTTAGACTTTTGACATCAAATGCAATCCGTTTAACCCGACAGGCCCATCAGACCTCATATTCTTCGATTTATAATGAAAACATAATTTTGTTGTCTTTGAGAACTCTATCGAAAGAAGAAGAATACATTTGGAATCGAAATTTAGTTAAATATTTTTTCGTTTATCCAAGGTTATGCTCTATTTAAAAAAAATGTATAGTCTTCAAGAATGATTAAGTACTACCGAAATTATGCAAAATTTTTTTATTTCGTAACAGATAAGGACATAGGTGAAGATACATTATATACATATGAGTAAAATATTCATGGGACTCGTTAGGCAAAATCTTAAGATCAAATTTTATTGGATATGAGAAAATGAATAATATTCTTTACTGTACGATGTAGCACATAATAAATTATACCGATGACTTTTTTACTAGATTTCAATTTTTTTTCTAATATGTTCAGCTCGGAGATGTTGAATAATTTCAGGTATTAATGACTACTTGAATTAGTTAAAGTGCCTTTTTTCTAATGAAAATATCCTAATCCTTAGCGTTTTCTCATTAATAAATATTAACAAATGATGCTATATATTTTCTCTAGCCAATATACATGTTGAAACTAAACTTGAAGCAAAAGTTTTTTCTTATTTTCATACAGAAAAAAAGTCTTTAAATATTACCTAATATTTACTGAAACTGTCTAAACTTAAACTCATTTTATCATTTCATAATTTTTTATAAGAGGCATATAATAGTGCTACTATACCTAAGTAGTACGTGTTTTACGATTTCTTTACAAAATATTTTAATAATACATTTAACTCGCTCCATATCACCAAATATCTTCGTCGATAATGAATATCTAATTATTTTTCATATTTTTCATTTACTTTTTATTACGATAAATATTATAATAGCGTAAACCGAGGTGACTGTGCAAAATTTAAAAATACTATCTTATGCATTATACACTCGCATACACACAAGAAAAAAATTTAGCTCGGGTCTATTTTGAAGGTTATGTTCTCTACAAACAAAATTTAAGACTATAAATAAATTTTTAATCGTTATTATTATTTATTTATATCTCTCTTAATAAATGAAGTTTTTCTTACTTTTTTTAAGCCTCAAAACTTTATTACCCCTACACTTATTCGATCATCCCGCTGTTCCGCCATTCATTTCTTTTTATTGGTAAAACAACTATTATATTCAGTTTCCTTAACATAGAAATTATTTCTTAAATCAATTTTAATTAATTTATATACCATTATTTTAGCTTAGTTATAAATTATTAATTATATGGCTCAAAGTCACCCTGAACACCAGGGTGACTTTGAACACCATGTTTTTGAATTTGCATACTACGACCACATACAATTTTTTTTTTATTCTTGGAATATGTTCAATAGGCTGCTACTATAACGAGAGAATCTTTTGTATGTCGATAGATATGATAGAATAATAGAGATACGTACACGAATTTCCAAAGTGGCTCAAATCCACCGCCGTTTACGGTAATATATAATATATATAGGTATAAATTATATATTATTATAGTTTTGATCGAATTAGCATTTAAAATAATCCGAAATGTAAAAAGAAAAATATTTGATGATTTACTCGAAAAAATTGTTTAATTAGCGTTATGAGTAAAACATTCAATAATTACTTAAACTGGCAAAATACGAACTCACTTTTCACAAAAAGTACCTAGAGATTCTATTTTTACATTCCTCTCATAACACTGAATTTCGCTATGAAAGTCCAGTATTCTCCGGAACAGCGCGATAAGCGCAAAAAATCCAGAATTCCAAATTCCTCGCATACCTTCCAGAAGCGACAGCTCGGCAAAAAAAAAGAGAAAGAAAAAAGTCCTCTTAGTTACTCGAGTCGCATCCAATATAATCTCGACAACGGCGAGGCGAATCGTCCTGCGCTTTCTTATCGAATGTACATACGCACATTCCATATATAATCCGCTCCGCGTCCACGTAAACGCTCGCCGAAAGTCAAAGTGCGTCCTTGCCGTTTCGACTGGCTCGCGCGATGACATAACACGTGTGTGCTCCGCGGCACATTTGGCCGTACAACAGCTACAATATATCCGAGATCCCGTATACCTATTATAAGCCTCTCGCGCGCGTCGCTGATGGAATGTCCGCGCGAGTATATTTCCTGGACGCGTTAAATTTCGCGCCTCGGCGCGAGGCGAATGTATACGCGCATGTTCCTTTATCGGCTGTGTATAATACCGGTGATGTGGGCTCGTCCCACCCGGCGAGCCGCGCTGATTTATCGCATTTTTATTGTTAGCCACGCGCGAGTGCGAGCGATCTTCGCGAGCTCTTAGCGCTTTAATGGCGCGCGCGGGAATGCCGCGGCTGGTAGTCGTAAAAAAAAGGTCGACTTTGGGGACAATAAAGACTTCTTTTTTTTTAGCTTTTGCGAGTCAAGTTCGCGAGTGGATGGCAAGGAAGGCGCTAATAGAAAGCGAAAATGTAAATTGCGCGCGCTTCCAAATTAACGGGGATTCCCCCATGAGAAATAATTATTTTTAAACCGCGAGAGATTACGAATTCGGAACAGCGTGTTTTAGAAATTCGAAAATTAGTTGTTTTTTTTATCGCCGACGTTGGTGGAACACATTTTTTGCATATTTTAGGCATTTTATTGAGTGTCTTAAATCAATGTGGTGTAATAGATGTAGTGTGAGTTAGATTATAAAATTGAATGGAATTTTTAGATTGTTCTAATACTTTGCTGTTATAGGTTGATAAACTGGTTCTATATTTTAATATCATGTATTACCTATAAGCTTTTAGCCGCGGCTTTGTCCGCATGGTCGACATTACGTATAAATCGTATTATGCGTGCAGTTATTTAATGACATTTTCATACGGAAACAATATGTTGGAGTTAAAATATTACTTGAAATGCATTAATTGACTATTACCTATGTTTTTATACGTTTAGAGTGAAACCCTTCTGCAAAAGAAAGTGTAAAAACAATCAATTTACGCATTTGGAGTAAAATGTTCACTTCAAAAGTTTTAGAGAGCCTTTTCATTATTATTTTATTCATTGAAGAGCAGCTCAATACATAGTCTTGCATGGTTGTCCAATGGGAACAAAGAATTAAAAATTTCTTACACTTGATACACAAAAGTACGCGTTACATAATTATACGCGTTAAAAAATATCATGTCTTTCTATGCACAGATAAGTAAAATCGTACTTTTTGGCGACAAATACAATTGTGACTTGACAACATTCTTACGCCTATGAAAAAGTTGTTATTTAAGAGCACGTTCGGAAAAAAGGTTTTACCGTTGGGGGTGTACACTGGACGTTAATTCATGAATTTTTCGTAATCCAATAATGAAATTAGCGAGAATGATCTTTCAATCCAATGAAGTTGCAGCATTTCAATAAAATTCGAATAATTTCTTCCAGACATTTTTAACGTCGCGTGTACTTGTACTAAAAAGAATCAATTTTTTTCAAAAAACTAAAGGCTCAAATATGTTACTGGATGCTCTTCTCTATTAGGTATTACGAATAACCACAGATTGACCAAATCGTACTTTTTTGTTTGCAAAAGTATTTGAAGTCAAAAAGTACAATTTGGCCCATTCATAAGTATGTTCGCAACCCTCGTTTGTTGCCATTACCAATGCAAGCTTCAGGGAAAACATTTTTTAAATTTAAATGGGGGCTCGTTAAAGCTTGATTGAGTAACAAACATACAGATTTTCACTTTTTAAATAAGAGTATAAGAATGTACGGATGTAAAGAATGTGAAGATATGGGATGACAGAAAGTCGATGCGTTTTGGGGACGTGAACTATCTTCCATAATGCATGGTCCATTGTACTTTTCAGGTGTGATTGAGTAATAAATATTTAAATTTTCACTTTTATAATATGTAGCATACATTATTAATGATAAATGTGACGTATATGTAATTATAGTGTCAAGCTACAATTAGAACTATTTTAATCTTAAATAGTAGGCGATTCCCAATTTTTCTAAAATTAAATTTTATTATAAATTATACCATTTAATTCAAATAAAATTTTCAATAGCATTAACTGAAATAATTAAAATACTTAAGCATATTGCTGCTTGTCAATCACAATGACTATATATTCGCAAGTACTATTTATTAGTCACACTACGAAAGAAACAATTAATCATTAGCATAAATGTGTCAGCAGTTAATTGCGTGTGGCAAATATCAAAAATATTATTTGTTATTAAAATTATTTTTTCCTCATAGACATTCATACATATAATTTAGCCTTACCGTACACAACTTATTCTACTGCATGTATATAATCAGGCGATTTTCTAATGTACAATGTAATTTTAGTTATTGCAGTTGGTAAAAAAAGTATGAATATTAAATCTTTAAATCTAATTACTAACAGTTCTGGCAACAAAAAATATGAAGTAGAATAAGAAGAAACTGTCTCAACTTGTACCATTATATTTACAGCATAATAATTAATAATCGTCTTCCTCAATCTTATAAGTAATTAAGAAAAATGCAGTAAGAAGAGATAAAAAGCATCGAAATTGATTGATAGCTATACATATAAACTTGGCCTTACCGCGCCATATTCCTTCAACTTAATATCCATAGGCGTATTACACATGTTATTTAATCAATTTTAAGCAAATCTTCCGCAACTTTCTCCAGAAGTAACGGCATTGATTTTTTCATACTTATTTTTTTCATGAACCATAAACAATTGGTACGGGTACACGGAGGCTTCCTCTTAGAATCTTAAGTTCCATAACCCGTATTAGGCATCTTCCTTAATAAATCAAGTTCGTCCTTCATGAATACGAATATAAGTATCAATTTTAGAAAATCGACGCCGAAACTTTTTTTCTACAAATTTATCATAATATCCTCAGTTAAATTAACCATCAAAGCTTCTCGTCAATTATTGACTCTTCAACAATAATGATATCAATAAATAAATAAATTGCCAAAAAGTTCCACCCTCTCGCGAAGCCGTGAACCTGCGTAAATGTAGTAACGATGTACAAAAGAGAATTGGGAACTCTGATATCTAAATAAACGGCATTCCAAGGAGATGATTTATTGAGAGAACGACCTTTGGAGGCTGCGTCTTGGCCACAGCGATTTATGTCGTATTCGCGCATATGTATATATGTGAGTGTGTATACCGTATACGTGTGTAGTCGAGCGAACGAGGAGGGAATTGCTCCAGTCACGTCCCGGCGTCTCCATTAAAAGATAATTAATTCGCTTCTGTGCGTCTGGCGCGACTCTCGGGATTTCCATCTTCTCTCATAGCTATACTCGATCATTGCCTTACTAGGCGAGCGACGCGCGTATAGGTATATATACATACGTGCACACGCACGGCGTTAATCATTTTTGGAATTCCTCGCGGTTTCCAAGCCGAGAGATTCACCGATGGCTTCAGCGAGGATTATTTTGCACGCATCTGTTATCTCTTAATTTATTGCCTGATCGGCCATTCGGCTTACAAAAACATTCCTTTGCCCAAAGTGCGATTGTTATCGGGTGTGTAGGTAGGCATGTATGTACAACGCGAACTCTTCGAGAGCAATTCGCGAAATCTCCGTTGAGCGGCTTTACGAGCGTGCTATGCGGGCATTGCTTTAATAGGCGCATAAAAAAGTAGAACGAAAGTAAAATTCTGAATTTTCGAGACTGGCTTTGGGTGAGATTATTTTTCATTGCTGATAATTTTAGAAACGCCACTGTTATGCTCTGCGAATGTATTCTCGATATGCATTTAATGTAATAATTGAATCTATACGAGGACAATTAAAATTTGTATAAGAATTCATTTGTGATGCAATCTGTTACGCCGTTATATTGAATGTTTTACTGAAAAATATAATCATGGTTTCTTTAAGATAATTGCAAGGGCTTGCATAACGGTAAACTACGAATTCGTTATAAAAAATTACGACACGTACCAATAATTACTTAATAACAAGCATTCTCTTAATGGTAAATCTTTATTAAGTGTAAAATTCCTTTTTTACATACGCAAATGGAATTTTACGGATACTTAACATAACATAACAGGATGCAGCAAAGAAAAAATGCAACTTTAGTGATATTAATGGTGAAATTAAACGATTTTTTCAGTTAAAGTAATGGATCAATACCTTTACTCGTAAAAGAAAGATGCCCATGGATGTGGATGAGGTACCAGGTAAAGCGTTGATAGGAGACCTATAAAACTGATATACGAGCATGAAGAATTTATAAAATCTTAAGAATTTAAACAATAATTTACTTCTGCATAAAAGGGTAAAACAGAAAAATGTGAATTTTTTAAATTGTTACTACTGTATGGCTGATAAAGTCTTGATTTTTTCACTTATTTTATTGATAGTGGCCCTCTGATCTTGAAATTTCCCTTCGCATCCACGGGTAAAATTTTATTTTAATTTTCATACTTTGACAAGTTCTAAACAATATAGTTCGTTTTTACTTACTACGCATCCATGGATATCCTTAAAGAAAATTCAGAATGTAACACAATAAATATCGTATTTTAGCACAAAAATTCAGTGAAAATAAAGAATTGATAAATCATTCCAAGATTTAAAAAAATTGATTGAGAAACTAAAAATGTTACAATGTCTGGCAGGATTTTAAAATCTTAACTAAAGCTTTATATTTTAATTTGTCATTTTACGATAATACTGAACGCAAGACCTTATTATTTAAAGGCGCCCCGCGAGGCCCAGAAACTTTTGTTCTATTTTCAGATATTTTAAATGTTAACAATAATAAAGATTTCAGACATTTTAATGAAATATTATTGGTATTTTCTATAATTCCATTTTATCGTATCTATTTCCTATACATTCAAATCAAATAACTTTTACAATAGTCACTGGCCTATTTCGAAATATTTCCCTTGATAGATTTAGGTTTCCAATATTCATCAACCATAATAATATAGCATTTTGTTATAAGATACGCAATAAAATTTGAACAACGTATGATTTAGGTCGCCGTTCTATTTTGGTGAATGATCTATTCTGACATTTTGTACAATATTCGATACTTATCTCTAATGACTTTCTGTACTTTTTATGTAAATTCCTTATTATTTAATTCGTGCATGTCGAAGTCGCAAAGTACAGCTAGTACATGAATAATTTCAGAATATAGTTCAAGACGGTTTGTAGTAAACTATATTTAAAAAGTAAAATGAGACTTGACACATAAAAAATGAATAAAAAATAAAGCAGATTAATCATTTTAAGTAATTCTTTAATGGGCAATATCTATATGCTTGTGACATTACAATTTCGTTAAAAGATTTTTTCCATTTCACGAAATACGGTTCCTTCACTTATATAATCGCTGATATTACCGGATCTTAATAAACTATGATACGAATTTTCTTCTGCACGGCTGATTTATAGCTAAAGAACCTCTTAAATGCAACATGAATGTAAAAAAGGCATAAATAGAACGTCGAACGTCGCCGAGGCCCAATTTGAAAAGAAAATCAAGTGCACTTAAATTAATTGAATTCAAAACACGAAACCCAATTTTCTCGAAAAAAGAAACATCTCTCAACTTCGGTAACAAAAGAAGCGAAATTGAATCGTTTCCCTGCTCCAATGAAGCAAAAACGAATCAACAAACAAACAAGTAAGTAAACTCGCCCGCACACTGGCGGAGTGCTGCACGCGGACTCTCTCGAACAAAAACCTTGCGACCCAATTAAAGGGCGAGCGCCGCGCGCGGGCACAAGATAAACCGCTCGCGGAGATCCGGAGGACGTGACGCGCCGGAAGTCGTCGCGGCCGCCCGCTTGGCACTGCTGCTTTGCAGGGCGCGGGTGGGTAGGGAAGGATGAGGGGAAACGGGAAATGCGCCTCTCGCGGTCGCGCTCGAGAGCGCCACTATACTGGCACCACACACAGTCATTGCCCTGCCCGGGGCGATGGAATTCCGCGTTCCGTTCGACGTAATTCCTCTCTCTCTCTCTCTCTCTCTCTCTCTCTCTCTCTCTCTCTCTCTCTCTCTCTCTCTCTCTCTCTCTCTCTCTCTCTCTCTCTCTTTATCTCTGTGTATCCTCTCTCGCTCGAGCCGGTTCGCTCGCCGATCTTTCCTACTTCTTCTTTTTTTTTGCTCATCTTGTCATTTTATATATGTACGGTTGTCTCCTGTTCTTTTTTCTTCTTACTCTCGTCGTCGTCTGTATATATAGCTGTCGAGTGTATATAGGCTGTATAATTGGGCAAGAGGACCGAGCGGATGGCGGCGCGCTGAAGTGAAATGCAAAAATTCGGACGACGCTATGACGCAAATCGATGCCGCGCGCAGTTGGCGACTGTTTCTCGTGACATACGCGGAGGCACGACCGCGTTATGTGTCGTTTCGATTTCGCCGATGTATGTAATAGGAGTGCTGGAATCATCCCGGAATCTGGAATATGTATATACGGCGAAAATAAAATCGAAGGCGTAAGCGATTTTTCGCAGAAATCGATGACCGAGCATGATTTGGGCAAAATTTGTAATTCCATCCGGTAGCGATTTGACGATGAAGATTTGACCTACAATTAGCGTTCGAGGGAATTTCTGTAGCCTATTAGATATTGGCAGAGGTTTACCGGGATACACTTTATCGCGCGAGTGATTCAGGAGGAAAGAATGATTGTATGCATAATCAAGATATGATGTTTTATGTAGTCACTGTATGTATTAAAAGGATGCCCCTTGGGGGATCCCTACCATTTTTTAACCAATAAATTGTTTTTTTTATTTTGTTTTTCGATTCTTCAAACCGTTCTTAACACAGAAACGCATCGCATTATTGATTTTCATCAAATTTTCAGTTTGAAAATTACATTTTAAAGTACGATAATTTATTAAGGTAAATGTGCTTTTTTAACAAAAACAGCTTTTTAGGCAGTTTGTGTTTCTCTTTATTCAAGACATTCCTTATTGATATTAATTGGACATATTCTTTTTACTATTATTATATGAAGAAATTCGTGCGTCGTCAAAAAGGCTGTATATTGATCTAGATCAAATGAAAAATAATTACTTATAAAGAACGGCTATAAATTACGCAAAAACACTGTATTTTTATTTAAATAAAATGATCTCATTCTTAATTATGGTTACTTGTATTGAATTTTGATGATAATGTACAAATATTTTCAAAATGGTATAAAAAGTAAGTAGGAATTATTTAGACTGTATACAAAATTCTGTATGCACCGACTTAAGTCCATTTTTTTGAAAATTGAGTTTCGAGCGTTGTTGGAATATCGCTATGCTTTAGCATACGTATGTGTGTAATTGTAGTTATACACTACTAGATGCTTGTACAAAAATGAATCGACTGACTAAGAAATGTCCCAAAGACATAAACTGAAATGCGAGATATAGAAAAGAGTGGGGAACTATATGCGTCAGCCCCAATATTCTCTTATGCCCTTTTGTCAAGTGTTTTTAGTCATACTAGAGCATCTAGCTAGAGCAGTCGCATATTAATGACGTTATTCCTTCCTTGTGCGAGTTTGAATAAACGAAAGTTATTTTATTTGAAATATACATTGTGTATTGTCATTTATTTAACACCCATTTCCAATAAGCGTTTTTGGTATTCTTACATATTATATTTTCTGATAATAATGCAAAAAGTCAGAAAAGTGTAAAAACAAATGACCATAATATATCTACTACTTATGAATTTTTTTAACATTAGTTATTATTCTGAGTATGAAAATAATTTTGCTCCGGAGCGTAATTATTCTTGGTTAATGGAGAATCGTGCCCGTTGTCGGAGCAAAATCTATTTTTCGGATAAGAAAATCGTACCGGACAGGATTCATTTTAAGGTCGATCGAAAATCACTCCGACTGAGAGCGAAACTATTCTTGTTTAATGCAGAATTGTGCTCGGCAGGATTCTCTTGAGCCTGACATTAATCGTTCTTGCTCGGAGCAGGAACTATTTTTCAGGTAAGAGATTCGTGCCGGGCAGGAGTCATTGTGAGGTCGATCGAAAATCACTCCGACCGAGAGCGAAACTATTATTGGCTAACAGAGAATCATGCCGGGCACGATTCTCTTGAACCTGACGTTAATCGCTCTTGTTCGGAGCAAGAGCTATTTCTCCAATACCAGAATCGTGCCGGGCAGGATTCATTTAGGGTCGATCGAATATCACTCCGACTGAGAGCGAAACTATTCTTGGATGACGGAGAATCGTGCCGGGTACGATTATATTGCACCTGACGAATATATCTTCATTTCTCGGAGTGATTAATAAAAATTGGTGCATAGGAGTTTTAGGAGTCGTTAATTACGAATTAAATGTCAGAATTTCGAAAAACTAAATGGCGGAGTAAATATAAACGAAGTGTTTACTCAATTTTATGCATATTTCGATAAAAATTGGAAAAATTTGGTATACAGGGATTTTTAAGGTCGCTGATTACAAATCAAACGTCAGAATATCGAAAAATAAAATGACGGAGCAAGTAACTATTCCAACCATTTCTGCGAGCCTAATTTTTTCCAACTATTCTCCCGAGATACATCTTTTTCAATTGTCTATGAGAACGCTCTCTTTAAGAGTGATTGAGAAAAACTCTTTAAAGGACAACTCTCGATAAGAACGATATGACAGAGGGAGTCCTGAATATCGCTCTTTCAAAGAACGATTCTCTTAAAGAGCTATTGTCTACTGAGAGTCAAGGGAATCGCTCTCGTTAGGAGCATTCTTTCAAAGAGTGATTGAGAAAAATTCTTTAGAGTATAACTCTCGGCACGAACGATACGATAGGGGGAGTCATGAATATCGCCATATGTAGTTTACTTACCGTTTTAATTCTTGGATAGTGTCACGGATGAACTTGAGGTCTCCGTGGCAGCTCCTTATCGCGGAGCGGATGCGAGCAAGACGCGCGGTCAGCTCCGCTCGTCGCCGCAGTAGCGTTTCCACACGCAAAAGTGCAGAGCTTGCACCTTTGCGAGCGGGACCGCTAGCAAGATATGACGTTCTGTAATCAAAATACGCGTTATTTTAGTAAAACACGATACCTAAAGTAAATAATTTGAACTCTGTTTCATATAAAAATATTATTCTGTTGCGATTTTTATCTCTTTAAGGAGGTTCGATAGTGAAGTCAAAATGATAAGATGCTTCTAAAAATTTAATATGTCTTTCTTCTATGAAGTTTATGATAGCATGTAAAATTTGAAAGCATTAGCCATTACCGGTTCAAAAATAATTTACTTGAAAGTTTGACTCTTATATACGGGCTCTTATGGGAGCAACTTGTACAATGACAATAAACTTAGAGTGCGATTGTTTAAAAATGATAAGAAAGAAATAAAAAACAATGCATAGTATTGGATAAATATTAAAGACTATGTATGTGAAATTTCAGAACCAATGATAACACCGTTTCCGAGTACTAAGCGAAAGTGTAAACAAAAAGACTAGCTTGTCGGATGCGCGGGGAGGTAAGCGATAAGACGGGAGTCACTGTGCGGTGCGGGGACTCTCCTTTTCTCGCCCCGCGCGGGAGATCTATCTAACCACCTTAAGGAAAAATCAAAAAATCCTTTATTAGTTTTTTTATGTTAATAGTTTTATAAACATTTTGAGACCTGCTGGATGTCAAAACTCTTTGTTATACCAAAGTTATAGCCTATTGAGTGAAACAATTTACATTGCGTATCATACCAAATTAGAACTTCAAACGCGGTTTTCTCGAAACTGACTTTTCTAATTTCAAAAAGTTCCTTGCACAACCCATGACCATGGGATATTTTTGTGTCTTACAGAACATATAGGTTAAAGTATTGTGAAAAGAATTTAATATTTTGTTTTGAGGTATTTTGATGTTAAATGTTTTATTCGTCAATTGTAAGTGTTGAAACATATAGTTTTCTATATTTTTTTAAGTTCAAAAAACGTTTGATTTATTTCAGACCATTAATAGAGTTTAAACAATATCAAAAATATTAAATTTTATTCATTGTAAATTAAAAAATATTCTAGAATCTTTTAAAATAGAATTCATCAAGTTGTAACCGCAAAGAACTTTTCTAAAAACCCTTGTATTTATTACAAAAATACGTATTTTATCCAATAACTAGTAATAAATTTCAGTGAAAAATGCTCAAATTTTTTTTACAATCTTCTTCAATTATGACAAAAAATGTTACCGAAGTTTTAATATTATTTGTCAAAGTGGAGAGAATTTTTAAAAACCAGTGCAGTTCCCTCTTAAATTGAGTAGTTTCCATGCAATTTTCGGCAACATTTTTTATATTTCATAACTTTGCAACAAAATAATATTTTTATATGAAACAAAGCTTAAATTAAAGCTCTTTCAGTCACCCTTTTTACCTTATCACATAATTTCTCTAGCAAAAAGAACTGGCAAAGTTATGATATGGTCATATCTTGATCCAAAGGGCCTATGAGATGAAACTATAGGTTTTAAGCATCATTTTAGGTACCAGAAACCACTTTCCAAAGCTTCATGGACACCCGTTTCCCGCAGGTTGTGAACTCTGCTTCTGAGTACGGAATCTTAAGGGAAGAAGATGCAGATTTTTGGTAAAAAAACTGATTTAATTTGTATTTTTTTATATTATTTCTTAACCCATTTCCTCAATAATCAAAGAGGTTTCAAAGAAAAATTTGACTTATTTAAGCTGTTTTAATTTTCTTTAATATTTTCGTTTTGATCTAAAATTCAATGCTTTTCAACATTTGTGTGACAAAAAAGTTAAATAAGTGCACCCTAAGCAAAGCTAAACGTCAGTAAAAGTCGAAACCCTCTTTTAGTGGTGCACAAAAGAATTATCCCATAAAACAAAAAAGGAATCATAAATCATTTAATTATTACAACTATTTTACTTTAAAGTTATTTTTCTCAATTCTTTATTTTCATAACTTCCAGTGGCGTTTTGCGCACCAGGTTTTATTTTTATGTTTATAATGTATGATAATCTACTTTCTATATACATTTTTTATAAATCTATGTTGAGACATATTGATAAATGTTCAAATACAAATATTGGCTCGGCAATAATTATGGGGGTAGTAAAATATTCGGAAAGATAAAATTGCGTAAATGTAAAAGTTGGAACGAAAAAAAATCGGAAAATATTGGTATTGAATAAAGAAATATTGAAAGATCGAAGTATAGAAAAATAAATTCGTAAGGGTCAAAATATGGAAAATAAAAATTCGTAGAGCCAAAATATTGAAAATCAATAATTTGATTATAATAAAACGCATGATTTTCGTAAAAATAAAAAATTAAAACCTTAATTTAGCTATAGAATTTTTTTAGAAACAAAAATAAAATAATATTGCAACATGGATTTACAAGTTTTACTTAAAAGAATACATACATTCAAGCTGATCAAAATTCACCGACGCCTGTTGCGCAAAACGATAATCAAAATAATGTACTTTTATGGAGTTTTTCTGGCTGTTCTGAAATTTTAAAGGCGGTTTAGATGGATTTTAACTAGTGCAAATATGTTCTTTTTTACGTATTATTATATACCAAAAAAGAAAAAAATATTTGTCAATGCTTTACAGATTTTGTTTTTTTTCTACAGCTTCTTCCCTTAAGTACTTTACTTTATGTACCACAGTACATATATATTATTCTCGTAAGCCTTAGATCAAGCACTTAAGCCATCCACTGCCCTACACATCCCCTCCACATAGCCTCCCTTCACAATATAACGTAAAATTGTTTAAAATATTAAGTTATTTTTAAAACTTGGTCTCCCTCCACATCACTTCCATACAGCCACTCGACACCCCCTCCACATACCCATCCACGCCCGCTTCACATACTCCTCTGCACTTCTTTAATGTAATTATTTCAGCCTCAATGTTATACTTGAATAATTTAGTTATCTTTATCAAATCGTGTACCATTGTATAAACAATTTGTTATAATCAAATTTCTGATTAACAAGTTTCTTACAAATAGTATATTATGACACTGTTGTGGGAGATGGTTTTCTACCTTGCTCGAGGGTTTTCGCACGAGCGAAGCGAGTGAGAAAATCGAGCAAGGTAGAAAAACACCTCCCACAACAGTCTCATACGATATTTTATAGCACAACAACCTCAAAATCGACAATAAAGTTGGCATTTTGAGGTTAGTGTGCTATAAATATTATAAATACATTCTTAAGATATAAATTAAAATAGAAATAAGATTTATTTATATTTAGTTTAAATTAGATGAATATTTTATTTATTAAAAGAAGGATTTTAATTGTTTAGAAGCTAAGCTTTTGTTTCGAAATATTGAAAGTTTGATTGCTTTCGAAAAAAAAATACAAGAGTACTTGTAAAGAAACTGTTAAGATATATGTGTAATCTAATGTCAATAGTAAATACACGCGTTAAACGAGAAACGATCGAGTTGGCCTTACGAATGTCACGGACGAACCATGCAACAGCAGCAGCACAAAACCGAAAGTTATAAGCAATCAACGATAGTGATAAATGACGTCAAGAAGAACTGATTTTGTGAAAATATAAAAAATATAAGATCTTCAATTTTCTCAATATATATATATATATATATATATATATATATATATATATATATATATATATATATATATATATATATATATATATATATATATATATATATATATATATATATATATATATTGAGTATACTCCAAAGTTTCCAAAATTTAGATGTCGCCACCGGTCATGCTCAGGGTGAATTCTGTAGGAGTTATGTCACCCTAGAATAACTCATAAGGCGAGATTTCGTGTAGATGGCCACATTACCTGCATGGTCACATTACCTGTACGGCTGCACCCACCTTACTTATTATTAGAAATTTAAAAACTCATTGTTTGTATCTATTTTAAAGATAAATCGATTTTATTTGTTTAATTTTGAAAAGAAAAGAACGTCTATCAAGGTCATAATGTTGTTTCCTTTTGAATACTTATTTTATGAGGTATAATATTTCCTTCAAAGTGCAAAGTTAAAATAATTTAATATATTCGTATTATTCCTTGCAGATGATGCACTTTGATATGATAAAAAAAGTTTTGTTCTCAGTGTTAGTCAATTCGCCCACAAAAAAAATATACTCCTACTCATTTACGATTTGTTTATTTCGAATTCTTTCGCAACTATAAATGCCAAACAAAACGTCGTTAAATAAATTGCGTTTGATCTTTTTCTTTTCTCGCACTGAAACCGAAACAGGATTCGTCAGATCAGTCGAAAACTTCCTGAACGCGAAAGCCGCAACGCAGAAGACCGGCTTTGGGTTCGCAGATTACTGCATGCATTTTTTCTCATTAGTTATTCACCTTGTATTATTCATCCATTGTTCTATTTCAGTCACTGTGCCTCGCTTTGTAGTATATATGCAGCTCCATTGTAAATCCATGCAACGAATAAGAAAAATACAAAACGATACCGTCCTTCCAAAGGACGTAAGACGCAAATAAATTTAAATAAATTTCTCCAAATCTCTACTTCGCAGTTCCGAAACTTCGGCTAGAATGTCACGTGACCGAATAGGATAATGAGCGATATTAATTGGCCATAAAAACCAGAAATTGGACGGTGACCTACGTCATGGTAATCCTTGAGGTGAATATTTTTCGTAAATATGTCGCGTCGTCTATGTCGCGCCGATGTTTACGTAACAAAATATTTCCTATTTGTTGGAAGAATTTGTTTTTCTTCCATTTTTCATATAAAATATACACACACGCATACCTTATCAAGCAAAACTTATTTTTACTTCACGTTTTGGTGGTTGTGTGTTTGGTCTTAGTAATATTTGATGAAGTTTGTCACAGTGTTTACAATTTTCTCGAATGCACGTTTAGAACTGAATTGTTTTTTTATTAAAATTAAGAGTCCCATGACATCAACCTTTTTGGGTACATATCTTGGTCTACACGATGATATGTCTTACAATTTATGTATAAACACAACGTGTTTCCTGATTTTTGCCAAATAAATATGTTTTTATAAGTTCCAAGTCTATTTACATGGCTATAGAAAGTACGACATATTAGAATAATGCTGTTATTTTGTGCATTTAACTCAATAATATCTAAGTAAATAAATAAAAACAATAAATAAAAGCATAACTATGAATCACTTGCATTAACAGTTACAGATTAATTTTAGAAAATTAATTAAAACTGTTATATAAGTAAAAATAAAATGTTTTTAACATACCTGAAGAAATTTATTGCTTTTATTTTATTTTATCGAATTTTTAAAAGTAATTATAAAAACCGTTACTTTTAAAAAAAAATTAACAATTTAAAAAATTATTCTGTTTTAAGATTGACATATCAACCCTATCACGACAATCTAAATAATTTCAGATTTAATTAATTGAATTTAAAAGTAAAAAACCTTGTCCACAGATAAATTACTTGTTTTCTCGGCACCTTGAAATAAACTAGTTGTAAACAAATAGGCATTGACCGATAATTGCCTTACTATTTTTAACTTTGTACTTCGAAGTCCTTTTTATTTTGCGATTATACAATACAATAATAATATCTTTTCTAATGATCTCAACAGTACGAACTCTATCTCAACGAAGGACACATACCTACTAGCTTTTAATCTCAGAAGGTATGTAGTTATTTATAGAGAAATTGAAAATCGCACGTACTGGTTTTCAAAAGCAATGCATCGAATACCTTGTATGCACAAAATAAATTCATTATATTTCTTTTTCTAATTATAAGACTATTTATACGTGTCAGTCACCTATTTTATTTTTTATTATTATATTTAATCCATTTTACGTTCCAAGAGTGCAAAGAAAGAAAGAAAGAAATCATCGCGCTCTTCAATAAATTTAATAAATCTGCATTTTATACAATAATCAGTTTTAAAAAATCAAAAGATAAAATTCATCCACGTCGCATCATGAATAATAAATAGTAAATATAGTACTATGATACAATAATATTATTCTCCAATATATAATTTTTTACTTTTCTTTTTTTTGTAAAATATTACGATTCCGAGGATACGAAATGCTGTCCATCGCCGTCGAAAACCATCGAACCAATAACAAAAATAAATATAGCATAAAATAAGAATGTTTACTTTCATCATTCTACCTTGGTATAAGCATAGTGTAAAAATAAGTCTATTATAGTTACAAATAATTAAGAAAACAAAGAGAAAATGTATAAAAAAAATTAACATGACAAAATCGTAAACCGATATTCTTAACTGACCTAAAAATCATAATAGCCATTCTAATAAATCTCGAAGCTCCAAGTGCTAAGTGCATCGGTAACGATTTTTGCTTCAAATAGATTCCAGTTCATTAGCGCTCTCGCGCCAATATCGTCATTGCAATTTCTCCGCCATTCAAGTGTATGTAGTACATCGTCTCGAGTTTTTACTACACGCGGACGCACATGACATCGCGAAACGCGCGAACGCGCGGCATTCCCTCGCGATGTGTGAAAATCGTAAAAATAGCCTTGACTCATTCGCATCCATCACGCATCTACATATCACAGTAACACAAAAACGTATTTTTGCACCTTTCCTCATTACCCTAAAAGCATAGAACAGCAATCATCCTCTGAGCAGGCCCATTCGATCGATCCATCAGCATTACGAGCTCCTTTTTCCATTATCAGCCGGCCGAACGCATGATACATCAAAAAGCTTAAGGAGCGTCTTCATCCGTTCGGGGAAAACCGAGAATCTAAATCAGCGGCGCTATTTTTCCCACCCCCGACAGCAGAGAAAAAAATGTTCGCGCGCGTAAACAAGCCTCCGCGAGCGAGCAGCAGCCGGCAGCAGCCTATCCTATACGGCACATCTCCGCGCGTACATAGTCGATGGAGGGAATGGCGGGGGCCTCACGGTGGGGATTCTTCTCTCGCTCTCTTGATCCGCGGGCATAAAACGAACGGCGTGCGTGTCGGTGCTCAGTTGACTTTCGAGAACCGATAGCGAGCACCACCAGAGAAAAGAGCTGCGCACGATCGTTAAACCGATTTTCGAGCTTACGTTCGCGATCGACTTTTCCCCGACTGCATAACTGCACGCCAAGGTGGTTTACGCACTGTGTTCCTATATATACGTAAAAAGAGCTGCCGAGTGTTTGTGTGACTTTAATACATTTGAGAAAGGAGGACGCTTTTACTTTTTCTTTCACGAGAGAGAGAGAGAGAGAGAGAGAGAGAGAGAAATATACTTTTGTGATCAGTGAAGCGGAGAGAGGGGACTATACGATCTCGATTTGGAATCGTTCCCAATTTTTTTTTCATCCAACCGAGGACTTCCTCTGCGCGCCGCCGCGGTACGATCTATTGTTCGGAGGAGATTTTTGGGATTTCGTTGGCGAGAACGAGCAGAATCAGGAGCAGCAGCAGCAACATGACGGGGAGCAATTGCCGAGGAAGCTTAGCGCTGGCGCTTGCGGCCGTGCTTGTGTGCTGTGTGGCACGTGCTTGCGGCTCCGCCATTCCCATGTGGGAGTTCCTCACGAGGGAGGAGAAGGTGAGGATATCGACCTTTTTTTCCTTTGCGTTTTAAGACACCTTCTCTTACTTGTTTCAATCTTGAGTTATTTGTAGTTGCTTTTATCAATATTATATTGATATCGTTATCGTATGTCATCCGTCGCTATGTATAAATTGGAGTATTTTTATATGTACTTTTTATTATTTCATTGATAAATAACAAACGCAATTTATTATATTCACTTCAAAGGAATTTGTTGATTTTGATAATATAAATGTATAATCGAAGTTTCATATTTTTAATTGAATCATCATTTTTATCTGATTAATGCCAAATATGGAGGTTCTAAGAATCGCTTATTTTAGAAAATATAGAGTTTTGTGTTAAAAAATGTTTTAAAGTTTTTGTTTTCTTCTAATACTTGATGAAAAGGATATCAATCAATTTATATAAAGTAAACGTACAGTGTTTATCGTCGTGGCAAAAATAAATGCAAGGCAAACCTCGTAAAGACATTGGCAAAGTTCAAGAACAAGTTCGGCGCTCTCTTTCTCTCTACCCCTTAGGCGATATAATGAGGCTCCAGTTTTTTCCAGACGACCAATCTCGTTCTCGTGGGCATTTCTAGATCATGGGTCTCCTTTTATAAAATAGCAACCTTGTAGTCTCTTTCGGGCCAACTTTTCTCAGTAAAAGATCACCGCAGTCTAGAACAAAGAATTGACTCCAATTAAGCCACCATACAAATTATTACTTCAACTTGTATTTTCGAAGAAGAACAGCGCACGTCGCGTTTTTCTCGGCAATTATTTAAAATTTTTGGAGTCAATATTTGTCGAATAAGCGATTGTACATACCGTTGTTTCAAAAGCACGAGGCGCGCTCTTGATGTATTGACATAAGGGGGAGGGGGGGGAGAGTGCGAGAGAAAAAATTCAACACAACGAACGAGTATAGTATATAACGCCGTTGGCTTTCCGCGCTAATTACGTCTCATCCGCTGTTTGAATAGTTAGCACTGTTTGCGATCGCTTTCTCTCGATATCCGTCAAACGCTCGTCGCGTCGGTACGACGCACGTCGGCGAGAATTATCGGCGTTCCCAATCTCTCCCTCTCTCGGCTGCAAATATGTATTTGGGTCGCTGTATTGTGCGGGCGATTTGTCCTTTTTACCATGCATTTACGCGTTTTTGCCGGAGTCCAGATCATCTCGTCGCGATATGCTCGCGTACGCTATACATCTGACTGCGCAAAAAGAGTCCGCTTCGAATGTCCAATAACGATTCGTCGATGCGACTGTTAAATTCGCATTAAAAAAAATATACATTACCAGCTTCCGATAAAGCACGGAGAAAAAGAGACGAGCCACGCGCGCGCGCGAGCGTGTTACGAAAACAAAATATCACTTTAAACAATTTACAACCTCTCATTACGTCGTTAGGCGCTCTAAACGCTGCACTATTAGCGTTAACGGCGCTTTCTTCGTCGGCGCATATCTTTTTTGTTGTCTTCTTCCCTTTCGGAACGCACGTAGCTCGCGTGCACAATATGACACGAAAAATCGCTTGCGAAAAGAAGAAGATGAGCGTGTCGCTTGCGATATTGTTTTTGCTCGGCTACGTGACGAATCGTCGTCCTCGTCGTCGTTGTCGTCGTCGACGGCGAGAGTAACACCGCGAGAGAAAAGAGATATACGCGACGTGCATACTCGCGAGAGCTGCGATTGCCGCCGCGCTTAACAAATCGCTCGGCGCACAGGAGCCGACGAGAAGTTTCACCAAACGCGCGCGGAATGTTCTAGCGCGTTAACTAACCGCGACCGAACGACGGAGACCGACGTTTTGTTCTTCTGTTTCTTTTAGCATCGTCTTCGTCGTCTTCGGCTTCTTTGACGGCAGTGGTTCTTCTTTGCGCTCTTCTTTGGTTTTCGACATCGAGAATCGACGCGCGTCTCGCTGGCGATTTCAAAATTTGCCGGCACCACCCGTAGTTGCGCGTGCTTTTTTTGGTCGCGATGTGCGCGCGAGGACGCGTTCGTGCTTTTGAAATTGCGTTATGAACGTGCGATGTACAATGTTATACAATGCTTCTTAACACGTTGCAAAATCTTACTAAAGGTTAAATCGTTAAATCGAACGGGCGACGCTCATCTTTAATTGTCTTTCATTATAAATTTGCCATTTGTAGATGACTCTTGCGCAAGAAATGCCGATGAAATCAATTTCGCATCAAATTAGAAGGATAATCAATCAATTAATTATACCTTATTTTATTTTTAAATATAATGCAAAACATTTAAGATCGATTGATCAGCTGAACAAGCAAAAGTGAATAAAATAAATTACGTCTCTATTTTTACCGAAAGATAAAAAACGCGCGGTGACGCAATGAAAACCGTTTATCGTTGCGATGCCGCTCGTCGCGAAGGATTAATCCACGCGAGAATGGAATTCTCTGCAGCCGGTATTATTCTCTATCTATAGCCGCTGCCGCTGCCGCGCACGCGGATAATTTGAAATTCACAATGCCTTGGGAGATTCCTAATCGGCGCCTCTTTCTCTCATTGATTCCAGATGAGTCATCTCTATCGCGTCTTCAGCCAAGAAGTGGCGCAGTACTGCGCCGAGTCGTCCAAGCCCGACTGCAATAAAAACCTGCTGATCACCGGACTGAAGAATCTGGCCCACATCGACGACGACAAGCTCGATGAAATGGATCCGTACCAGCGCGGTGCAAAAGATATCAGTAAGTATACGTTTGTAATGCGCGGCTGTACACGATTGAGGTGCTCAGTCCTTTTTCTTCTCTCATTCTGCGTGTACCTTATAGCAGTGCAGCAGACACTCGTTAGGATTTCTCTTTCAAAAGAATCGTTCGATTTCTCCAGAAATTTCTCGCGCGGAGTTTCCAATGATCGACTGTTATTAAGTTGATTATTGTATTTTCATTTTCGAATTTTCTGTAATTAATCCCTGTAATTGCGGAAATCACTTAGATTTGTCAGCATTTTTTCATACGAAATTAGTATAATATACTTCATTTACTGCTTAAAATTCTTTCTCTTATTATGATTCCTGAACTAGCTCAGTTTTAGTGAAATTCACGATAAAAAAATGTTCTTAATAACACACTGGCGATTAAAATAAAACGCAGGTGTAGATTGAAATCGCCGGCAAAGCACGCACATCCGAGACCAGCTATATGCATGCTCTACACCCAGCAAAAGAGAAATCCTACTTTACAAGAAGAGAGATATGCCCAAGCGCGCGTTAAATTCCTTAATTAAACGCGGATTTTCCGTTTCTTTTCTCTTGCAGTATGGAGAGCCATGGTCGGCAACAACAGGCAGACGGCCTCGCGCCTAGGTCAGCACACCTTCCACACCACCGCCGACGCCGATCCGCTAGGTAAATATACGTCGTATATTCTTTTCCCGGAGCGCGGGCACGCGCTCTCGATTTCCCTGCGCACGTCCTATTACAATCCTTCTTGTGCCTGGGTGCATGGATATCTCTCGTTATAGCTCGAGAAGAGCGACCATCCGGGTGAAATTTTGTACTAAAAAACTCTCGCTTATCGATCGGGTTGAATCACGCGTTGTACGCCGCGTGCGAGCGGAGCGCGCGAGAGAAAAGTTTTCCTTTGCTCTCTCGCGGCTATTTTCATTTAAAGTTATGCGCATCGTGAGAGCTTTCTAATTTTAATGTAGGTGTTTCTAAAATTAGAATTCGTGGTCTGCAGGGCCCACTAATGGCTCAATCACACTTCTAATTTTGTCAATTTTTGTACGCACTGTCGAATTTGATATTTATTTGTATCTGCCTCGTGTGTCGCTTCCTATATAATTTTGCTTTAATTAAAGATACTACAATATTTATGACTGACAGCATACATTTCTCAAATAAAAAGTTTGCGTACATAAACAAATTCTTTTATTAAAAACAGAACTTGATAAAAATATTTTCAACACTTCCGTTTCAAAGCCCAGACGGAGATTTATTTTTAAATTCACGAAAGCTTTTTACGCTTTTATAATATCTCTTCTATAATTAAAGATACAATATCTTTAAAAGGCGTCAGGAGTTAATTAAATCCACAGTTCACGTAATTAAATGATCTACTATTTTATTTACATTTGAATTTGTTATTAAAAGTATTTTTAACTTTACGATTTTCTTACTACGGGTTTAAATCTTGAAGACATTTCTCGAAATCCACGACAGCTTTCAGAATCCAAGCTCTTACAAAACTGAACGGACAGAAAAAAAAACAAAATTATTTACCCAGCGACTCTTTTCATCCACGTTAAAATTTCATCCACGATCAAGCGCACGTGCACATATAGGGGCAAAACGTCGAAGCCGGTATATCGCGCTGTATAATCTCCGCATCGAAAACAAATAAAAAAAAAGAAGAAAAAAAAGAACTGGATGCCGTCGCGTCGTCGTGGCCGTAAGGCTCCTTCTTCCGCCTTCCAAATCGGTGCGAGAATCTCGCACGCTCGCGCTTGCGCGAATCTCGCCGCGATCGAAATCTCCTATAGAGGATCGCGCTCGCGCCGAGTGTGTGCAGCGTATACATAAACTCACGGCAAAAGAGAGAGAGCGAGAGAGCGACGACGACGGCTTTAAAGCATAAAGAAAGGAAAGGAGAAGAAAAAAATAGAAAGAAGGGTACGCCGTCGAGTGCGCACGACATTTCTCGCTGCGCATGGCTTTTCCTTCGAGAGGATCGAACGTTTCCGCGGATCGAGGTCACTTTTCTGTTTTCTTTTCTCGCGTCGTCGGGCCGCGCAGCGCGGCGCAGCAGCTCTTCTGGGAACGAAGAATGGGCCGCGTATAGCGAGAGCAGCAGCAGCAGCAGCAGCAGCAGCAGCAGCAGCTTTCACATTTTCTCCGCGAGTAGTCGTTGCACGTTTTCAGCAGGCAGCAGCTACGACGACGACGACGTCGAGAGGACCAGCGCGCGCACTCTCGCGATATTTTTCGCGGATAAAAAGAACCGCCGCAGCCGCGGTTGCGGCTTTGTGCGCGGCTCGGCCGCATTAGCTCCGCTTGTGACCCCTTTGTTTGCGTGTTTGGTTTTTTTGCTTTTTAAGCCTTCGTTATGATAAGCAGTTAGGCTTTCTTTTAGTTCCCTGGGCGCGGAGGGGAAGCTCATTGTTCGATTTTAAAATTCGGCGGGTGTTTATAGATGCAGGGGGAGCCCGGCTACAATGGGTCCTTCAGACGCGACGCGCGCGCTCATTCGGAACTTTAATTTATTTTGAAAGGACCGCTTGGTACGAGAGTTATTAGAGGAAAAATAAAAGGCCCTTTCATATTATTATATTTCGTCGCTGACATTCAAAGTTTTCTTGCCAAGAGTAATTTTTTGTTTATCGTTTGCACACGAACGGAATACATTCTTATACGACTTCGAAGCTGCAATGAAAAGCTTAAATAAACCGTCAATCCTTCGACGATCGAAATAGAATAATCGCGCAACAGCTCCTCGGAAAACAATCGTCGATTAGCTCATCCTTCTTTGTGCAAACTCAACCTCGCCGGCGAAAAGGAAATCGAAGAGGACATTACAAGGAAGAGAGAACCGCGAGGAAGAATGAGAGAGAGAGAAAAAGATCGTTTAATTTCGCGCCTTGGCCTACATATCACCGAGAGTAGTCTCAAGTCCACGCCAGCGGTAATAGCTCCCGAGCGTTTATAAATTCTCCGCTCCCTCCTCGTCGAGCAGCGAACCCAACCGATCCCGGAAGAACAAAACGAACAAAAAGGATCGAAGCCGATCCGCGCGTATAATAGCTTCCCCCCGCGTCGTCACGTGAATTATACACACCTTGGCTATTAAAGCGCGCGCGCGCGCGCGCTAGCGGGGGAGTACAAATCCGGCTGCGTTAATCCCACGTGAAGTAAAGCGCGACGAAATGGCCCCCCTTTTCACGAACCCAGACGAACGAAGTATACACAGGCGCAGAGCAGTACGCGCCTGTCGGAAGCAGGAAGAAAGCCCTGCGAGCGACGTTTTGTGCATGTACTGTATATAACAGCGTCGGTGTGCGAGCGCGCGCGCTCGGGGGTCGTCTCGCATTAGCATAAGTCGAAGGACTTTGATGGACGTCCATTGTGCGAGCGTAGCAGCTCGACGAGCTGTCACGATCGACACGCGGCCCATTGTTCGACTCGTCACACCGAGATTTTACGCGCTGTGTGTATAGGTATATGTGTGTGTATACGGTGAGAGAAGCCCTTGGTTGTGGCTGAGGATGACGATGAGGATGATGGGGGAGGAGCCGAGACGCGCGCCGATGGCGTTACTGAGGAATGCATTTCGTAATGCCCGGCGAGTGGTGTATATTCGGATCTTGGATACATCTCTCTCTGATCGGTACGCGTCACGTGGATCGGAATTTATATATGGTTAATCGAGGATGATCCCGTATATAGTAGATGGCTTATCGAATATTGACTTGCGTGTATTCTTTTAAAAGTCTGAATGTCATTCGAGTTAAAATTCAACCTGAAACAATGCTCAGTCATATAGCCTCGAAATTCAAGGGAACGAGTGTTCAGGTTATTCAACCATTCACTAAACCTCATTATTCGAATTTATTGACTAAGCGTTGTTTATATTACGCTCAGTTTTAACAAGTTTTTATTCTACACGAAGACTGTGAGTTAGTAATATTCATGACTATCGGAATGAGTAAATTGGAAACGATAAGATATTTATTGAATCATTACCGACCTAATTATAGAACTCTTTCCTATAAGTATAGGGCTCAATACTATTCTTTCATAGTAAATAATAACGTAGTCCCAACCGAACCAATTAACCAATCTACCTCCTATTAACACCCTTGCTTTAAAAAACAAAAGCACGCATGTGCACAGCCTAAAAATCACCTGTAATAAATAAATTTCTCTTTCATTACAGCTGTCGGTGACAACGAACTGCCCCAAGAAAGCAACGCCAGCCACGACTACGTGCACCCGTCCGATCACACCGGCCCCTACCTCATGGGCCCGATGGTGATCCGCGTCTATCCCGACGGTCGGCCAGTGCCCAGCGACGCCCAGCGTCCGCTGCCCAAGGACGAGGACATCGAGGACATCCGCTACGACACCCGTCTGCCCTCCATCAAGGACCTCGAGGCCTCCAAAAAGTCCTCCGCACCGCTGCTCGGCGCCTCGGCTTCGGCTTCCGCCACCGACAGCCTCAAGTCTTACGAGCCACCCACGGAGATGCTGCCCCCGAGGAAGAGTCTCAGATCGACGAGCCTCTACCGACTCGTGCCGCCCGCGCGTTTCTACGCGCGCATCGCCCGACCCAACCAGCTCCTCATCCGCGAGAGATTCTACTGAAGCGGAGGGTCTTCGTCGACTTCACGAACGACATACAAGCAAAGACTGAATAATCGATATATCAATTCGAGAATCACCAGAGAGAGAACTATATAAAAATTGGACATATAGAGGCTTCATGAATCGCTCTCGCGGAGGAGCACGAGGGGGAGGGGAAGAAAGACAGGGAGATAGAGGGGACCACCGCAAGCTTGCACCGACCACTCGTCGTTGTTTATTTGCTTCTCAACAATCGGAATAGGAATCGGAATCAAAAGGCGGCGGCGGCGGCGGCGTGAGCAGCGGCGATCGATCCTCTGCGCACGAGGAGGAGAAAAAAACTTTCACGTGAAAAGACAATGGGCCGTATCGGCCCCGCCAGGTCTACGGTGAAAGAGGAGAAAGAAAGGGGAGCGAGATGACGGATCGAACAACAACGGCGGCGGCCGAACGGACCACGACGACAGCATACTGATGCTCGTGATACACACCGCAGCAGTCTGGTCTAACTATCTCTGTACACGTGAAAGTTCCGCGAGTCGGGAGAAAGAGCGCGCGCGCGTATCTATACACGCACTCGCGCGCTCATTTTCAATTCAATCTCGTGCTCATCGAGCAGCGCACATTCTTACCTTTTCGCTTCTTCGATCTTTATTTATTTATATGCGTGCAGCGCGGCCTTTGTTCGCCGCCGATTTTTGTTTTTCGCTTCCGCGCGCTCGATGCCGCATGGTTGTTATATAGGGGATCGATGCTCGCGGCGCTTTGTAATATAGATATACATATCGAGCTCTTGTAAATAATCACGGATCATTGTAAATAAGTGCATCATTTGTCTTCGTATTAAGCGTGTTTTTGCCTTCATTGTTGTAGGTGGCTTCCGCGCGCCTCATCGCTTAAATTATGCGCGCGCGAAGTCTTATTAGGGAGTCTTGTGATAAAATTGCACGGTATCAAATTTTCAGTGTGTTTGTTCCTGTTTTGAAAAAAAAGCTTTCTGTACTCCGCTTGATCATCATTGTTATATACTACACGAATACACTGTAAAGTTCATAGAGCAACGTTATTATTTTACATTTGTATTGCTGTATTTTTGCAAGCTCAAAGCAACCGTATAACAAGTTACATATAGCTGTAACGTCCATTGATTTTTTTTACTTTGAAAAAAGCAGATTGAATCTACAAAAAACAACACAATTATAACGCAAAATGGCTTTTATTGGCAAAAACGCGGTTCAAAGTTGTTATGTCGGTGCTTTGAAAGTGCACTTTAAAAAACAAGAACATAAAGGAACACATTTTTTTTACCGTGTGCACGGTTGGCGTCGTTTCACTTTGTACAGCAAACGGGAAATGCGACGCAACCTGTTTTCTTTCTATTGACAGAGTGTGAAATGAAAGAAAAAAATTGTCTATTCACACTTTCTCGTATGTCATATTGATAGAATAGTACGCGTTTAACGAAAAGACACGGTTGATCAAACCGTGGGGGAGATAATCCCCAATTATCCACGATAATGTCATCATCGTGCGTAGCGTCTTTCTTTAATGTGATGTCATTCAAGATGTATTATTAGCTTTAGTAATCTTTCATAAATTATTTCAACTACTTTGTAAGCGATTTTGTGTATACGTTTTTTTCTATGAATCGCGCGTAGTCAGTTATTTTCTATGTGCATATCGTACACAATAAGTTATCGAATCGACAAGAATAAAGCGATTAAATGCAAATACATACCACGGTGTATTTATTGCCAATTTTGAATCAAAGATCCCAATCCTATCCTACATCATTATGCAAATTGCACTAGCGTATATTGACTGATAATTGCTTCAATTATCCAGCAAAATAAAATTTACTACGAATTATGATTGATTTTAACAATTTAACTAAGTACATTAAACGAATACTTTGCACATAGCAATAGGACAGCCGGTTACGATGTAAACATTTTTACCAATCGATCAGCGACATTAATAATGAGATCATCGATAGATCATTTTTAAGAATAAAAATTTATCGGAAAACAAAATGTATAAATATGCAAATATGAAGTATAATTTGCAAAATAAATGAGCAAAAGTCGAAGTCAATGCCATATTTATGGTTTGTTTACAAACAAATAAAAAAGATAATAAACAATAGAACTTGATGAAAATTAGAGATTCCGTTAAATCGGTAACTAAATGACTTACCGATCGAGTGTTGAAGTCTCGATCGGCAAGCGATCGCTTGATCGGTAAAGCGAAATTCTGTTATTCTACAGCAAACTGCAGAAAACACGCAGGTATAAGAATAAGTGAACTGTGAACTGAGAGAACATGAAACTACATTCAAATGTGTAAAAAAGAAGACATTTAGGGCAGGTGCAGTACTGGCAAAATATGAAATAATGATACGGTCAAGAAGAAAGAATGGTATACTACCTACACTATACAATAGCATGCAATAAGGACCAGCTGTCGGTTTTCTTGACGGGCTTCGCCTTATACAGAGGAAGCAAAATCTTAACGATGCATACGTCTGAATGCGTTTCTATGAACGCACGCACGTGGCACTGTCACGCACATAACGTCCGCCGTTTTTGTCTCTCCTCGCAGTTCATTCAAGTATCAAGTGCGGCGCATTCAAATGGATTAATCGTGCATATGGCGCGGCATGCTGCTTTTCGCTCAAAGCGCCAAAGAGAAATTTTTTGTTTGTTATGCTAAATTTTAGTGAATATTATTAATGATTAATATTAATTAATATTATAGTTAGTTGGTTTTCATTAGTCGATAAATATGTAGGTGTACTTTTTTTAAAATGTTTGTGATAACAGACGCAGAAAGTATATATAAGTTAAAAATAAATACTTTATTTTTACGTTTTAATTTTTCCTTCATTGGTTTTCCAATCCATACTGAAAATAATAGGCACTATTATATTTGAAATAAATCGAATTTATTTATTACTGCTTTTTAAAAATGTCTGAATTTACTTTCAGAATTAATTTTTGAGAAATCTAAACTCGACCTCTTAATTTTACACAAACTTTATTCTAACATAATACAATACTTGAATTACATAATATTAACAAAAATTATGAACTAAACATGTAAATTCATCATAACCGTGTTATTGTATCACTCTTGGCTTGACCACAATCATACATACTTACATGTGATGTGTTATTTTTTTATTGAAAACTATATCTCTAAGAAAATTACACAAAGTGTCGAAAATTGGTGACAACGCACTTGTATATGGAATATTTTTTTTATCAGCGAATCGAACATTCATTTCAATTATGAAAATACAATACTACTAAAATAATACCAGTTTGCATATATAGTATTATTCTACCAGAGGGGTAGACTATAAGTCTATTATTCAATCATCTATTACACACAAAACTCCTCGACTCTTCACAATGACATGTGCTAATACTGCCTATCAAAGGTTTGATAAAAAAAACTTGATTAATAAGCGGCATGTGGAAAACATTCTTAAATATTGCATTGTTTGCATTTGTATTCACGGCGCTATATACCCATGGCGAGCTATACGCTGAAACATTCGGCCAGTATATAGCGCCTGCAGGCAGTGGCAACATGTGGGGGGTATTTTCCTTGCAGTCACGCACAGTCTGCATTTCCATTAACAATGCTCATTAACAATGCACAGTTACGTCGTAACTGAAAAGTAGGTGTTTGAATGGCTCGCCGCGAGCGTAGATTCAAGCTGAAAGAATGTCGAAAGTATAACGATGTATAAAGCGATTTGAAATTTCATTTATCCAATAAACGGATTGTGTTTTATAAATGATCTATAAGCCGTTCCTCGCCGTACTGCTCGAGTTCTCCCCATTCCGAAGTGCGCGTAAAATATTTGAACTTTAGGGAAAAAATAAAAGGAGATAATCTAAGCATCTCGATTGTATTGCTCTGAAAGCGGATGTCCGGTTCGTTCGTTATTAGCCGTATAATTTTACGCCGAACTGTTGAATATCTTTCCTTATTAATTATGCTCTTTGTTTGGTTTTTAATTTTAATCTAAATCGCACAACAATATTTTTAACTTGCATTTTATGCGTAATACGAAAATTAATGTCGTATCGATATGGATCATATTATCAATCAAGTCTAAAATCCTGAAGCACGCGAAATCTAAGCTGATTTTTAGCCAAATATTAGCTAGATTTCTAAATTTGCTTTAATTCTGGTTAAGGAATTAGCTAGAAATCAGTTAAAAACGACATGCTTTTTAGTTAATTTCTAGCCAGATTCTACTTAATATTCTAGATAATATAAAATTGATAAATAAGTAATTTATGTATTAATTAATAATGGAAATAATAACAGTTTTATAAAAATGGAAGTAATACGCACTTTTAATCATATTACATAAAGTATTTTCCTAAATTAAAGTTAAAAATGTACCTTAAATGTCTAATAGTAATGGAGGTTAGGTTAGTTGTTTATACAATGATGCGTGCAATTAAATAGTATTATTTACACAAAAAGTACCAAAGCCCCGAGTAAAATTGAAGTGTCTTTAATGAAGAAATTTATGTTATAAATAATGGAATGTATATAGTCATATAATTATTGTTATTTTAAAAACGACAATAAAAACAGAATAATGTAAGTTTTAACGAAATTTGGAGAATTGGTAAACACATATTTGTAGTTTTAGAATGAACTTTTATTGCAAAATTTTATTTTCGCCATTAATCACAAAATTTTTATTGACTAAGTTATGATTGACTAATTTTCGGAAAGGAAATTATTAATTATCAAATACTTTTTTATTGCATATGCATATTTCTATAATCTCATAAGTTGCTATTTGTTGAAATATTTATTTTGGCGGTATACTATATATTGAACATTCAATACAGTATAATAATGTATTTTTTTAAACTAATAAATTTCAGAAACAAGATATAAATAAGTTAGATTTGCAAACAAAATACGTTCTGGCTTAAAGCATATTCTTAAGCAGATTCTAGCCAGAAATTAGCTATAATTTGGCTTATTCATAGCTTATTAATCTGGCTAATAATTAATAAGCTATGTTATTCTAGCGAACTTTCTACCAGGGCGCATAAATAAATTTCTATTTCTTGGAATATATAATATACGATTGTGCTTCCAAATAAATAACTTTTATCATTATTCAAAGATGTATTCTATAGAATGTGGCCGATTTCTATACGGGCTATTTCATCCCATTCACGTCTTGATTCCATCAGCATAATTATACTACGTTAAATTTCGTAGTAATGAATCACTAATATGAGTCAAACCATTAGGACTCTTCTAAATCAATCAAAAAAGTATAACGAGCTTCTTATAATTTTTTTTTTTTTTTTTTTTTTAAATGGCATTTCGAACTCGAAAGTTCATCGCCTCATCTACGCAAGCCTTCCACGTTTCCCTATTTTGTGCCAACCCCATCCATTTCGCGCCTTCCCGCCCAATTTCAGTTACGTCTGATTTTACGTTATCCTCCCATCTGCGTCTAGGTCTACCAAGAGGTCGCGTTGCTTTCGGTTTTCCTTTCATTATGCGCGCTGCTGTACGATCATCGCCCATTCTTGCCACGTGCCCTGCCCATCTTAGTCTCCGTGATTTTATTATTCTGTTAATATTTGGTGACGCGTACAAATTATGTAGCTCGTCATTGTGCAGTTTCCTCCACTCCCCAGTTTCCTCATCTTTCTTTGGCCCGTATATTTTCCGCAGAACCTTATTTTCAAATACCCTAAAACGATTTTCTTCCGCTTTAGTGAGCGCCCAGGTTTCGCACCCATACAAGATTACCGGCATTATTATAGTCCTATATATCCTTATTTTGACATTTTTCGACAGTAGCTTTGACTTAAGTAATCTGTTCACAGCGTAGAAGCAGGCATTACCCGAATGAAGTCTCTTATTTATCTCGGCTTTAATTTCGTTTCGATCATTTATAGTTGTACCTAAATATCTGAATTCGCTAACCTTTTCAAAAGTGAAATTTCCGACTCTGAGATCCCCCTCTGCTTCGCGAATGCCCAGTTTCTCCATGATCATATATTTCGTTTTCGATTCGCTCACTTCTAACCCCGTGTTTTTAGCCGCATTTATAAGGATTTCCGCATTTCTCGCCACCGTTTCACCATTATCTCCCACTATATCCAAGTCATCCGCATAGCCTAAAATTTGCGTTGTTCCGTTGAGTGTTGCGCCTACCTCGCTAGCCTGCATTTTTCTAACAACATGCTCTAGCGTCAGGTTAAAGAGTATCGTTGAAAGCCCGTCACCTTGCTTCAAACCGTCGCGTATCATGAACGATTCGGATACATTACCGCCTACTCGGACCTTTCCAGTGCTTCCGTTGAGACATATTTGAATTAATTTTACGAGTTTTTTTGGTACGCCAAGGAGCACTAGGATTTCATACATTTTGCTTCGTTTGACAGAGTCGTACGCTTTCTTAAAGTCTACAAATAGCTGGTGTATAGTTTCGCAATATTCCCACTTTTTCTCTAATAATTGTCTTATGGTAAACATTTGATCGCTCGTTGACCTGTTGCGCCGGAATCCACACTGATAATCTCCTATTATATCTTCCGCGAATGGTGTGAGTCTGGCCTGTATTACGTTTGACAGAACTTTGTAGCAGGTAGCTAAAAGTGAGATTCCCCGGTAGTTATTGCAGTCTGTTTTATCTCCCGTTTTAAAGATCGGTATGATGATGGATTCTTTCCAATTTTCTGGTATTGTTTCATTTCTCCAAATAGCACATACTAGATAAAAAATTTTAGATGTAAGCGCGGTGCCTCCGTATTTAAGTAGTTCAGCTGGTATAGAATCGTTTCCTGCGGCCTTATTGTTTTTTAGCTTTTTGATCGCGGCCTCTACTTCTTTGTAGGTCGTTTCGTCCATATGGAGTTCAGCAGTGTGGATTTCGTCTCCCATTTCCTCGGAGTTTTCATGCACGTTTAATAACTTATCGAAATAATCTTTCCATAATTTCAATAGTTCATTTTCGCTTGTCACGAGGTTCCCGTCCTTATCTTTCATTAACTGCGATCTACTCTGAAAACCCTTCCTAATAGCGTTTATTCCTTTGTACATCTCGCGCGGGTTATTTTCCCTACTATTAGTTTCTATTTTTCTAATTTCATTTTTCTGATACTCGCGCTTCTTGTTTCTGTAAATCACACGTACTTGCTTTCTTATTTCATGGTATTCTTCTACGGCCCTACCGCTTTCATTGTGCACACTATCTAATTTAGCCTTCTTGCGCCTTTCAAACCAGAGTTCGCACTCTTCGTCAAACCATGGTTTGCTCTTCGGCCTTTTTTTCTTACCCAGTACTTTGTTCGCGGCCCCTTTTATAGTTTTTTCGATAGCCCCCCACAACCTGTTCGGATCGTCATCTACTCCCGTCTGTTCATCCGTTTCCTCGAGCGCCTGAAATCGGTTGCTAACTTCTACTTGGTACTTGATTCGCTCTATCCCGCTTCGTAGTTTTCCAATATCAAAGGTTTCTACTTTGTTCGCTCGCTTACTATTTTGACCGGCTACTAATCTGGCTCTTAATTTGGCCACTACTAGATAATGATCTGAGTCGCAATCCGCCCCCCTATAGGTCCTTACGTCGAGTACATTCGTGTGGCGCCTCTTATCAATAAGAAAATGATCGATTTGATTGTGCGTGGCCCCATCCGGCGATGTCCACGTTGCCTTGTGTATATCCTTGTGCTTGAAGCACGTGGTCTTGACTATAAGATCTTTTGCGGCTGCGAAATTTATGACCATAATACCGTTATCATTGCTGGTTTCGTGCAGACTTTCTTTGCCTATGGTGGGCCTAAACATTTCCTCTCTCCCTATTTTAGCATTGAAATCCCCCACTACTATTTTGGTGTCGTAAGACGCGAATTGGTCGATTAATTGCTCTAAAGTTTCATAATAAAGATTTTTGACTTGTTCCTCTTTGTCCTCCGTGGGACAGTGGACGTTAATAACCACGTAATTATACCACGTTCCTTCGATGATGATATACGAGAGTCGGTCATTCACGAAATTGCAACTTTTAACGGAATGTATGATGCATAACGAGCTTCTTATAATACATGGCAAAAAGTTTCAAAATACTCAGAATCGTCTTCTACAATCTTGATGGACGTAGCGTCACCCACTTAGTCATCGGCCAAGAAACAAAAGAAAATTCCCTCACGTCTTACGTTATGTTCATAAATATTAAATTGACCCTTTAACCGCATATTGAAGAAAAGGATTCATCGGCTTTCACAAAATGAATTTCGCGATTCAAATAAAATGATGAATTAGTTTAAAAATATGTATATCAATGTATTTTCTAGAAATTTGAGTCCTATGATCAAAGAAACAGGACGACATATGTCTGTACGTATATCAGAAATTGTATATCGGTAAGTTATAAAGAAGTGCTAACAAAAGAAGTGAACCGTGTCATATTAAAGAATTATGTTCTATTGCACAAAGTAAATGCTCGCGGGTATTGTGCAGTTTTTCCCTGGAAGTCTATACTAAGAAACTTATACCGCATCGTTCCGCACAAAAAACGTGGATTTAAAAAGAGAAACACTTGATCCGCTTACCCTCCGAGAAATCAGTAAAAATTCAGTTGGATGGAACACAATAGGGAAAACATCGGTATACCTTAAGTAGTTAATTCTGTATGGTCAGACGCGCACATAAAATGCGCGTCTTACATAATGTACCTACCTTAAATTTCATTTGTTTTAACTTTCTCTAGCGATTAAAATATCGCTTGTTGGGATATAGATTTTAAAGAACTAAATAGTACGTAAGGTACTATTTTATTGCTGCAAACACCTTCTTTTATTTAAACCAGTAGTTTAAAATATGTAATAATAAACTCTTTACCTACAGTAATACTTTAAAATACCATTTTAAATAGTATTACAAATTCTTTTTGCTACAGCTATAACATCAAAAAAGCTAGAATCTTAGTCATGCTCACAGTAAGAAAACCGAAATAAAAAAATTAGATAACGTTGCTTGCTCAAACATGCAAATACAACGTACACTTACATAAGAAACTTTAAATTAGCTTTTTTACCATCTCTATCAAATAGAGCATTGTATGTAATAAATATGTTTTATATTCTCTAATTTCTATGGTACGAGTATCAAAATCTAATTATAAAGGAATAACTACCGGTAGTCATAGACGAAGCTAATTGAACAACCGCCAATTTTATAACCACCTATCAAAACAATTCTGTACAAATGAATTCCATTCACAAAATAATAAGCAATCTATTAGATCAAGCTAAAGAAAGCCTTGTAATTACAGCATCACATCAAAGAAAAACTTTTGACATTCAAGCTAATTCTTAATAATTGCCATTACATTAATAAAGTTGTCATCATCTAAATAAAAAGATTAGATAATAAATTACGTTGTATCGAAAGAAAAAATGAGAAGAAGTGTGTACCAACCAACTATCAATTTTATAAAAGGTATTGCTTAAATATTTTTATTAAAAGAATGATTACGGGTGTTTCAATATATTTATTGCACCGACATCTTTCATTATACGCAAAGATACAAAATAAAAGTATCAAAGATAACAAATTTATAGTAAGCTTAGTAAACATTAAGAACACAGTCAAGAAAACAAACTTATATTAACATTTATTTTCTGCACAATACTTAAAATACTATTTTACAATCAATGAATTTATCAATGAGCAGAAAAAAACGAAATCTATTAAAACTCCCTACGCCACGAAAATATAATTCCCATCAGACCGCAGCACGCTCAACGGGATCTGTACAACAAGTTCAGGTGTCAACGGGGTCAAAAACATCAGAAATCCCCCTTTCTACGTGCATAACAACGACAAAGTCGAACCATGCGCGCACGCGGCTTAGTCATACAATTCACCTAACAAAAAAAAATAGACACAAGGAGAAAATTCCCTCACGTACCGCGAGCGTGCACCTCGCTCCACGAATACACGGACACCCATGTATTACCCCGTCTTTCCTCGCGCTCACACCCAACAACAAGCGCGCAGTATAGTAGCGGTCAGTCCGTACATATTCCGTTTCAAAATTCGGAGCTCACCTCTCGCCTCGCCTCACGAAATGTGGAACAGCTGGGTGTACCTATACACCGTGCACAAGTATACGGGGCGTGCAATGGGGGGGGGGGGAGTTTGGTGTACGTGCGTGTGTGTAGATGGCTCGCGGTGAATGGCGAAAAGCCAAAACAGGCATAGTGGGGAAAGCCAGGAGAGCAGGAGGAGGAGGCAAAGCAAAGCCTAGCGTAGCATGGCATAATGATAACACGCTCGAATAATAAGGATAGAGCTCGGCTCGGCTCGGCTCGCGTATTCGTACGCTACCCAGTAGGTACAGAGGAGACAGGGTTGGATACGCACGCGTGCCCCGGGAAGCCTCGTCTTCCGCTTCCAGTGCGCTGCGCGCGTTCTCTCTCTCTCTCTCTCTCTCTCTTTCGCTACCGCGCATAACGCCGCTATACCAGAGTATATACATTTGCCCCTGCGTGTGCGTCGTGTGTGTATGTATAGATGCTCGTGTAGAGGTATATGCATCCCAGCAGAAGGGACACCTCGGTCATTGCGGTAGTGGTGTTCCATTGCCTGGTTATATGGGGGAGTGCGAGCCTGAGCGACAGCGACACAGAACTTTTATGCGCACCGCGGGTCTCTCTTTCTCTGCGCTATAGGTGCTCCGAGTCTTTTATATGCGTGCACTGTCGCTCTATACCGGCGCGCGGGCGCGCTTGCTCAGCACTCTTTGACTTTGATTTTCTCTTTCGGCTGGGATATGTCGGATGTCGGTCTCGGTTCTCGGCTTTTCTTTTTGAATAAGAGGAGAAAGAGAGGAAGAGAGGATTTTACGAGGAATTTTTGGAGCGTAGAATTTTTTTTCACCGGGACGGAAGTCTTGCATTTGAACGCAAGCGCGCGCGCGGATTTTGTAAATGAGATTAGGGTAATGTTCGTAAATTGTGGCTTTATCTTTTAGGTATGTAAAATGAGATCCGTCTGCGCAGGTAAAAATGTTAAAAGGATTTTTTGTTTACTTATTTAGATACTTGGCTATAGATCCGTATAATGTCGTTCGTTTATTCGGATACGTATTTATTACGTACATGAATGAAAGATGAACGTAAAATTAATTGAAATAATAGTGAGGCGGATTCGCGAATCTATTTTTCTTGTCCTCCAGGCGGTTTGAATGTGGTTTGAAAAGGAACATTCAAACATCAAAAGGATACGGGAGAAATTACTCTAGAAATTTCAGTATGATGCGAGACTGCAAGATTAAAAAATGGGTTTTCAGATGTGACGAGTGACAGTTCTAGGGAAGTTCACAAGCTTTAGAATTCTCTTTTAAATGTCTACTTGTTACTCTTCTTATCTCAAGGGATTTTAAAGGAAAAATATGTTATATCAGTTTTTCACTTTGCATTATTTTATTTTTAATGCGAGGTATATATACTTTAAAGCAAGGTAATTAACAAAAACATATACAAATAAATTAAAAATTAAAGTAATTTGTAAAGTATTAAACTTCATAGTCGATCTACGTAATTTATAAATATTACTTAAGGTGGATTCAAAATATTTATCTTAAAATTGTTTCTAATAAAATACCAATCATTTTTAAATTATTATATATATTTACTTATTTAAAGTATTTTCAAAAATTGTTAGTCTATTTGAACCACAATAGATATTAATTAACAATAAATAAGTTCATGATTTTTCAGTAAAAATGATATACAAGATTACCAATGTTCCTTGTGCACATATAATTTTTACAAAAAAATTCCTATACATGTACTTTCTTTTTATATCAATTTGAAAATATTTAGACATATTTATTAAAATTGAATAAATGTACCCGTAATTAAAAATCAGATAATTTGATAAATAATTTTTAAAAATTTTGTTTTAAGCAGAGAAAAAATCTATGTATTATAATATGGAATCTTGATTTACTTTAAAAGCATACAACATAATACATTAGGCGATACATAGATTTCTTAATTATTAGTTGATACAGGGCGTCACTCTCACCTCACGAAAAGTAGTCAATTTGTTATCACAGGCCAACTTTACGTGCAGTTCAACTCAAAAAGAAAGCTTTGTAATAATGATAATTTATTTTCAGAGATTCGATGAATCTTGATGTTTTCAAGGTTCCTGAGTCAAAAAAAGAGGTTTAGGTTTTTAAAAAACGTATATCTGTGTGTATGTATGTAACCAAAATTTGTATCCACCATCACTCTTCAAGGAAAGCATATCACGCGCTGAAATGTTCCAGGCATATATACGTTTGAACTTAGAACTGATTAGATTTTAGAGCTGAATGAATAATATTAAACTCATTTTTTGGCAAAAATTTTTTTGTTGATTTATACCTTGAACTTGTCAAAAATATATACGTTTTCATAAAGTCTTTCGATTGCCATATCTTATTATAACTTTAAAGTTATCTTTGTAAAATAATAAAAAAATAGTAGTTTTAGAAAAAAATTTTAATCGAAAATTCTGTTTTGACTTTATATACTTTAAATTTTTATACTGCCAATACCTAATCGCTTGTACCTATTGAATTAATTATAGTATTAATTTATTAATTGCGAATTTCCATTATAGGATTCCTTAAATCGATTAATCAGGACCTGTCTTTGAGAAAGCATTCTGCTAAGGCAGTTAGCACCGGTTTTATTAATTGTTTTTGAAAACCAATTATACAACGTGAAAATTTTTAACTTGACATCAAATCTGTGTTGTCAGTGATTCAATGTTAAAACCCCGTATGCTAACAACGTAATTCAATTGAGGTTTGCTAATAAGTAGGGGTTGATAATGCAAAAATTAATACGGCCTATTAATTTTAAAAAATTTTCAATTAGATATATAGCGCGCAGAGTAAACAGTAAAAAAAGGTACACAACTTTTAGCAGTTAGTAAATATCGAGTCTTAATGGAAGCATATGTAAACAATATAAAAAGCATCTTTTTGACAAAATAAATAAAACGAAGAACTTTATTCTCTAAAAAATACCAGTATTCACCCTGTGGCGTAAAAGGCATTTATTGCATGTATGGAAAAAACAAATTTCTGGTTATTATTTCGAGAAAAATAGTGTTGATAAATTGAATTAAGACTGGCAAGCTTCTAGTATTAGGTAAAATTATCAACAAAATATTAGCTTTTAATCAGGATTAATCTGAACAAAAAGCCACATCACTTTTATGCTAAATTAAAAAGTACATTGCTTACGTGATCACTGATCACTTATAATTTAAAGTATATCTTAATAAATTTAGCAATAAGTTAATTAGTTTTTGACCACCAAAATAGTTTTGTGCTTAGAGGGTTAATGCGAAAATCAGATCCAAGTATTATTTACATCGCTTAAAAGTTAACAAGATCTCGCAAAACAACTTTTAGCGATACAAGTTTTCTAATTAGACTCCTTGTAGCTCAAAATATTTAAAGTGTTAGTTTTTAGAAAATTGACTGAGAAATAAACTTTTTTATGAGCTGAAAGTTCCACTTTAATTTTATTATAACATCGTAGATCTTAAACTTTATTTTTACTGACTTTAGAGATGTAGATACAATTTTTGTTTTCTCTCAATAAGTTTTGTACTAAAATCAAGTAAAAAAACATTTTCTTTTCGAAAGCAGCATACTCAGCCAGGTCCACAAAAAAAACCTACAAGTATATTGTCACTTCCTATTATGAATAGAGTACTTACGCCATAGAAATGATTATGCCAGCCTAACAAGAAAAGAATTGATCGATCACCATTGTACTCCTCGCTCCGAGAAAATTCGAGATCTCGGATCCGGATAGCTATGCTACCTCCGCGATCGATAAATCCGTCTACACCTGAAAATCCCCGACATCATACACGATGTACCACGTCGATCCGCATACACGACCTCTTCTCTCTTTTTTTTTTCTTTCTAAACATCCATCCATCCAGCCTCTCATCCAGTCCCTTTCTTCCTGCGTTACAATTGCCGCCGCTGCTGGCTGCACCTCCCCCACCCATGGTCAATTCTTTTTTTTTCAACCTTTCTCCTTGCGTACACACGGCACGTCTTTCCGCGAGTTCTCGGTTCTCGCTGCAGCCTGCATGCAGTGCTGTGCTGTTACTGCCATGCTGCAGTCAGCGAAGCACGCGCGGGGCCGCGCGGCTCTTATCGCCGATCGCGCCTACTTTTCGGTCTCGCGACGAGGGAGTAGTATATATACGTATAGGTGTATATATATATATGTATATATATATCTATATATATATATATATCTATATATATACCTACAGCAGCAGCAGCAGCGAGCCATGCAACTGCAACACACAACGATCGATTGACGCGGCATTGTTGCTTTTTCTTTTAGCTCTCTTGCATTGTTCTCTCTCTCTCTCTCTCTCTCTCTCTCTCTCTCCTCTCCGCTTTTCGTATTATAACGCAGCGCACCCGATATTCAGCTTCGCCGGCAGCCAGGCTCCTTCCTTTCTTCCTTACGCGCGCGTGCATTATATATCCTGGAGCATAGCGGCGCGCGCGCGAGTTTCATTGACCGTTCTTCTTCGTCGATCGCGCGCGTCGGGTATCACAAAGGAAGCAGCACAACAGCGACGCGGAGACGACGACGACGACGACGAGGACGGAGACGACGATGGCAAAAAAGAGAAAAAAAAAGGGAACCGAAAGCGCGATGCTCGAACGAAGCAAAATCGAGGGTGGCGGCGGTGGTGGTGGTGAACTGTATATTACGATATCCCGTGTGCGGTGGCACGGGGGAGGGAGAAACTGTGGGGCTGAGTTGTGTAAGGCGAATATGTATTTTGAGCCCAAATGCTTGCACCGAGAGAACTGTATCGGAATGTTTTATGATATTGATATTGTCAGCATTTCCTGATAGGTATATATATATTTTAATTTTAATGTGAAATTGTAGGCGTATTACATTTTGACTTTTTAAGATTACAATGTTTCGTATCAGAAATGTTGCTACCTGCATGCATAATCATAAGCTAATTATTTTCATCAATATAGGAGGATGGGCGTACCAAACCGGATAATTCGACATTTGTGAAAATTGATTTTTAGGTATTTTCCCATCATAATACATTGGTGTCTTCACATTTATGGTGTTATGTTTTTATCTAAGCTCAATTCACGTTATTCAATTTAAATTAATTAAAAAATGTAGGGTTTTTTAAATTTTTTCTCAAATGGAAAGTAGAATTATCTGATTTTGTTCGGACATTCCACATATATTAAGCTATATCAATAGTGACTGTAAATACGCAATCAAAATGATTTAAAAATAAACGAAAGTTCAAATTAAGTCTGGTAGTATTTAAACTTTATTTAAAAAAAAGTATTTCACATGTTTCTTAGTTATATTATTTGGAAACTTTTGAACCCCCCTCCCCCCTTACACACACACATCATCACCTTGAAATTCACATATCTTGGCTCACCGTGGTATACGTATATCGTCTATTCAACAATATTTAATTTGTTCGAAACTGTAGTGGAATGAGTACATATACACATTTTGCACGCGCTCATAATCGTTTTCCACGTTTATAACAAATCAAATAATAATTTGAGTATGTATAGTAAATGTATTAAGGGGGTGCATCAGCCTGACTGTACCTACCGAATACCACCAACTCGAATTCACCGTAGCATTTGCAGAATACGCATCAGAATCGATTATCCATTTCAGAATCACTTTATTTTATGAAATTAAAGAGTCCATCAGTACAATTGTAAGGGAAATCGAAAAAATGTATGCGTGTCAACTCTATTAGAGTCAGTTGAGTTCGTATGTAACTTCACTCGTGTCGCAAAGTAGGTTATTATAATCAAAAGTAAATTATTTACTTTTTTACATTTTCCTTATAATTGGACTAATCCGCTCTTTAATTTCACAAAATAAAGCTATCCTGAAAAGGAAAATTGATTTTCATGTGTATTCTTAGAATGGGACAAGGAATTTGAGTTGATGGTATTCGGTCAGTACAGTGGGACTGATGCACCCCCTTAACACTTGAATGTCGAGACATATAAATCGTTGACTAAAAAACTTCTAAAAAGTATTTAGAAATGTGTTTCAGTTATTTATTAATGCTTTTTTACAATAAATATTTTTTCAATTTTTCAGTTTTCTCTACTCTATGCGGTTAAAGATTACTTAGGCCCCCATTGCAAGATCGGAAATAGTCCCCTTCAATCTGATAGACGTATTTATTTTGAAAAATTTTGAGTTTACGATATGAAAATTTAAGAAAAACAACAAAATTTGATGTGCCCTGGAAGGTATTAAAAAAAGTCCATCGAATTTACTTTTTAGTAGAGTAATGGGTTAATTATGATTAAGTAAAAATAATATTAAATCAATCGAAAATAGATAATTTAATATTCATTTGACAATCCTCACTTTAAATATAGCAATTTGTACTATAAATATGGTAATTTTCATAGAAAATCAATTATGGCCCCAATGTACAAACAGAAATAGCAATTTTTCTTACATAATTTCGCTCACTGTGGTCCTGAAAATAGTCCATTATAATATGACGTTGACTGGGATATTGAATTCTCAGTTTATTTAGACTTGTTGCTCGGGCATATTGAAGACACATATACTGAAAGCAACATCACAATCACAGAGCCTGTCAGTACGTCCAAGCGTGCTCACAAAATCCATTGCAGCTGCATATCGAGTGTCAACTAGGCGACACTGTGACGGGCCTAGCTTTTTGCGAGCAGGGCTATATCGAGCTTTCTTCGGGGAAAGGCAATAAACATGGGCCTGCCAAACTTTCCCAGGGCGAGCTTTACATCACGGAGTTCCTTCCTTGTCGAGAATCTCTACCGAGTTGATCGTGTATTTTAAGATGACGATATAATATGAAGCGTACAGTTTTTAAACAGCTTGAGTCACGAAAAGTTCTTTTTGACTGACATTAGTAAAGCTCGATTTGGTTTATTGAATTTCTCTAATTATAATTCGATATGTTCCCTAAGACGTTTTTAAGCTAAACTATCCTTTTTTAAATATACTCAATGTTATAGTCGTGGACTTCAGCTGATTTGAAAAATGAAAATTCACTATCGATAAGCTTACAAATTTAAGAAAAAAATTAATTGTATAAACTAAATGTTGTATTCCATGACAACAAAAGTAACTATTTCGTGCAAAAAGCTTCCAACTTTTATGAGTTATCTTTGTATAAAAATAATTTTAAAAAGTACTTTCTCATTAATAATTTTAAAATATTAAAATTTAATATAACTTATATATATAGTCATTTACCTTAGATAAATTTTGTATAAAGCTAAGTGTTATTGCATATAATTTTGAAACTGTTGAAGCCTAATTTTGAAGCTTTTTTACAAAATATACGATACATTTATATTGTTCATTTTAAACTTGACTTACTTGATTTCTTGTTTTTCGAAAATCCCGAGCGTCTGATAATACATATAGAAAATAATTTTAGATAAATAAGCAATAGAGTCAATTGACTTTGAGTGGTCATTATGTTACTATTGTTAGTATAGATCAACTATAAAATAGTAATCAGTTATGTATTGTATAAAGGTTCTTCAATTATCCTTGTTAGTGTATTCATTTATAAGCATCAATATCTCAAAACATGTACAATATTATTTAATACTGATTTGTAAAAAAATTAGCATTTCAATTTGTAACAATTTCATTTCATGATTTTCACACTACGTACTTGGTTATCTATATATTGCATGCTATTTTCGTTAGTATTTTAAAAAGTAACGTAATAGTTAAAAACCGCTAAAAAAATGAAATCGCAGCTATTTTATTATTAAAAACACTGCACAAGATACACTCAAAGGAAACTAATTCGAAATATAGAACCTTTTAATAAAACTAGTCGAAAATGCTAGTACTAGGTATCTAAATTATGTATGAAAAAATGCACATATTTATTTCCAACTGCTCTAAAGTTTATGTAGTGGAAATCTCACTCCGTGTAGATTTTCACTCCAAAAATTCTAAAGAAACCGTAAACCTGATGACCACGTACACGCTTAATCTGAAGGAGTGAAAGTCACTCATTCTAGCGTGAAATTTCACTATAATAGAGTGGAATTCCACTCTAATAGAGTGAGATTTCACTCCAGAATGAGTAACTTTCACTCCATCAGATTAAGCGTGTACGAAAACATTGAATTTAAAAAAATGACGTAATAATAATAAATAATGATCGATTTATAATTATGTACAGATACGTGAGGTCATTTCCAGGAGAATTCCAACGGATCTAGGACATACGGCGCAAAAATTGCGAAATAAAAAAAGCGTGCAAGTTAGCCCCATTCCTCCCTAAACACGCGCGAGCGCACTCGACATGCCTACAAGCATCCAGCAGACACGTACCTACACAAGTAGAGCCGCGCACACATACAGGAGAGCGAAAAACCTCCCTCCGCCGCGCGCAAGTTTGAAAAGACGCGCGACGGTGGCGCCGAGGCGCGACGGGGCAAGGAGTCGAGCCCCGCACCGGAGCTCCGCGTGCAGCGCGCAGCGCAGGAGCGGAGGCTCGCCCGCCAAACAACGGCATTCTGTCATAAGAGCGCGCGCCGCTCAGCCGGCTCTCCCGCATCGCTCCGCAAGAGCTCTCCGCCGTCCGTGTTTGTATACACTGTTGCGCTCTTCGTCTTGCGGAGCTCGAAAGTTTCAAACTGGAAGAGATTATCCGATTCGAGGATTTTGGGATTTTCGAGTGCATCGGGACGCAAAGTCGAGGAGAATTGCGAAGCGAAGTTTTAAGTCGAGTGTTTGTTTTGGAAGCGCGCGCGCTCGCACGACGGCTGAAGTTTAAATCACTGAGAATTCGGGAATCTAGAGGAGAAGGCAGAGGAACTCGAGTGTAATTGCGGGTGTTCCATGCAGTGCGCGAGTGTTTTCAAGGGGTTTCAACATTGTGCATTGACTTTGAAGTATATATGCGTGAGTTAGAACGATTTACGGCAGAATAGAAAACAATTTCGGAAGGAATGAAACTTTGAATTATTGTGCAGAAGGTGCGCAGCTTGAGAATATTATACGAGCGAAACAAAAACTGTTACGCACGAGTGAAAAGAGAATAGAACTGGAAGGTAAAGCGCATCGAGCGCGCAACTTTCGTGAATTAAGGAAAATTTATGACCAATCAATGCGCGATAAAGTAAAACCCGATCGCGAATGATTGAAAAGCCAGTGAAAGTATCCTGAAAATTTTGTGCGGCTTCGCGGGTGCGCGCAAGGAACGTGAGTATGCAGCGAATATAATGACCGAAAGTTATGATCCGTTGCGGCGCGCGTCTGCATAACTCACGATCCATCGAACGCAGCTGCAAATTCTTGGTGAAATCCTTCCACTTCGTCACTTCTAAACACCTCCTTGAAGGTGTTTTGTAAAGTAATTGCAAACTCGGTCCAGTGAGTAATCACCGACATCCTTAAACGCCAGACGACGAAAAAGGAAAAAGGTGTAAATAAACCGTTCTCATAGACTATTACACTTTGAAAGCCCAATCAACAGCGGTAAACGAGAAAGAAACCTCTCTCGAATAAAAGAAGAAAGGAACATAAGCAAAACCACGCTCTCTCTCTCTGTCTCTCTTTCTCGCGCGCGCACCGATATCGGTAAGTGCGAAAGATTACGTGCAGAAGAAAAAGAAAAAACTTGGCAAAGCCTAGTCTCGAGCAGCACAAGGAATTCCAATCGGCGGCGAGCGCGCTAAAATTTCCCACGAGCGTCGAAGCCGCAGCTTAAGTAGACGCCCGCCACCACCGCCGCAGCTCCAAAACAGAAGTAAACGCGAGCTGCTGCAATTGACCCGTGCGCGCGCGCGCGCGCAGTATAGTGGTGCAGTGCAGAAAACGCGCGCTGAATTAAAAGGAACTAACCACCGCTCGGGTGAAAGTACGCCGCTGCCTAGATCCGAATCTCGCGCTTGCAGTGCACGTGCACTGCACCGCGCAAGAAAATCAGGAATCAAAGGCCGCGCCTCTACTACCCAAGGGGCCACTCCCTCGCTTCTCTATATCCTTCTCTCTCTCTCTCTCTATCTCTTTCTCTCTGATCCCTTGTATCTATATACTCGCGCACTCGGCGTGCGCGAGCAAGAGGACGGAAAAAAGGGACGGTGTGACGATTAAGAAAGAAAAAAAAGGAGCAGAGCCGAGGATATCGCGCGAGATATATATATATATACATATATATTTACGAGGGCCGGGTTTGGAGAGAAAGAGATGATCGATCGGCGCTCGATCGTTGCCGATCGGCTTCGAAGCGTATAGAGATCGGAGATAGAGCATAACTCGAGAGTGTATAATACGCAGAGATCGAGGACTCGTTGTTAATCGGGCGGATAGAAGAGAGAGAGGAAGAGGGGGGCCTGCGATCGAAAGGAAGGATATTGTAGAAAGCGAAATCCGATCGCGTATCCTTATACGAGGATTTGGGACTCACGAGCCGTGGCGCGCGAAGTCATGGGGGATTCGTGTCGTGACGATAGGGAGAGTGAGAGACTTTGCCAATGAATGTGCACGTATAATATTGTGAGAAAATTAGCTTTATCCGAGATCTTAGAAGGGGGTCGTGGAGAAAAAAATTATCTCTCGCGTGTATGATACAAGGTAGACGCTGTAACGTTCTGTTTACACGCAGGGAAATTATCCGGAGTTGCGCTTACGCGCGGCGTTGAGTGCGCATGCGAGTAAGTAGTTGAGAAATCGGTCAAGAATACGCGGTGAGTCGAGTGCGCGAAAGCAGTAAATCTAATACCGCGAAGAAGCACATTAACGGCGCTCATAGCTTTTGTTCGCGATATTGGCAAAATTCATCGATTAACTCGCACGAGGAAGAAAAAGAAGCCCACAAGTGTTTGTCTCGAGCGAGCGGTAAATTTGAAATTATAATGTGCCAAAGTCATTGTCGCCGTGATCGATCATCACCGAGACCCCCAACGAGAGCGTCGCATCCAGCATGAGGCGTGAATAAATCTCCGGCTTCCCGTCCCATCCTCGCACACTCGCAAAAGCCAAAAACACACCTCCAGCCCAAGCAAAAAGAAAGATAAAAAGAAGCAATCATGGCACGCCTTGTCGAAAGGAGCCCGATCCTCTCGGTCCTGCTGCTCCTCCTGTGGCAGCTCTCCCTCGTCGCTTCGGCCGAGCAGCGGTTCGCCGAGACGCCGGCCCAGTACCAGGAGGTCTCCCAGGGCGACGACGTGAAGCTGCGCTGCCGCGTGCAGGACAAGCGGGGCCAGTGCATCTGGCAGAAGGACCGCAAGCCCGTGGGCGTGCACCCGGACAAGTACGAGTGGGCCGGGGGCAGGGACGGCGACTGCTCCCTGCTGGTCAAGCGGGCCAGCCTGGACTTCGACGACGGATTGTGGGAGTGCCAGGTGACGCCGGGAGACTTCACGCGCCAGGACGCGCTCACCTCGCTTCCGGCCAGGCTGCTCGTCCGAGGTATTATATACGTATACACATTTATACATCTTATATTCTTCTGGGCTTTCACGTGTGTCGCGTGTGCATGTGTGCGTGTGTGTGTGTGTGCATGCTTTGACGAGAAGATATCGCGTTATCGCCTTTGCGCCTCGCTGGCTCTGGGGCGTTGTTGCTTGCTTTGCTCGCGCGACTCGTCCTTCTTTTTTTTTAAGGCCTCTGTGTCTACTTCGTTGCTCGTTTACTCTTTTTCTTTTTTTTTATATTTCTTTCTTTTTCGCTCGGCGTGTGTCTTTTAGCTGAGGGAGGTACTTGTTTCTTGCCGCGCGAGACCGAGCGAGTGTTGACAATGTTGTCTGTGTGTAGACCTTTGTGTACCGTGTGCAGCGCGTGTATGTATAAGCTTTGATTGAGCAAGATTTTTATGCTGGGAGAAAACGGAGGAGTCGCGCTGCAAGGGAAGCCGGATGGGTATATATACACTCGTTTCAGAGACGGAAATCGCGTTATGAGATTTGTGTTTCTGGTTATAGATAACGATGGGACGGGGTTTTACGAAATGTTTGGGGAACACCTGACGTTTCTACACGAAATGCTCCGGACGAGGTGACTTATTTTTGTTATGGTGCAGTGTCACTTTTGATAGTTAATTTCAAATACAGCGCTTTTTGTTTATTAATGCATTCGCATTTGTATGTATATGCAATTTAATTATTATCGAAGCGTATTTGAAACTTTTGATGGTAGCGTGTCCAATCATAAAGGCTGCGAGGTAATAAAATAGTAAATTATTAAATTAAACTCTTTGAGTAGAAAATGTATTTCAACTTTGTAAATGTTTTTTAAAATCAAATAATTCTCTGAAAAATACGAATGAATGCTTTACACATTTTTACGGAAATGCAAAGTAAATATTATAGAAAAATAAATTATACAAACCTTGTCGACGATTTTTAATTACCGTATTCTCAAAAAGCAAACGTTGATTAAAACATTTTTTATTTAACAGTAAAATGTGTGTAGATTTCCAATGCACAATTTTTTTAAATGGTTGTAAAATCAACTAATTTACAGAAAAATACGGATGGATGAATCAATAAAACGTCATCAAAAATTTTAATTATCGACCTCTCAAATTAAGCAAACATTAATCAAAAAGTTGAATGTTTAATGGTGTATCGATTTCGAGCATCCAATTTTTACAATGAAAATTATTATTGAATTTCATTCAAATTAGAGCAGAGTCCACGCCGTTTGTAGTAGAGCATACGTACTCTAATTTTAACGCATTCCATCCTGTGAATAAAGGCGAGGTTAACAATGCCCATTTATACGAATGTATACACTTGGTGAGAGTAAACGCTAGTGATGCATTCTATTAGCTCTCCATTCAGAGCCGAAACTAAAAATGCAGTCAAACATTCTTTTTCGTATTAGAAATTCTATTCACCACAAAAATTAGTATTTACTTGTACGGTATCTATTAGAAAGTTACTAATCGATCATGCAACTAACGGTTAATGTCGGTTTATGTAGTTTAGGATCTGATTCACACTAAAATTGATTGGAAAATTATCAGAAAATTGGATCAAAATTGTTATTTGTAATAATCGGAGTGTACGTACTATCTACTACTTCTGTACTTACGAGACCTATAGGTAATATATTTACTCTTTACAAACGATTTAAGCGGTTAATTATCTATATGCAATTGTATTTAAAATCACATCGTGGAATGTGCAATATTTATATACACACGCATATACGCACGAGAGCTGCGAAGGTCTCGCTGATTCATACCATACACATTTTCAAATAGTTTATATCTCATAAATATTATACGCTTTCATAAATATCCGTTGAGTTCGTTCTTTAGCTCAGTTCCCACCGTCCCGAAGCGTCGCAAAAAAAAATTGCTTTCGCCGAACGAAGGCAACCTTTTATAAAATTAACGCAGGGTGTATCGGCGACGAAGCCTCTCTCGATACAAAAATGTTCCCGATACGTCAACCTACAAGCGACTTTTCGAGCGTGTAGTCCCCAGACCACGACTTTTCTGTTGGTTTTATTAGGGTCCCTCCTCCCCCTCTCTCTCTCTCCTCTTTTTTACTTGCTCGTCTCGTCGTCGCGGTCTTGTCGCGCGTTTGCTCGACACGCGGCTCGTCCCCTTTGTTCCTCGCCCGTGGAGAGCGAGTTTCGTTGTTTTTTCGTGTTCCTCGTCTCTCTCTCTCTCTCTCTCTCTTTTTTTTGTACTGTTTCTTCCTTCGTGTGGCGTATACGCTTTTTACTGCACGGGCGTGTATACAGCGAGCGCGCGATTTTCTTGGAGCGATAAGAGGAGCGAGGCGGCCGCGGCCGCGGCGCGACCGGCCCGGTGGGGTTTTGCTTAATTCCACGTGCAGTGACGAAATAGAGAAATTGGAAGATTTACTTAGGGAACGACGCGCAGAAAAGCTCTTTTTTTTGTTCGTTTCGCGTGTGTAGTGCCGTGTGCAGCGCGAGTGTCGAAAAAGGAAGTTTAACTGGAACGTGATTTGTATGTACCGTTTGTAAGGATTAAACTTATAGTGTATAAATTGCGTCACGTATAGCGCGAAAACCGCAACAGCGGTCTATGGTTTAATGTTGTGTTCCGTGAGCTTAAGCAAATTTAGTTATATTTTTTGTATCAAGTTTTTGTTAAAAAAGAATGTAAGTAGGTTCGGGTGTTTTAAATCGACCAATTTCTTTTATATTTTATTAACACTCTTGAATGTCCATATATATATGTTTATAATGTATACTACTTATATATATATATAAGTAGTATACATTATAAACATATATATATATATATATATATATATATATATATAAGTAGTATACATTATAAACATATACAAATTTTGAATCAACAATTCAATCAATTTTAATGTTTCAGGTCTTATTTTGTTTATTTGGATGTTTTTGCTTACAAATTGACCAAAAATAATGTATAAAATAATTTATAGCTGCTAAGAAATAGTTTATAGTTTTTAAACAAAACTTATATGAAGTTACGTAGTCTAATTAAACAATAAACTTTTTCTTAGCGCCCATAAATTATTTTAAAAGATATTTTCGGTCGATACGTAAAAAACATTTAAGGAAGTAAATAAAACCTCTATCATTAAAGTTCATGAGTACTGAAAAATATTTTACATTTTAAGTAACTTTTTTTCATTTAACATTAGTCGCATTGGGAACATCACAATTGTTAAAGAAGAAAAATGTATTACCATAATGTACAATACTACTTTTATATGTATAGAGTTATGGACAGTAATAAGCTTTAACAAAATGGAAAAAACTTGGTCCATTCAAAACACCTAACCTTCCTTAAATCATACATTCATAACAATGTTTGAGATCTACATGACTAAATATTTCTATCAATAGTACTAATAAAAAAGTTCAATTATAATAGCAAATATTCCTTTAATGAAAGAGAAGCACCCTGGTGGTAAATAATCTATAACTATGTAGATCTACCTAGTTTGCGATGGTAAATAATCGAGGGCCTCCATAACACTGTATAATTTTCTACCAGAACATTCTTGCACTTAATAAATATTTACTTCAAATTAAGTAAATAATTTTTTCAAGTAATTTTTTGATCAGCTTAATTATTATGTGACAATAGACATGATGTAGGTATATAACCAGTACATTGAATTATACTGATAAAAAGGAATCCTTATAGCTAAATAAATATAATTCGTTAACTAATAATGTTGCATTACGCTTATGTATAGTGTATGATATGTGTGAATAAATGTTATGGGTTCAGATCACGCACGCAGCAGATATAAAGTATATAGGGGTGTGAATTCAATGCTAAATCCTGAGAGCAAGCTGCGAGTCAGTTGGACCGAGAAGTATCAAACATAATGGAGTTGAAAGCTTTCTTCAACTACGTACATATACTCATATTACTTTAGTAAAGTTTTATATTCTTTGAAAAAGAGAAAATAAATGATTTTTCTTTTATATTAAAAACTACGTTTTATAAATGAATTGATTTACAAAAGTGAAAAAAGAAACAAAAATGTTTAAATTATTAGAATTCAAACGCCGTGATTTAAGAATTCAATACTGCCGATACGGGAATGTAAAATATACCTAGATAAAAAATCATTAACTAAACCTTGTTGAAAACAGTTTTAAAATATAAATACTGGTATTATTTATTAGAAGAAAATGTTATAATCTTCTTTTTTTATCGGTACTGTTAATCAAAACACCAATAAAAACTCTTTTCTTTTAAAATAATGGAAAATTATGGATGCTATTCCAACAATGGTTAATTATTAAATCAATCACAAGCTATTAAAAAGTTGCGTTAGACCTACTTTTTTACGTACCAATACATTTATTAAAAGTTTCGATTTTTCCAACAGTACATATCAGAATCAAATTTACTTTTCAGGGGCGCTTTATTTACGGAAAATACATACCTGAACATTTGAATTGTTAACAGAATAACAAATTAGCGTATTCATGAAATTTGATTAAATTTTCGATTCTGATAATAAATTGATATTTTAAGAAAAGTTTCTAATTAATATAAATTTTCTACACAATGACATATTAATTAAATAATAACACAATTGTATTGTATGTACAATACAAAAAAAGTTTTGATACCAAGTCTGTCCCCTATTAACTAGTTCTCTCGTATCTTAATAATAATTTATTTTTACCCTTTGCTTTACAGTAAAACAATTACGTCAGCTAATTTGAAATACGGTAAATTGCTTATTTCTTAAAAGTCTGCAACTGATCTCTTTGAAAATCCCTAATTAATCTTACATAACAGTTATGAAATCTGATTATACTTTCAACGCTTCAATATATATTCTTACAGTAAATAAATACTTCTCGGCGAATCCACACATTATTAAAATTTCCCTTTTCCCAAATATTATACTTTAATTGCCAATTGTCCCTGCACTGAATGAATCTCAATTCCGGTTCCGCAACTCTTCCTTAAACCCCCACTTACGAAATTAAACCGGGTATGAAAAAGGCACGCCATCGAAATATCATATTTCAATTTACGCACAGAACAAACGAACAATCGAAACTCCATCCTCGCGCGCGCGCTCGCAGAAAAGCGGGGGGCGAATCCCCGCGAGCGCCCTCGCGACAGAAATGAATTTTCCCATCACGATAATTGAAAAATTCACTTAACAAAAAAGCCTCGCGCGACAATACCGTCTGCGATCGCGCTCTGCGCGCGTCGACTCGATTCACCCATATAAGAGAGAGAGAGAGAGAGAGAGAGAGAGAGAGAGAGAGAGAGAAGAGAGGAACGCACCAGCGAGCGAGCTCAAGTTCCCCCCGCGCGCTCACAATGTAAACGGAGAAAATGCTGAATTATCATTTCCATAGTAGCTCGTCGACGAAACGAGCACCACCGCGCCGCACCGCAGGCAGAGTCCCACGGGGGGGTTGAAAAAAAGCCCGCGCGAGAGAACGAAGGAGAGAGAGAGAGAAAAAAAAGGAGGAGGCGGCGGCGGCAGGCGAAATGTAAATTCAAACGCGGGTAATTGTTTAATGCGCCTCGCGCCTATATATACCCGCAGCCGCGTATATAGCGCAGGTAGAGGCATATAGTAGAAACCGAAAGAAGAGGGTATATACGAGTATATGAGAGGAGCGAGGAGAAAAAAAGAGCCTTTCCGCGTCAAAAGGCACGCTGAAAAATGCGCTCGCGCACGGCCGCGCTCACGTTCGAATGGACTTTTCCCTCATGGGAAAAAGTGTGCGCGCGTGCGAGCAAGCTCCGCGAGTTTTCACCGTGTGTACGTGTATGCGTGCGTACGTACGTATAGCGCGCGAGTGTGTATTCCAACAGAGAGTCGCGCTAATTACGAGCCGGCGCTATTCATTGTCTAAACGACCCTACCCTTCATTACCATCGGGGATTTAATGTTAATGGCCCGTCGTTTTGCCAGCGCGAGCTCGCGCGCTTTACACCGAGCGCGGCGCATTATACGAGCGCACGTTGCTTGAGCTCTATACCTAGCTCTCTAGCTCTAGTTCAGTCTGTGTGCGCGTGTGTGTGTGTGTGTGTGTGTATTCGTAAGGATCGTAAGCGCGAGTAGCAGCTCGAGTGAGATGAAGCGTGCGCGTGTGTAGGTGTATAGGTTATATAGAGAGGGAAGATAAAGCGGCGTCGAAGTGGAAGTGCTGGAAGCCTTTTCGGCGGCTCCGATGGAAAGTTAAGCCTTAAGCTGAATTATATTGCCCTTAATGGGGCCTAGAGATTTCTTCTTTTCCACGCGACTCTGGAATGCACTCTCTTGTCTATTATATTCGGCCGTTTTCGTTGCGGGGCTCTGCATGACTGTATCTGCTCTGCATGCGTGTGTATGTGTGTAATGGCATTCGGTGCGCGCGTTTGCATTCTCTTTTTCTGCCTTTTATGTTTTCGCTGTGTTTGTCTCTTTCTCTTTCTCTCTCGCTCCCGGGCGGAGGAAAAAGTTTATTGGGGAAAAGTCCTGTACTTTGTATGCACTTACGGTATATTATACTTAAAGTTTACGCACGCCGAGGATAATTCCTTCTCAGGGGGAATCTCTTTTTTGTTGGTTTGCGAGATGAGTAAGAGTCTCGCGTATGAATTTTTAGGTGCGCATTTCGCTCAGAGGTAATTATTTTAACGTTTCCGTATGTGCATTGCCGCGTCGCACTGATCATTAAAGCTGTACGATTCAAATTAATGGCTTATTTTGAAAAGAGCTCTCTAAAAGTCGATACTGTCGAGTGTTTGCGTAATGAACTTTTATTGACATGTAGTAAATGAGTTTTCGTTTCATTAATCCGTCTGTTCAAAGAAATTTCTTCAAACACGTGACACTTTTAAAAAGTGGCAACATTACTCGTTGGGTTCATCTTTATAATACGTTTTTTCCCAGTAAACGTCTTATCCAATTTTCCTCAGGCGTCTCAAGTATTCACTAAAAAAGAAATGACATGCATTCTGTAGAATGCGTTACTCAAATTACAGTATTATGCCTAGACTAACACGCACAAAGATGTGCGCATTAATAAAATACCCACACAAATTTCTCGAAAAACTCGATGTTAATTTCGGCATTTCCATAGCCTTTTAACACTCTCAACGTACCTAAAGGACCTCTCCACACAGCGACGCTAACCACCTGAAAAAAATTATTTATTAGATCATTACTTTTCTTTTCAAAACCCCACACAAAAGCGCGAACATATTCCAAATGCACAAAACGCGCGCGCGACGTCGTCTCAATATAAATTCCCGCAAGCGCTGCTCTCCGTTACGCTTTTCCACGGCTGTCCGATGTTATACATCCGAACCTAAAGCGTTCTCCTTTTGCTCTCCTAAGGTAGCTTAACCAAATAAAAGGCCGAGAAAGAGAGAAAGAGTGAGAGAGAGAGAGAGAGAGAGAGAGAGAGATAAAGAGAGAGACGCATCGAATGCAGGCGCGGGCATTGTGCGCCCCACGCGAGACGGACCAAGAGTCGCGCATTGATGTGTTCTCTGTTGTGTTGCTTTTGTCGGAGCGACGAGCATTCTCCCAGACTAAAAGCGTTTTTGTATACGGCGTGTATGCACTGTAGTGATATGACCACTGCATATGGAGAATGCATGGTGACCTGCGAGAGAGAGACAGAGAGAGAGAGAGAGAGAGTGAGAGAGAGGGGGCGAGGGAGAGATATGACTCGAATTTCTTAGCTCTCCGCTACGTTATGCAGAGTTGTGGCTGCGAGTGACAGTCCATTTCGGGGGGTTCATTTGAACTTTGATTAGCATGAAATAGCAAGATTTGTTATCTAACCCTTTGGGATTTAATGGCACTTCGTTGATACATTTAAGCTTGGAGTTCACTTTTTCATAAGTTGGAATGATTCAGTTATTTAAGTACCTAATAATGATTTGAATAAAACTAAAATTTCTTTTTAATAACTCTGGATGTTGATTTTTTACACTCGAAATAATAGAATAAAAGAACTATTAAAATTTATTCTCACTTTCAAACATAAAATATTTAGGTTTAATTTCTTACAATAAATTTAAATTTAATAAAATCCGATATTTTATTTGGGGCGGTCGATGGCTCTAATAATAAACGCGTGCGTCTCTTAAGGCTGCCACAGCTCAAGGGTCGTGGGTTCGAATCCCAGTCAGTCCGAATTTTTCGGGCACAAATAAAATATTTTTCCTGATTTGTCGGTGGCGGAGATCAGACTTGCAACCCACATCTTGGTAAGGGCAGTAATGCCCGTACATATGTATTAAAAAAATCATTATATGGATTACATCGTAAAAGAGGATAACTTTGCCCGCACATTTTAAAATAATAACAGGTATAAAATTTTTCTTGCCAGTGCTTCATTTAAAATTTGAGTAGCAATCTGTCACCTATAAAACTTCATAAGAAATAGGATTAAACCCGGCAGCAAAAAATACCCAGCATTGTAAATCGAAATAAGACTTATAAATGCTTATATAGGCTTAGATTTATTTATATAATCTGTAAAAAGTCTCAATTAACCTTGGAAACACCATAAAGTATATTTTCTTTACTCTTGTATGACTTATATTATACTTTGCATCGTTAATATGGCCATTTCATGTTAAATATTTGATTCAGATTTTAGGTCTAGCTAATCATAAATTATTAAAATTTTCAGCATATATAAATCTGCCCATAAAGATTATTTGCAATGACTCAATTGCGTAGCATACCTATAAACTTGAAAATATTTTATAAACAATTTATTGAAGACAAATTGGTTACAATTAATGTTCACTTCAATACTAGATTTCCTTCTATAATGAACAATCAACTTCAGTATAACAACGTATTATATTGATCTAGGAATTCATTATCTATTGAACCAGTAATTTCATTAGTATAACAATATTTAAAGTACATGCTAGAAAAGAAAACTGCTGTCTAATGCTAATCTATTCTATAGTTCTTTAATACTAGTATTCTTTTTAAACCTTATGTATTAAAGCTTACACTATCATTCAAAATAAGTAATAAATAAATAAATGAATAGATAAATCAGTAAATTGTTAAATATAAATTAAATTGATTCTCTACTTATAAAAGGAACTATTTTCATTATTAATAACGTTTCCAGATTACTAAAAATAATGGCCTTAACACTTAGCACTAAAATCAATAATAAGATTCAACAAGCTCCTTCTAAACAGCTTGCATGTCTAATATTGAAAATTTGATGATGGATATCTTAGTTATGCGATAGGCAATCCTCTTTAAATCTTAAGTACATGTAAATTATATTTTTATCTTTAACTTTGAAGAGATGTTCAACTCTACAAAGCTATCTTATGTCTGTAAGTCACGTTTACTTTGAGCGCAGGTGGAGGGATTCGACAGACTCTAAAGTAGACATTTAATCTATCCAGTTGCATCAAACTATCCAATATAGGCCTAAAAGTACTATTATAATTCTAGCAAGCTGCTTACATCCTGCCGAACAATCATTATACCATTAGAAATGTATACATATTATGTTGATAGCAGATTTTAAATTTTGAACATTCTAAAAAAATACGAATTACTGGTACAGAGCATTAAATTTAAATAATTTTGATTAAAATGTACAACTCTAAAAAGCCTCTATAACGTTACTTATCTGACAATGATAATAATCAATGTGGTATAATAATAATTATCAGCTACTAAAATTCACAAAGTTTCACTTTACCTAGTTATCCTGTGAAAAAGATGCTTCATTATACAATGCACTATTGAATAAAACGAACGTCAAAAATATTATAAATTTCACAAATGTACGTGTCCCTGCATGCGATAGGGTAGACAAAAAAAAGTCGTTTTACCCAAGCATATACACAAATACCTGAATCCTTCTGTTACAGTGAAACCGAGAACGCCGCAGCTGGAGTACGCCGGTGCGGTGCTGACCAACAGGCTGACCCTACGCGAGGGACAGGAAGCTACGATATCCTGCGTGTCCAGATACGGCAACCCGCCGGCCCTCATAAAATGGTAATTATATTATTACGGCCTTTTAACAAATCTCTGTGCATTATACAGCCGGCGACCGTTTTCCTCGAAATTCTCATTTTGCCTGCTAGCGCGGAGCTCTCAAAGGATCGCTGTCCACTATTATACCAGGCTCCATGCTCGCGTATTAGCGTTCGACCTGCGGTAGTTTTGTTTTGCCTATATGCGCGCACACGCAGGAATGCAGTAGTCATGATTTTTTACGTTCATTCGCGCGCGCGCGCGCAAGAAACAGAGAGAGAGAGAGAGAGAAAGAGCAGAAGCACACACAGGATTCCCTCGAAGCTATGCTCTTTACTCGCTTTTAACGGCGCGCGCGCGCAGAGGGAGTTTTATCGCTTTATGGCTTGATTTTTTTTATAACTCGGCGTTAATACATGCATGAAAGTGGAACGTACCCTAATAAAAATAGTGCGCGCTTTTTTTTACATAAAAATCGCACGCGCGCGCCGTAACCCGGTGCTTTTAGAGTTTCGTTTTCTTCGTTACCTTTATATAATAAATCTCCGTGTGCTTTAGCCAAGGAAAAATATCTACATAACTGCCAATAAAACTTTTATTGTCAAATCACTGGTTATATTCGGACTATAAATGGTTATAGTTGGCTACCGAGAAACCTGCTGGGTGTTGTAAATAAATTTGTTTTTGGTAAACAATTTATTTTGTAATTAATTATTTTAATTTATGTTTTCACTTTAATGTCGCGTAGAAGCTTTGAAACAGAAAACAGATGATGAATGTTTTAGTTTCAAATTAGTGCACTAAATGCGTTAATCGATAAGGACTTATGTTTCATGTTGAACACGATACGAACTATTCGTTATGCCTAATGAACACAAATTTATACGTTCCACGCCCAAATGCAACCGTACCCTACTGCCACCCGATATAAGTCTAATAAATGTTCGGAGTTCAACGGCGTAACGACAATACTAAAATATTAGATCTAATTATCTGTAACAGAAGCCGTTTGCTATTCATATAATAATTTATGAATCATTAGATAACGAAACTCATTGTAAAACTCACTGTACTTTATGAAAAGTAATAATATTTCATTTATTAATCAAAGAATGATAGGTTATTTATTTTTAATGAACAATACATAGTATCATATATATAAAAATTAGAAAGCTGTAAAAGTCATTGATCCGATTGTTATTAATAATTTATGAAACATTATATATTGAAACTCACCGTAAATGCATTTGAAGATTTTCGTTTTTTTAAGAAAGATTTTCGTTAAAATCACCATTTGCGAATTACTTATAACGTTGCTGATATAACGTTGTCCTACACTTTTTACCTGGTTTCCTACAAAACAAATTCAACTATCGGCAAAAAGTGCCGTCATAACCCGTTGATTCACGTAGTTCCCGAGTCTATACCTTTTAAAACAAACGCTTATACCATCGCGGAGAGTCGCGCGGGCGCACAAAAAGAGTCTCCGCGAGTGCCGTGCGCGATCGATTCTCTCCACTCTCTTTTCCCATCCGTCAATGACCAAAGATTAAGATTATAAAAGAAAAAAAAACGTCAAGCGCGCCGAACGCGCGCGAGAGAGCGAGCATTTAAAATCGACATCCACATCCCGCGCGACACAACTGCAAACCTCTATCTCTCTCTTTCTCTCATTGCGACATTGAACGCAAGTATTATACAGCAGCAGCCGCAGGAGCGATTATCTCTATCCTGGCGCAGTATATACGCATTTAAAGAGCCTAATTTCCTCGCTCGCGATATATATATATATATACATCCAGATCATTTTCGCTCGTTACACAAACCGACATACGTGCAGAGCGCACGGATCATTTATTCATGAAAATATCCCTCTGTCTTACTTGGGCCCCGCGCAGCGACCGAGAGATCATCGATCACGTACTATATATACGAGCGCGCGCGAGTCAAGCTCCGCCGCGGCCGCAGAGGGGGCCCTTGAACGAAAATAAACGATCGTACACGTCCATTAGTGCGCGGAGCGCTCGCTGATTGCACGTGGCTCGAGTGCCTCTCTCTCGCTCTCGAAGAAGACAATCGGAAAAAATCTGCCTCAATTAGCCCCATAATTAAGCCGCACGTCGGGACCACCGTATGGCTCTGCACCACCGGCGTATAATAGTTTTCACCAAAACCCCCCTCCCGCACGCCCATAACTCATTCCGCACAACTCGGCTCGAGCTACACAGCAATAGGAGAGCAAGAGAGAGAGAGAGAGAAACAGAATCCAAGAGAGAAAAGAGAGCAAAACGTCGCCTCTCTCACCGAGAGTATACACATAACAGAGCGGCGGAGCCACGGAGAGCGCAGAGAGCAATATATATACGCCTTGGTGCTCCAAATGAAAATAATGACTCCTCGATGGACGGACGGACGGACGGACGGACTGACTGACTGCTGGCTCCGCGGCGCTCTTGCCGGGCCGGCCGGCTTCGCGTAATTTTCCCCGTGTGTGCATGTGTGCGAGCCCCGCGCAGTACTGTATATATATATATATATATATATAGGTACATATACGTGCGCACTCGCGATTGCAAAGAGTCCGCATGGGCCGTACGTCCCGTACCCCATACTCACGAACCGTAAGAGAGAAGAGAGAGAGAGAGAACGAAAGAGAGCGCAAGAGGCCGGAACGTCGCCTTTGTGGCAGGCAGCAGCAGCAGCGCGGAGCGGCTACGAGGAAAAAGGACCGAGTGTGGTATATACCTATACGCTCTTTCTCTCCTTCCTAGGTGCTCGAGTTCGACTTTTCTCTTTGCGCTCGCGAGTGTATATAAGAGGTAGAAGCAGAGAGAGAGCGAGAGAGAGAGGATAAATGCCGTATGTACGGTGCACGAGAGGCGCGCGGACTCTCTCTCTCTCTCTCTCTCTCTCTCGTAGTCTTCTCTCCTTTTAGTTTCACGGTCTGGCGGGCTCTGACCGCGCCTTATCTAAGCTCGCCTTAGAGAATAATTGAGGAGGTAGTCCCGGGGCTTTAACGACCACGTCGCCGCTGCAGCCAGTGGAGACTCCTTGATTCAAGTCAATGTATCGAATGAATTAAACGACGCGCTCTTGTCATTATGCAGGACGATTTCTTTTTTTTTTCTTTCTCTCTTTCTTTTTTGTTTCTTCCTTTATTTGTCTTTCTTTTCTTTGCCTCGCCCCCTCTCGCTCGCTAGTTCAAGAGAGAAAGAGTGCGGCTCACCGTCTTCTCATTCTTATCGAGGATGGACCCTTTTCTCCGCGTCTCTCCTCTCTTTCTCTGCACGGCTGTGTACAGGCTCTCTTTTTACCGTCTTCGTGTATATATACGCTTCGTGCCCTTAGTAGTTGTTCCACGGAGCGCGCTGATGAATGGCTTTTGTCGCATTGTTGTAGGGGGAGGAAAAGTGTGTAATTTTTGAGCTGGCAAAGTCGGCGTCGCGTCAAATTTGAAATTGTAATGGTTGCGCGAGCTTTTGGGGATTACACATACAGCGTGTGGACCTGGCATTCGTCAAGCGAAACGATTTTTGAGCTTTGTATAGTACGGTCACGTACAATTTTTAAGAGCATTGTTGGCTTGTTGCGAGAGACGTGGTTTCTTTAGAGACAAGAGAGTTGCAATTTTGGTTCTTTTGAAATTTGTTGTTTCTAAAAACTTTTATAAAAACGTTGAATTAAAAATTGTAATGTACACTTGGCGTTAATAATGTATCTCGTCGAATTTGGTTGAATGTTTTGAGATCTTCCAATGATGTTGGTGACAACGAGCATACAATCCAATAAATTTGCAGCATTTCAAGGAAATTCATACGCAGATTCGACCGGATATTTTTAACGTCGAGCGTATACTTGCTGAAGGTATGCATGATGAGGCATTATTTTGCTGAAAAATACAAATGTTTTCAATCTATATAATTGCATTATTCGTGTATTACTTTCAATCGTGTAATTGATTATTAACGCAATAAAAGCTTCGCTCGAATCAAACAACGAGAACAAACCATTAAATATTTATTTCCATCGAAACATTTAAAAATGAATTTCAAAAAAATTAAACCAAACCATTTATGAACATTTCTTCCGTAATTGCATATTTTTATTTCTATTTTCATCGACATCAACGGTTAATGCTCGAGCTTTTCCCATTTCATCGTGAGAGATACAGCCCTGAAGTGGATCTTCCGCGTAGTCGAAATATTAAAAATGACGAATTCCAGCGCAAAAAAAAAACCTGCAACGCTTCGCGCGGCGCGCGCAATTATGCCTTAATTAAAAAAAAATACTTGCAAAACCTGCGCGAACATTACTTACAAAAAAAAAAAGACATAATATCACAGCGTTTTAAAAAATAAAATTTCCCATTCAAATTTAATGAATGCCGTCCGCTCGTGTCTCTATTCATTTTTTTCCAGCACCGCCTCTTTTTCTCGCGAATCTCCATATAATACACTTCATTCACTTACACATCGCGGTACACACATTTTTACGTCTTTCCCTCAGCCCACGTTAATATACCACGCACACGGGCGCGCCAGTACATATACACTTTCCGTGATGTCGACGTGCAGGGGGGGGGGGAGGCAATGTCGTATTATGCGCATTTGACGAGCGCGGAGCGCGGCAGCGGCATTTCGGCCGGGATTCCTATTTAGTTCCGGCAGAGGAGTATATACATGTATATATCCTCCTCTCGCTCGCTCTTCGTTTTCAGCTCGTAATTGGTCGCGCGCGCGCCTCCACCTTCTTTATTTTCCTCGCTCATTTAGCCTGGCAGTCAGTGGCAGTGCTCTTACACAGAGAGCGAGCGCGCGCGCGCCTCTGCCCTTCGGACTTCCTGAAAGCGCGCTCGTACAATTTCGCTGTTTATGCTTTCGTAATCTTCTCACTTGCAGGGCAGCTTCTCTCCTCTCCTGCCTTCTTCTTCTTCTTCTTCCTCTTCCTTTTTTTTCCTCTCTTTCTCTCGCTGCCGCCTTCTTGCCCCTTGCTTCGTTTCTTTTTGTCTATATCGCTGGGTGCCGGCCGTGCCCCTTACGGGATTTGTTACGGCGAGGCCGAAGAGCAGTGCAGGCATCGAAGATGGAAACTGTCTTACGGGGAGCGCGCGCGCGTTTTGCGGGGAAAAAAAATGCGCGCCTCTCGCCGTTTCGCGAAGCGCGGTTTATAACAAAACGACTTTGCACGCGATTCCGCTGTAAACGCCGCGCCGTAGAGTTTTATGACTTTTGCGCTGCAGCAGTCGTCAATCTCTTTCTCTCTTTATGAAGCACTCGAGTTGTGTTCTGCATTTTTTTCTTTTTGTTGCGTCTCGAATATCGGAGTTTTTCGCTTTTAAACTTTCGAGAGTCTCGCGGCGAGCAAAAAGGAGCGAAAATAATTTAGGGCGCTTTCTTCGGAAGCGTTAACCGATTTTCGTAGATTGCAGTGTGTAACGGATCTCTAACAAATTGTGTTTAAGACTTTTTACTCGAATGCAGCGAATATTCTGAAACTTATATTTTGCCTTCTGAACAATTAAACCGCAGCATTTTGAAATTGTAAATATAAGTTATACCGGCATCTTACACAAATTAGAGCTTCTAACAATGGAACGTTTTATTATTGTTACTATAGGTTTATAGGTGCTGACGAGATCGAACCCATGCGCGAGCAAACTAACGCTACCGAAGTCGATAATCCAAAGACTTGGGCAGCACACAGTCTCCTTCGCGTTCATGGAAGCAGAGACAATCACAATAAACCTATAAGATGCCTAACCATGCATCCAACCAGTGCGCTTCCCGAAGTCACAGAATCACTATTTGACATTCACTGTAAGTATTCTGAAATTAAGATTTCTTTTTTCGGATTGATAAATATTTTAAATACTATAGACAAACCAATCATGCTCTTTTATTATACATATAATGTTACATATTATTATATCCTCTTCTCGTTATATTTATCTAAAATACAAAGCATATCGTTAAAAAAGTGCTGAATCATTTTAACATGAAAATTTGAATAGCGGCTTACTGTTTTTACATTATATATCCGAGTACATGTCAGTTTAATTATCAATTTCTTCCAAATAAATCTGAAAATAATGTTTGTACCAACGTAAAAGCTTAAACAACTAACATCCCGTAGAACTGCACCATGTGCAAACATTTACATTCATTATAACGAGCTTGTTAAATCCCATTTCTACATACATTTTTATTCATTAAAATCAACTGCACTTACACTCCCTCGCAGCAATACACATCTATACACACACAGCGCGCGTTTTTTAATTAGCAATGAAACGAAGGAGATTTAATTGTCCCCCGCGGCTCTCGCCCTCGCCTTTCCACGAAAGCAAACAATCAAATGCAGTCGATCGTCGTAAATCCAGCGTTTCGCGTCCTCTTCGAATTTCCCACAGACTCGCCGGAGGTGAAGCTGGAGACGAGTCCGCGCATGCTGGTCTCGGCCCTCGAGGACTCCTCGAGCTTCGTCAGTCTGCGCTGCGTCTCCGACTCGAATCCTGCAGCGAGCATCAAGTGGTTCAAGGACAGCGCGCCGATAATGGTGTCGAACGGCAACGTCATGCCGATAGGCTACAATCGCACCCTGCCCAACAACACGATCGTCGAGTCGGAGGTGCGCTTCGAGCCGATAAAGCGCGAGGACGCGGGACTCTACAGCTGCCGGGCGGTCAACGTCATAGGCGAGAGCGCACCCGCCAACTACAGGCTCGACGTGCAATGTGAGTTTCCTTTTTTCTTATGCCTTCTTCCAGTGGAATTGGCTCTTTAGCGATATCTCGACTTACGGAAAATCAATGCTAAAAAGTAATTACAGAAGACTTGAAATTAATCAAAATTATTTATTGTACGGAGGCTTAAATGTAACTATGATTTTACTCACGAAAATAACTACGTATTATAAAGGTTTAATCACTTTATTGTTAGTGTTTAATTTGAGTTATTACGCTGCACTTCATTAGTGCACTGACACTGCTTATCAGTGTATTATCATTATAATTCTAGGATTTTTACTGTTTGTTTATTTCATTTTTAATATTTAAACCGTACATTTTCGCAGATAAAATTAGTACCATTAATTATAAATTATATTGTCTATTTGTATAACTCTTATTTCCGCACACGCTGACGATATACTATCGAACTGCACATGTGCAGATTTTGTATAGGTTGTTCTGTATAGTTAAGCATTCAGTGATTCTATAATAAGATTAATTAAATTCATAATAAAATTTACTAAAAATAAAATCAGTAAAATCAATTACATTTACAGATTTTGTAGTGAAAATTATTGAAGAACCAGTGAAAATATGGATCACTGTGAAAATCAATAAAAATTTCACTGAGTCACATTTAGACAGAAGGATTTTATCGAACCATGTCTAGTATATTGTTATAAAGTAAAAACAAATTTGTCTGTCGCTTGGTATATCTAACTCCGAAATGCGTTTGATAAACAAATGAAATGGTGCTTAGACTTCAGTTACAATGTGAGTTATCGCCGTAGTTGCAGCTGGAATGAATTGTCGTTACGTCCGCATCTTTTATTATATACGCGCGCTTGCTTTCTTTTATCTTTCTTTGTCTTTTGGCCCTTTCCTCTCTCGCGCTAGTTAGACCCCTCAGCTTAATCTTCTTATTCATAATTCAAGCGCAGCCCAATGAACTGTCATTGTCATGTAGAAATGGTAATTCCATTTGAACTTTTCCGACGTAATTGCATCGGCGCGGCGGCGACGTCTCCCACGAGTTGAAAGCATATTTCTTTGATTGGATTAGGGGAGCTTGCATTTACAATTGTTGTTTTATGCGCTTTTTAGGGCCATTTTAAATGTCCATTAATTTAATGTCGTTAATAAACTACATGTATAGTGTATATAATTTTATAGCATCTAAACGATGGATACGTTAAAAAGTATAAAATATGGTTATTTAAATACTTCTTAATGCGCCATAATAGTATAAAAGTACATAAAAAGACTGATGTTTTATAAAAAACAAAGTCCTTAATTAAAAATTTTTTGAAGAGCAAGAAAAATAAAATTCACGGATTATGAATATCTCGGTAGCGTTATTCTTTTAGAGAAAAGATAACGAGTAATTAGCATCGGTTAATGTAACTGTGGTCTTTTCTTTCAGAACCCGTTAGAACTTTGTAAAGAGAAAAATCGTGATAAGCGCGGACATCCTTTTATATTTTGAAGTGCCATATAATTATATAGAACTAGAAAGAATAACTGATAAAAATTGTTCTAGATGTTAAAACGTTAAGCTATCAAACCCATTAATTTAAATAGTACAATGTTATAATAAAATTCTTAAATATGCACTATTTTTTTATAAATGAAATCAACATGCCCTAAAATGTAGAAGTTTTTAAGAAATAATTATACTCAAGTGACCCTCACTTATTGTTAGAGTGCTTCACAAACACGTTCACGCGATTTTATAAGGCTTAGCACTTCATTATAGTATAATATTACAGCATCTGCTATTTTAACATCAATATCATAAAGTATAACATAACATGATTATAATATTAATGTATAATAATTATTTTGCCATATAATTTATGTCATAGAAAAAAGGCCCCTATAATCATATTTTTAAAAATTCAATCTCTACGAACATTTAGATATATTGATAATAAATAATTGCTGAAGTTATTACGGCATTATATTAAAAATATTTTTTTCTGTATATCGTTTAAAATAATTTTAACATTTTTTGTGACAAATCGTTCGCACAAAATGTAATCTAATCATTTGCAGGGCACGGCTTTTCTTACTACTGTTTATAACGCGTCAAAATTAGTATTTCCATAAACAAGTGTAGCTGTATACCCCGGCATTCTTATCAAAACATATAATGCACGATAATTATAATAATTACTATAAAAATTAAGTAACGTCGCGTGCTTACACCTTGCAACGTATCTTTATCAACGGTATACTGTATCACGCACGGCTACAAGCACGGATAATTTAAAAGTTTTAAGTGCAAAATCACTTGTTCTTATACGTGCACTAAGAGTATTATCTACTCAAGAATCCTGCAAAATAACAAAAAAAAAATCATACTAGCGCATTGTTTATAAGTATTAAAAGTATTCTTATAAAACGTGCAAAAACAAAACTTATTAAATAATCAAAGAATATTAACAATTCTCAGTTCAGCTATAATGTAGTTTTAAACATTTAGTCGATACAAATTTTATTTTACATATACAACTTACCTATATATCTACACATATTAATACTGCTTGAATGATACAATCCAGAATTTTTCTCATAGTTTCTATTTGACTCCTGCTCGGTGCTAGATTCAGCTAGTATTTCAAGTTGTTGAATAGATTTCAGAATCCTTCCTTAGTTTACCATCCTGATATTTCTGAAAATTTCTCCATTGCAGCGTCTTTACGTCTGCTAGTGTGCAATAGATTATATACATCTACCTATTTTCTATTGATGCCCATTTTATCTTTCCACTTCGATTTTCAGTTTTCTTAGTATACTATTCTATTTTTGTACTATATTCTTCCATATTTTAAAGTTTTTGCAGTGACTGGACTTTTCAAATCTATTCTAGTCTTTTATATATTTTACTAACATTTAAATTTTATAATTCTTTCTAAAGTTACCCGCCAATACAAGTAAGAAATATTTTTGGAAATTGATATAGCACGTTACATCTATTTATATAATCCATTTAAAGTATGCAATAATTGTACACTAAGGGAAATTATAAATTAGTAAGATTAACTAAATTTAAACTAAATATATAATGAGAGTATTTGATAAAAGAATTTTTTATTGTTAAAATGGCTATCTTATTAAGGGAACGTCGGAGTCCTATAGCTTGTACCCATTACCGATATTATCGATTTTTTGTTTTATGTAGTCAATTTTTCCTTTAACGCAATTTTACGAACGTACGCACATTTAAGTGATAAATAGATTATGCGTACGTTCGCAATATTTGAAAATCTCATATATTCACTGAATAAAACGAAAAACTTTAATGTCGATATCCGGCATCCCCTTAAGCACTGTAAGATACAATAATAATTAAATAGTATTGGCTAAATTGATATCTAATCTTCATGTCCGATTGTCTATTCTCTAAATATTCTAATATGATAATGTCAGTCAAGTGGCTGTTTTTTCATATTCATGAAGTGGAATTTCACTCCAAAAGTGTCAAAGCATAGTCTCTAGAGTGAGATTATCAATTCAATCATTTCAGTCTATTCAACTAATTTATTTACTAGATCCCCTAGGCCCTAATCATTCTCATTTTGTCGCAACGACCAAAATTTAGTGAAAGAAACAATAATAATAATTAAAATTACCCAAGTAATTCATTAAACGTGAATAATCAAGTGACTACGCCACTGTCTTCGCTATAATTTCACAGAAACCCCATACATTAAAAATGACGCCCGTCAAACAAACATTAACCCCTCCGTTCCCCTTTCTCTGTTCCCCCGCACCTTCGCAGACGGTCCGAAGCCGCGCTCGGCGAGCGACTCCTCCGAGCACATCATGCACGAGCCCAGCGTGGACGTGATCGAGGAGACGACGTCCCTGGGCTCGAACATCGAGCCCTTCGAGTGCCCCGACTTCGAGGCCAATCCACCGCCCCAGTATCGCTGGCTGCACCAGCGGGGCGGCAACACCGACACCATCGACAATCGGGCCAGCGGCCAGACGCCCAACGGCGGCCGCCGACTGCGCCTTGAGAACGTCGGCTGGGCCGACGAGGGCGAGTACCGCTGCGTCGCCTACAACGTGATCAACGGCGTGAGGCGCGAGATGCCGAGCGACCTGCGCTTCGTCCTGCACGTCATAGGACCCCCGGAGATACAAGCCAGGCCCTCGGCCGAGACCGAGGACGGCATGTACGAGTCGATCGGCTGGGCCGGCGAGCCGGTGCACAGGCTGAAGTCGAGGTTCTGCTCGAGGCCACCGCCCAGGATCGTCGCCTGGCAGTGGGGCAGCTCGCACATCAGGGCCGGTGAGTTTGGATTTGTCGTGGCTTTGTGGTGTTCTTTTCCATTTTTTTTATAGTTTTTGCTTTAGTTTCTTTGACTTTCTTTTGCGTATTTAACTGAAGGTGTTGGTAGCATTAGGAATGCTGTTTAATGAAGCAATCGATGTGTGTGAAATTATGAAAGATTCAATTTGAATAATAAAGTCAGACATTTTTCTTGGCATATGTTTTCGCGTAATTTAAACATCACTTTAATTTTATAATGTATAATATTATTATTTTGTCTTTACAAATTGCATATTACATGATATTTATCGATATAATTTTTATTCATTTATTGTTATTCATATTCCCTGGTAGAAACGTTGACGAGTTTTTTTTCGACTAAAAGTATTTATCGGCTAAATCGCGTACTAGGTAGGATAACCATGGTGGGGTCATATTGGGTGCTGGAGCCATATTCGGTACAGTTACCTTAAGTATGTATATATGTTTAATGCTTTATATCCGCATAAAATCTAAACGGCTTCATCATTTCACGAGTGACACTCGGTATATGGCGTCACGTAAAGTTTAATATAAAGAACTCCAGATTGGATCCAAATTTTTAAAACGCAATTCAAACACGTCGACGGCGTTCTTCTTTCTAGTCATTTTTTCACAGTAGACGATTTTATTCGTAACATTACTTCCCTGAATTCATTTTTAAGGAAATACACCTATACGATGGTGCATATAAACAGATATTAATATACTATGAATGTATTCGTATTATTGGCAGGTTATTATAGCATAATATAACATTATTAAAAGTTAATTTCTAATACTCTAAAAGTATATTAGCCCTCTCAAGATCATTTTATATAGTTTGATATAGCTTTTGAAACAATATAGAGTCATAAGTATCTAGCACGAAAGGTATTTCAATGTGAGACATGACTTTCAAAAAATATTTCAGTCTATCTCGGAACCTATTGATTGATTTATAGCTCTAAAAAAGTTGTTCAATTCACGGTCATGTAATACCAGGTCCAACAACGAATATGTGTCAGCTTTATCTTATTGTCATCGGAATTTTTAACATGTCATTTAAGTTGTAATTTAATTATATTTTCAAGTACAAATTGCGTACGAAATAAGTTACGCTATACGCAATGCAGTCTAAACGATACTTCTAAGTGAAAGTTTACTTGAAATATAATAATATAAAATAAATGTTTATTATAAATATATGGGTTCATATTAAATGATTTATTTTGTTTAGAAAATTGGAATAGTACTCCTATTATAGATCCATATAAAACCAGATAGTATCTGATCGATTGATTAAGTAAAACATTTTCTTACAAATTTCCAATTAGATTTATTAAGCGCCTTTGGCAAATCCTTTACTATCAAGCGTGAGAAAGATAGAAAGATCAAGCAGGATACGTAGGTATTATGTAAATGAACTATACTCACAGATATTTATAATGTGAAAATGGCTTTCAGTTTATTGCAATTCTAATAATTTACTATACGGTGATACATGTGCACTGTGTAATATAAAGCTATGTTATTATAACGTTAAAATAATTATATGACTGACCGTTCTATTTTATACTGCTACTCTATATAAACGCATATGCTGAAGTTATATTTTACTATTTCCTTTATCGTATGCATAATTTTATACAGATCTAGTGAATACTGCGATATATTATTATCGTTTACTGTCTTTATATTATAATGGAAATATTCTTTATTCAAATTATTTATATGAATAAATTATTTAAATTTGAACATTCATATTCATTTTTATAAAAAGATATCTTTACAAAGCTGTCAGTGCCTTGTGCAGACGTAAATGATAGATACATTTTTTTAACTTTCCTAAATATTCGGCTTACCGGAAACCGATATAAATCCACTTTTTCAAAAATTGAATTCGTACCGGATTTTATGTGCGTTCAAATGGTTCTTTTTTATATGAAAATGACAGGAGTTTTCAAAACAAAGATAAAAATAACATAGTGCATAAGTAACTTCAAACTATTCCATTAAAGTTTATACCCTAAATATCGACTTAGAAATTGCTTATAAAGTTGTTATTAATTTTATAAAAGATTTTTGAATAATTCTTAACGTAATATTGTTTTATATATAATGTTTTATATATAATATTGACCAATTACGTATATAGCTTTAAAAATCATGGAAAAACGTAGAAAGTTCATTTTTGTATGCACCTTACGTTCATAAAATTTGTGGAAAATGTTTGAAATCATCTGTAGCATCAATAAAGTTATTTACTTTATGACCAACACATGTTCTATATAAAGTTTCAATATTTCGTCCAGATGCGTTATAGCGATAACGTGATATCTGTTCCTAAAGTAACGACTTGAGTCTGCTTAACTCAAAACTTTGGTAAAAATCTTTTCAAGAAGCAAAATATATTTTCACGGTTTCATACTGTGATAATAGGCATACTTCTAATTACAAAATCTCTCGTGTCTCAATTTATCGCGTACATATTCAGTTTCAATATTAAAACATCATTATACCAAAAATCCAAACTATGGACACATTAGGTACGTCATTTTGCTACGAAGCCATGCATATATCTTACAAAATCTACATTTACCTCACTTCTATTTTGTTATTCCGCATTGGCCCTCGTAATATTGAATTCACTAACAAACATACAATCGGCGTGAATCCAATGAAAAGCCAATTGAAAAGAGCATTCAACACAACCTCTAGTCAACCTTCCTCAATACACAATACCCTCTAATCCAGCAAAGCAGCATACCTATATCTATAATAAATGTCGCGTGCACCCCATCCAGGTGAGAGCGTGAGCCCGAAGTACGAGGCCCTCCCTCTGGAGCCGATCATCGAGAACAAGATGGTGACCAACTGCTACTGGGCCAAGCTCGAGATCCGGGACCTGCAGCGCGAGGACGCGCGCCTCTACACCCTCGTCGTGGAGAGCGAGAAGGGCCGCGACTCGACGAACCTGCGCCTGATCGTGCGCGACCCGACCGAGCTGAGGATCATCGCGGCCGCGGGGGCGGTCGGCCTCCTCGTCCTCCTCCTGCTCTTCTCCGTGGGCGTGTACTCCCTGGTGCGCTCGAGGCGCAAGCACCGCGAGTACAGGCACGAGGAGGAGGAGGAGGGCAGCATCTCGGCGGAGGCTTACTACGGGGCGGCCCAGCCGCCCGCGCAGCAGAACGGTGCCTCGGCGACGACGACCACGACGGCCAGCGCGAACGCGACCACGACCATCGAGAGGAACGGACAGATCAAGGCTAGTCTGGATCATCAGCACGCGGTAATGATTATTCTTTGGATTTTTTGGCTCATTTCTCATTCTTTTTTCGGGGGGTTGATGAGACAAAATTCTTCCAAGTTTAACGATTATTATATTTCTGGAATGTGCTTACCTAGCACAACAAATTAATACTTGAGATAAACCTATAAATAAAATATCAAAATTATCTTGATCTCCTTTAAGTTTTCTATATGTTGGAAACAGAATAATAATTTTTGTTCACTTTGGATAATATATATATATGTGTTAAATCCAAAAAATTAGTATGCATTTACACAATCGAAATATTATGCATCAAATCTAGCTAATGTTGTATGCTTTATGCTAACGTTTTGCTTACAATTCAGCTATCTCATATTATGGAGTTATATCCGTATAGTAGTCAACCACCGCTATAGACTGTTAATTTGATTAATTTATGTATATTTAACTTCTTATCAATCTCAATCAGAATTCTTTTGAACAAATTTACACCCCGTAAATACTATCGAGTAAAATTAAATTTTAAAAAATGATGATATTGATATAGTAGTTGACCGCATACATTTTATAGGTTATTATATATTATAAACCCTACGAACATTGTAAAAATACTTAGATTAGATGTCGAACATTTATAATAAAACAAAGAATGAAACGGAACTGAGTGATCGATCGAAATAAGAGACGGTAATGGCTGTCAATTACCTACGGCGGTCGAGTACTAATGTTGTTTTACCCTACTTCTTTCAAAAAAGTTTTTCACGTTTTTCTGAAAACGCCATTATCGGGACTTGGCGATTGTTTTACACCTCAACGCCTCGATAATTTAAAGACAGTCACTGTTATCTAGAGCAGGTTTTATTATCCACTCTATACTTTTCTGTAACAAAATGGTTATTGTAAATTATTTTCTTGCAAAACGTGAAATATCCATTCAAATGAATAAGTCAAAATTCTTATTAAATGAAAAAAAGTCACATTCAAGTAGATAATATAACTCAGCTCTTGCCCCCTCCCTTCAAGCAAATAAACAACAACATTCCAAAGTCAAAACTAATAATACCCCCGTTCCCCCTCCGTGAATCCCCAGCAGCAGCAGCAGCATCAGCAGCAGCATCAGCAGCAGCAGCTCCAGCAGCAGCTCCAGCACCAGCTCCACCAGAACAGCTTGAAGGGGGTGATGGTGGGCGGCATCGGCGGCGGCTACGCTAGAAAACCGAGCATCATCGGCGGCGGCGGTGGCGTCGGCGTCGAGGGGGGCCTGGCCGTGATGTACGATTACGATCAGATCGCCTGCAAGTCGAGGACGGCCATGAGCCCGGAGGCGCTCAAGGTGCGCCGCGCGCCCGCCGTGCTCCAGCCGCCGACGATCGTCTGATACCAGGAGGGCAGATTCGCCGTTTTTTACGGCGCGGAAGCCGAGGAAGAGCAGCAGCAGCAGCAGCAGCAGCAGCCGGGCCGGCCCTCTAGTCCCTTATACGCCGCAACGATGGAATTCGTTGATTAGTCGGTATATTGCGCGCGCACGAAGGGCTATATGAGCCTCCTTCGCTTCGGGAGCGACAGGTCTGCTGCGGCGGGTGCTCGCTTTTCCTCTTTTGTTTTCTCTCCTTGTCTTTTGTGAGTTGCTTCGGTGAACGACTGCTGCGGCGCTTCCTCGAGGTGTGACAGAGCTGTGAGGCGTCTTTCTTTCTCTTTTCGCTGGAGTTCGCTATCGCGTGGATTTAGAGGAAAAAGCGTTTTGTGTTTGTAATTTCAATTTTTTGGATCGGAAGAGGTCTTGCTCGTTGGATGTGTTGAGGGTGGAACGGTGAGTTTTATGCTCATGTGTCCGTGAGCAAGGCGTGTTAATTTCACGTAAAAGGACAATCAGTGTAGTACGGGAATTAACTGTATGCGTTATCGTCACTCTATGATACTTGTATATAGCGTTTATTTCTGTGTAATTTTATTAGCTTTAAGAGTATATATTAATATATTAATACGTGGTAAAAATATTATTTAGATTTTATTTGTATCAACGATAATGATGAGAAATTGAGGTTTATTGAAAGTTTAAGACTTTTAATTAGAACTTAAGAATTTCTGATTTCAAACTCTGTGAGTCTATACCTAAAGACTAAAACTGCATGAGAATTGCTAAAGTGTTCAAATATCATTGTAATAGTCATATTATCCTATAATAGCAATTTTCAAACTGCTACGACAAAATATACGAAAAAGAAAATTCATGAATTTTACCATACAAAGGTATACTATATAATCTAATAGAACATGAAATAAAAACATTACTGTTAAGATATCGAATTCGTACCGATGATAAATACACCTACCATAACGAAAGTTTCGTTCGTGAACTTTTCGTTGTGATAACAAAATAAAAACAATTGTTGTTCAAGAATCTTTCTTAATGGACGGTCTAGCGCGCGAGCGTTGAATACGTAAGAACGCTCACGGTCCGGAAAGAGGTTCACGCGGAGTTTCGTTTTATGACTCCTTATCGAGATTCAAGACTCGTTTTTGGAAAACTTTTAACGTAGAATAAACATAAAAGTATTTTATGTCTGAATTATCATTCTCGGAGTGCGAGCAATAAAAATTTCACTTATTTTTTTTTTTTATACCGCTCGAGAAAAATTGTTCATTTAACGTGAAAGACAAATTCTATAGGTTCCTTTTTTAAACAACTTGACTTTTTGACTTTATAAATAATTTATGAGTCAAAGTACAATAGATTTTCTTATAAACGAAATTCAGTTACACAGTAAATGTTATGTTGTTTATGAAATGCATATTTATTTTAAATATGCTTATATTGTTAAATATGTACACAGTTTAAATGAGAAGAAAATTTATTTTACCAAAATTATTTTATTAATTAATATGTAAGCTTTAATTTATCTATTCAAATAGTCGTTAAATAATTAATCGATAAATATATTTAAATGTAAGTTATTGCTTATTCAAAATTATCAAACTAATTGTAATAAATTTTTAAATATAGTTAAAATAACTTTCTTATTTTTTCAACAGGATATGTAAGAAAAACTTCCCAAAGAGATAATTAACTTAAGATTAAAACACTGTATTGAGATTAAGACTTGTTAATAAAACAATTTCATATTCATTTGTTTATATATTCTCTTTATTAAATACTAGTGCGTTTATTCTTATAATTATTTTATATTTTAATTTAAAGTAATAAATAGTTATAACAAGGGATGATTTTTATGCGCGTACTTAAAAATATATATACAGTTTACGATTAAACATTGCAACGAATGCAAAAATGTGCAGCATGATTTAAGTATGTATCTTATTTATTTATTATAAGGAATTGTTGTATTTTTGACTGATACCCGAAAATAAAACAATATTAATCACAGAACTGGTTTGTGTATTTTAAAATCATAATACATTTTTGTGAGTTTTAATAAACTTATATTTTACGATTAATACTTTTTTTTAATTTTTCATTCCTGTGTCACAATCTCCTCAAAATAAAAAAATTGTTTCAAAATAATTAATTGTTATAAGAAAATTTACAAAAGTAATTTTGTATTTCATAATAAGATTTTTTTCGAATAAACTTTATCATCATTCGAAAGTACGTTATAAAATATATAATAATTTGATGTCAGACCAATCAGATGTTGAGAAAGTTGATGGTACAACAAAAAAGTATTCGCTAATATAAAATATACACTTTTGAACTGTTAATAATTTATTAACAATATTGTTGTTTTTCATTAGTTATCGCAAATAATAAAATCAGAAATACCTAATAGTTTTGTGTACACTCGTCATGGTAAATCTGATTGAATGCGTATCTAATTTTTTAAAATCCTCAGGTTATACCGAAAAAGTGCGTTCGATCCAATAAAATCCAATGAAATTGCAGTACCTAGGTATATGTATTTCAAAATAATTCAAACGCATTCGACCATCAGACCAGATGTTTTCCACGTTGAGTTATGTACCTATAGGACGATCAATTATTGGTACATACAATTACATTCTATTTAAAAAAACTCAACAAAACAAAACAAAACTAAACTAACAAAACAAACTACAGTATAGAAATGTAGAAAAATATACTGACTCTGTTGATAATATAACTTGTTACCTACATATAATAAAAGCCTAAAATAAATCAGCTGGTATAGCAGACTACTGACATCTGGTTTCTGTAGAACTAACTCACAAACCACTGTATAGCCATGTGCCAGGAAAACATCTTATCGAAGAAACCGACAACATGACAAGTGTTCAATTTCTCAACGCATCATATGGAAAGTTGTCAATTTAAAACAAATTTATCTAAAAATACTCAGTTTTTATTGTTTAAATCTTAATATAAGTACTTTATAAACAAAATGACTTACTTAAGCTCGTGGGAAGAGTTCGAGAAATGTGCAGAAAGGTTATATTTGCAAGATCCAATGAAGGTAGATATAGTCGACGAGCTTCTAACTTAATCATAAATGAATTTTATAAAAATATAATATTTTGATCCAGGCACGATATACGATGAAATACTGCCACCAAAAAGGTGTTCTTTGCCTAAAGTTTACTGACGATCGAACGGTAAGGATTAATATAATACTTTCCTAACCTCATTTTCTGTCAACATTTTCAAGAAAGCTTTGAATAAATTATTAAATGCATATTTTTTAATAATTATCTCTGTAAAAAAGAATTTTATTCTTATGTACTACTACACTATCATTGTTAGGAATGTTTGATTACAGCAAATTACAGAACGGCCATTACTTATTTGTTCGTTTCAGAGTTTTATTTATTTAAAAAGTAAAATAATGAATGTACAATTAATAATTCAAATCATTTTTTTTAGTGCCTACAATACAAGACTGAAATCGCTCAAGATGTAAAAAAAATGGAGAAATTTATAAAGAATTTAATGCGACATATGGCATCAAAGGACAATTAGAGCGATAACGAATATTTCTAGGACATTACGATTATCAACTTTTTGTGCAATGAAAAGTTGTATTTTGTGGTATAGCCTTTTACAGTCAATCAAGGTGTAAAATTTACACTTTGTAAAGGCAAACTTAATGTGTGCATTTGAACTATGGCACTGGGAATTTTCTGCAATTCATTTTGGCCGAATCTAGCATTGTTGATGCAATGCTTTAAAATATAACATATAATGAACATTCTTTTTTGTAATTATCGAATTATAAAATATTTTAATAACTATTGATATTTAAGAAAAATCTGCTGATCTTTCATTATCATGTAAGTCTTACCCATTCACCTTGCTTATTTATCTTATTGTTATTATTTTTGATAATCTATTGATATTTGTTTCCATATAAGTTTGATTATTGTAGACTGCATGAAGTTCGTAATTTGGTTTAAATTCTTTTTTAAAAGTCTTTATTTACTAATAATTTATCAATTCTAAGTATGATATACAAATTAATATAAATAAAACGCACATAAGTTCAATATATATTTTTAATTTTTACAGCAAAAAGTTAATAAATTTAGAGAAACATGTTACATTCTAAACTATATTTGACCAAGAAATTGAAAGCTTATAAAACAACTTTTTATATACAAATTTTTGTATAAATATGTACGAAGACTGATTAAAAAGGAAGCCATTAATAATAATGATAAATAAATAATAAACTTGCAAATAAAAATATTCTAATTTAATAATTATTTGAACCTATTCACGGAACCTACAGTGATAAAAGATATACAGAAAAAATAAAGAATTAGGATATAGTGTTAATAGGATAGTCTTAATTACTGTATTATATTATGTATATAGAAATTTATTATTATATTTTAATAATAGTCAGTTTTGTGGGAGTATAGACTTTTTTTATTTAATCGAGGTGTAAAAATTTTCACTTCGAAAAGGAATATACAATATGTGCACTTGAGATCCAGCGGCAGATATAAATCATCCTCTGTAATTTACTTTGGTCTAGTCCGACGTCTTCGGGTTAATGTACTGCAACAAAAAGCATTTTTAACATTATAAATATTACAGTTTATACAATTTTTCTTATAGACTGTAGTAGCAACAGTTAGTCTAGATAAAAGTAAATTCCTATTTTATCGGCCTCAGTCGGTAAGTCACATTACCTCTCTGAGGAAGACATATTTAATATATTTACAAAAATACTTTTAAGTATATTTAAATACTGAATTTTAAAACATCAAGATAATTTGGCCATAAATAATTCATTTTAATTAACTTTTATATTCTGTTAAATATATATTTTTTAAACTTTTATACAAAATTGAAATAAATTTTTACAATGTAAATTCAAATTGGTATCCAAAAATTTAAATAATACTTACGATATAATTGGCTGAAGGACAGCATCTAGCGTCGCATCGCCTTGAGGATAATCCTGCTTGGAAGTATCGCAAGGAAGTTTATAATATCCGTCTTCGTCTAATTGCCTTTGCGTCTATGCCAAAGAAAATTTACTTTACTAAAATTTCTTTTTATATTTTAAATATTAATTAATGTCTAAAAAAGTGACTCGATTACAGCTAAAATAGTTTCTCAGTCGGTAATTTTTTTGATTTCCCACAAAGAAATAGTATCACTGAGATCAATTATGCAGCAAAAATGGTTATTTATACATCGGGGACATACTCGATTTCATATAAAAACTACTGTATTCATATTAGTAATAACAGGAAGTATGTACAATTCTTGTTAAGCTGTACTCTTAGTTAGTATGAAAAACATAAGCTAATTTATTATCCTTTTTGAATTTTCCAAAATTGCTAAATTTATGTATACTGAAGTTATAGCTTGACAAGGGTTATATATATATATATATATATATATATATATATATATATATATATATATATATATATATATATATATATATATCTATGGCGTCAGTCCGTTAAAACATAAACCGTTAAAGTCGCTGATCGAAGTGACGACGCAGATCGAGTCCATATCATCAATTTTGAAAATATCAGAAAATATTAAGTAAATTTTATCTATATATGATTTTAATCATTTTTCTTGAAAATCGAGTCTAATATAATGTGCCATTAGTTACAAATTCATATTCTTCCCTATTGCACAATGAATACCTATTAGAGTTTAATATGAATAAGGCAATTTATTCTATAAATATGGTCATTTTAGTAAAAAATCAAGTATGTCAATGTACTAACAAAAAAGAGTCAAGAGTTCTTATTACTGACACCCTACCTTTATTCGATGACACTCCGATATTTTTTGAATAATATTGAAAAAATATTTCGTACATATTTTAGAAACTTTATATTAAACAATAATTTATATTGGAAACTGCAAAAAAAATTATCGAGGTGTCAGTGAATAGGGACAGGGTATCACTAATTTAAGAGTGGCCGAACAAAAACGAATAATTCCACATAAGATAAAAATTGATTTTCTGTTATTCTTTATAGAAATTTATTGTGTCCTATCTCTTTCCGATGCTATTTTGAACCTACACTCAGAATTAAACTATTAAAATGTACCTAAAGATTATTCCACTTAAGGGGGCAGGCCTGGATTAAACTCCAAAAAAAAATTCTTTTATGAGTCCAGAAAACTTTTTATGTTGAAAAGCAATCATTCTGAAAATTTGTATGTTATCAATACTTAATAATATCTTAAATCTTGATCCTACACGTCACAATAAATCACACACAATTCTAGGTGACATGATAAACGAAAATTTCTTTCCCGACGGTTATTCGACTCTTTTTAACATGTCTTACAAAACGAGCTGAGCACTTTTTCGGTAAATTTTTTTATTGTTCTTTTTCGTATATATAATGAATTTTTCTTAAATGTTAAAGAATTCTTTTTTAAATGTTAAAATTTTTTTTTCAAAATCGATTGAATCTCCGAGAAAAAATAATATAATTTTTTTAGAAAAAGTGCTTTGCTCATTTTGTAATATATGTCTAAAGGAGTCGAATAGCCGTCGAAAAGAAATTTTCGTTCATCATGTCTCCTAGAATCGTGTGAGGAACCAAGTTCCTTTAATAAATACGGTATTGAAAATAATGATTTATTGCGACGTGAGGGATCAAGATTCTGAGATTTTACAACGGTAAAATTTAAGATATTATCGTGTATTGATATCATAAAAATTTTGAAAATGCTTGCTTTTAAACATAAAAAGTTTTCTAAGCTCATAAAAAAAATCTCTTTTTGAGTTTAACCCGCACCTGCCCCCTTAAACTAACAGAAAATGATAGAAATAAAAAACCGTGGAATTGACCGTTTTCGTTCCGCCGATCCGCAATTATACCACCTGCTCCCCCGGTAATCTTTTCCCTTGCGATTTTTCTCTACGAGTACAAAAACAAAGAGCCAAGAAAAGAAGAAATAGAAGCGTACGGCGCGTGTGAGCTTGGCGCTGTCGGCCGAGCTCGAGCAGCAGCTGGAAAAGTCCTGCGTGGTGCTCTCCCCGAGGCCGCTGTCCAGCGCAGCGTTATTATTGCAGTTGCTGCTGCTGCTTGAGTGCAGCCTGCAGGCGCTGCCACCGCGCGCCATCCCGTGCAGCGACGAGGACGAGGACGACTCCTTCCTCGAGGAGTTGTAAAGCAGGTCGTGCCTGCTGCCACCGTGCTGCTGCTGCTGCTGCTGCTGCTGCTGCTGCTGCTGCTGATGATGATGATGACGAGGAGGAGGAGGAGTCATGGGCTCGACGCGGCTGCTCGCGCGCGCCAGCACGGCGAAGCTATTCGTCGTCGTGCTCTCGTGGCACTGATAGACAGTCCTGCGGTCTCTCTTCACCGAGAAGCCGACAGCTCTGAAAGTATTCGATAATTTGTCCGACTCGTATCTCGGTAGTTATGGGCCGGCCGTTCGTCTTGTTGTGGGTATAGAATGCTAGGTGACTGGGTGCTTTCTCGGGAGATACCGCACAATGAGACTCCGAAAGTTCGGCGATGCTTTGGCCTTTTTTTGTTGCCGGGTTACGTTTTTTTAATGCTCCTGCTCTTGAGGATAAGGGCTACCGTTATAATTCGGTGATAACAAAGAACTCATTGAGGTTTTTAAATCGGTTCTTATAAGTTAATTTTGTTTCTTAGCAAAGAATTTATTTCTTAATGAAATCTCTCTGCATTTTTATATACCTATATTTAAAATAATTTTTAGCGCAATTGATAAATTCTTCTCTTTACTTTAAGAGAGCAAAGTTGTTTTTCTTTTCATCTTTTCGCGCGAAAAAAGTACTTTCACCCGTTTATAATTAATTTTTGGTAGGTAACCTTTATCCTCAACTACAAAGCCCATCAGTACTTACATACTAATCTAAATATTCAACAAGTACAGTTTGAATAACAATATCTTGCTTTCAATGCATTCTGTAAAATTTTCATACTTTTTTAAAATACTTGAGACTACTATAGGTTTTCTAGATATTATCAAACTATAATGTAGCTCTTTTTAATAATTAAGGCGTTATACACCTTGGTAACTAAAGTATCATTTCTCAGTTACAATTATTTCTTTATAACCACTTTACTATATTATAAGACATAGAATTTAAATTAATTCTAAAATATTTACTAAGCTGCTTATTGCATTTACATAAAAAACATAATTAGTACCGCTCAACATTTATCATATTTATAAAATCCATTTGCCACTATTGTTTGAAAAAGTAAAGCTTTAGAAAAGAACACAAATATTTTATGTATAAAGTAATTATACACCGAATTATTGAGGGGCACTACATACATTTTTTATATTATTTAAAAAGAATATTAACGTTTTTACTAACTACACAGAAGATATTCGAATATATCATAATAAATAAGAAAATGAAAATCCAAAATATTGTAAAAAGTAGTCTGTTACAACACCACTTAATAATATTAAAATACAACATTAATCACAGAAATGGTAAACTACCCACTCTAATTCTAAAGTAGAGTTAATACACAAAAGTAAAAAATTTTTAACAGTAATTTTTAACTACAGTGTAATATTGATATTGAACATCTAATAAATTAACCAATAAAAAAACATTTCCAAGTAATAACTTATGAAACCTTCGCCACTAATTTTCAAACATTACAAAATCGATCAAAGATCTCGATGGATCGACGTAAGCAAAGCAATAAAATAAAATTTCATACTAAATGAATAGCAGCGGAGATTTCATATGCGGCGCTCGTTTACTTTTGATGTGTAATTAAACCGTATCCAGGATAGCCAATAAATTGATAAAAAATAAATACACAAGTGCGTTGTGTGCCTGTTATGGCTTTATCATCAAGTGATTTATTTGGGGACTTGTGTAAATGATTATATCATGCTTTTCAAATAAATAAACTGAAGAATCACATGCTTGAGACCAAAGTAATACATACATGCTCGTACACGTTTTTTTCCATAAAAAATGTGAAAAAAGTAAAAATATTAATAAAAAGTAACATTACAACTAAAATAAAAGTTAAAAGGCATGCACATTTTTTCACTCTTGTAAGTAAAATTTGTTCTAGCGCTCAAAATAACTCTTAATAACAATTAGCACCAAGTTTCACTTTTCTAATCGTTAAATTAAAAAATAGTATTTATTAAAATTATTTCTGAGCAGAGACCAGGATTTTACTTACGACATTGATAAAAATATGTCTACTCCAAAAAATTGCTTTAAAGAATAATTATAAAAATAATTGATATTTTGATATTGAGACAGCACCAAGTTAAGAACCTACCGCGAGTAGCAATATTTTTATCAAAGCACTGAGGAGTCACTCGCAAGTCACACGACAATGTTCGTCCGTAGCATATATCATCGTAAAATCTACCGACACACAAATAAGAAGAAAAACGAACAACCGCGCAACATTCCGTTCCAAGACAAACTAAAAGAAAAAAATAAGAAAAAAAAGAATAAAATAAAGAAAAAAAGAAGTGAGCGTCTCTCTTTCCCAAGTAAAAACGGATTACATGTAATTAGATGTAATTGTATTTACAATTTTTTACCGTCGTATGTAGTCATACGTGATCACATGTAACTAAACAAAAAAAATTTATTCATGTTTGAGATGTACTTATATGGATATTATAATTGTGTACCTTGAAATATATTAATACATTGTTAGATTCATACCAACAGTATGTAATCATGAGGAATCAGAGCGTATGTTAACTATACATATTTACATTTTTTAAATGTAAATTATATAACGAAAAATTTGTATATGTCCATTTAACGTTAGTTTCAAGTTTTTAGTTGACATACACTCTAATATAATTACATATTATTGCATGCAAATATATTTAAAAATACACAATTATATATAATTGCAAATAAAAAAACTTGTAAAAAAATATACGTTTAGTTACAGTGGCACCCACGAATTTAAGGACACTGTCAAATATTATTTTTAAAGGCATGTATTTATCGTTATCATTAAATTAAAAATCTTTTTATATTCTGTAAAATACTGTCGGAAATGTATTTTTATATTGATCCTAAAAGAATTATATTATTTAAATGGCAATTTCTGTCTTTTAAGTTTGTAAATATTATTGAACTATCTTTCATCCCCTTGAACATAATAAAAAAATAAAATTCCAACAGTACTTTAAAGAAGGTAAAAGCACCTTCAATTCTTTTTTCCAACATTGTAGGCTCTCAAAATGTGTAGGCTCTCAAAAATAACGATAAATACGCACCTTTGAATATAAAATTTCCAACATTTGTAGGCTCTCAAAAATAACGATAAATACGCACCTTTGAATATAAAATTAGACTACGTCCTCAAATTCCTGAACGCCACTGTACACAAACCAATTACACACAATTACACGTAAACCATTTTATACCGGGTTATCACTCCCACAATAATAAAAAAAGAAGAGTTATCAAACAATGACTACGGATCCCGTGTCATCCTCCAGGTTCGGAGAATGACTGTTTTGGAGCTTGCAGGCCGTCTTGAGATCATCGTACCTAGCCGCCGACGAGGCGGCGTCCACCGCCTCGTCCAGGCGCGAGTTGCTGTTCGCATGCTGCTGCTGGTGCTGCTGGTGCTGCGTGGGTGCCACCGTCGCGCAGTAAGCGGGCGGCAGACCGTGCTGCTGCTGCTGCATCGGGTGCTGCTGATACTGCGGCGGCAGTTGCTGGTAGTGGTGATTGTGCTGTTGCTGCTGCGGCTGCTGCTGCTGCTGTTGCTGGTGGTGCTGCTGGTGGTGTTGCATTTGAAGCTGCTGCTGCTGCTGCTGCGATTGCTGCTGCTGTTGTTGTTGTTGCTGCTGCTGCTGCTGCTGTTGCTGTTGCTGTTGTTGTTGTTGCTGCTGTTGCTGCTGGTGCAACTGCTGCTGCTGGCGGTGATGGGCTAGCTGGGACTGGACCACGGTGTAGGCGATCTCGCGCCGCTGCTGCTCACTCATGCCCGATGTGTCGACTAGGCTGAACTCTAAGTGCCTGAAGAGAGATGCGACGTGGTTTTGTAAGGGTGATTGTTTGATTGTGATCTCGGTTTTTTTACTAATATTTTAATTTCGTCGCATAAATTGAACAAGTTCTTTTTCTAAGACGGTTTAAAGTATAAAAGTGTATGATTCTGCATTTTAAAAGATCGTTAATAGATGACATATATCATATAAATAATTACCGGTTTTACTTATCTATATTTTAACTAAATAATATTTATATTAGATATTAAGTACATTGTTGATTTAAAAGTACAAACATATTTAAATTTTAACTACTGTAATAATTTGTAAGGAAAGCGATTGTTTTCTTTAAATCCTTTATAAACGTATTCACAAATAAACTTACTTTCTGAGTTCGTCCGGCAAAGGATGCTTCGAAGACGGACTTCTGTGTTTGCTTCTATGCCTCCTTCTTGGTTCAGTCGTACTGATCTAAAAAGATACAATAAATTTACGACAATTAATAACTAGACAATAAATATTTGGTAACTATAAACATCTACATACTAATATCTGTAATAAGTTCAGAAGTATTCAAATAATACTCACAACGGCCCTTTGGATTATTTCGCCTTTCCGTCGTTGTGCCTCTCGCCACTGTGGCGCAGAGTCAACCATTTCGTGTCTACTATAATTTAAAATTATAATTCAATAAATTAATAATCATACAAAGTCCATATATCAGCTAAACAAAATTTAATTGCTTTTTGGATTCATTTTTCTTTATAATGAAAGATAAAAGAACTGTAAGTGCAATTGTTCTTATTCTAGTTATTATTGATTAATAAAAGAATATAAAATTAAAATTAAAATGCGATAAACTAAAATTCAAAACAAATTATTCTATTCAACTTAATACGTCTTAATTCAATATTATATTTTAAGCAAAGAAATTAAATTTTACAATGTAGGGTATTACCTGGAGTGTCGCGAGCTTCTGTGTCTTCTTCGATGTTTCCTGTGCCCGGACTTTTGCGTGGAGCCTCGAGAAAGCTGAGATTCGCAATCGGAATGACGATTGTGTTTCCGATGGCTCCTACTGTGACTCCGTCGTCGATGGCCTCGACTATGACTATCCGCGGAACTTTGACTCTCCACCGAGCTACTTCTTCGATTCAGTCGATTGAGGAGCTTGAATAAAAGATTTCTGTATGAGAAGGCATATATTTTTTACAACCAATTATACGGTTCTTTTATCAATGGACGGCTCATTCTAGATCGAATTGATACCATTTGACTTTTAAATTTTATAGAGATAACAATTAATAATTATAATATAAATCACTTTATATTTAGTTTTCTTTTATTTGAAAAATATAAGACTTTTATTAAAACAACTTGACTAATAATACCACTTTAGGAGAGAGACGCATTTTGTGGTTGTCCCGTAAAGGGTTCCATAAACTTTTATTACTTTTCAGATTTTTGTATGCATCGTAATATTTAAATACAAAACAACTTAGAAATTCCTAACGCTACTCAAATTAGTGAAGCTAGAATTTTATCGTTGATATTTATCATTGAGGTTACTTTTGCGCACGCTTATTACTTTTGCGCCCGCGTATTTACTTTTGCGCCCGCTTATGCGTATTAGCGCCCGCCGGTCTGAAAAATGGTCCTTTAGGCCCGCTTAATAGGTACAGAAAAACGCAAAAATCGTGCTTGTGTTACAAAAATTTGTTTTTTGCACTTATTTAATGATCATCCTAAAATTTTGCAGAGTTAAGGTGATGCTAAACCCCCTTGTTACCGTGAAATACGGGGAACCACTTTTTCATTCAATATTTAATTTTGAGAAAATATCTCTCTGAAAAGTTGTTGTTTTTGAGTAGGACAATAACGTTTCATAGAGATATTTACTCAAAATTAAAAATAAAATAAGAAAAGTGGTTCCTCATATTTGTCGCTGACTGGTGGCTTTAGCATCACCTTAACGTTAGTAATAGGTTTTGTAATAAATTTTCATTTTATACGATACTATGGAGTAAAGGCACTAGTAATCGACTACTCTGTAATAGACTGTCGATCACTATCTCTCATTTCCATCGGTCATTGTCCTCCGATTCGCTATTCTTGTCTTATTGTAACATTTGATATCTTAAACCATACGTATATTTATACAATTTCTTAATGCTCATATCGATGTATAAATTACATTAAAAACGTAGGCGATTGATTACTAGCAAATACAATACTTCGATTCAAGTAAAAGATTGGGACTGCAACAGAACGGTATATGCAAGGTCGCACAACTCACAGCTGGTGCGGTTCCGCAGGACCTGACGGACCGCGGACTGGAAGACGTGTACAGGCCCCGGGGCTGACTCTGCGTCCAGGGCGCGCTCCTCGTGCTCCTGGGACTGGGATTGTTGTTGCGCGAGGCGACGCTGCCCCCGTGCGCCAGGCAGTTCGTGCTCTGCCCGATCGAGCCCTGAATCGCCTGGCTGTCCCGCGGCCCCTCCACGAAGCCCGCCACCATCTCCTGGCCCTCGACGACCCGGCGCTGAGCCCGACGGCTGGGCATGCGCTGGAAGCTCGGCTGGGCCATGCGCCGCACGCTGCTCGGCTGTTACATGCGACGAAACATCAAAAGGATAGTGATTATTGGTGGGCTTGGTGGATGCTATTCGTCGAATGCGAATTTCAAGAAAAGTTACGATACTGAGATTGTTATATTGTTGCAAGGGGGAGCATTTGGATAAAAATGATTGAAATTCTTTTTCAATCTTCTACTTTAGGTGATAGCTCAAAATTTTAGTACTGGTTTGACGTAATGAAACAAGATTTTCTCTGATGTTTCTATAAGAATAGGAATAAGTAAATATTAATGAATTTAATATTTTTTAGTTAAATATATGTAGGCAACATTCTACCAGCTTGCGCATCAGAAATCGACCAAGCTATACTTTCAATTCTGTTTCGATGACTTATTATGATATAATAACAAGATGTGTGATTCCTGCAAATCATTCATTTTTTACTAGTATTCTAAATACTTTTTTGAATTAATTAAAAAATTAAATGAATTATTTATAAGAAAACATCAATTAAATTGCTATAAATATTTTTACATCTCCTAATGATAAAGACGTTGCAATTCATACGTATTCCAACTATCAAATTATGTTTTAATATTATAAATTTTCAATTTTCGTACCGATAATAATATTCAATATTAAAAATTATCATTAAAAAGAATTGATTAAATTATATGAAATTGATATTACTCATTTCTATTGACGGCTTAAATATATCTTTATTTGGAAATGTTGTAGTACGTCTTTACCATTAGGAGATATTAAACTAGTTAATATAATTATATTTTATAAAAATTGAGCAACTTTTGTCATCGTGTCCAATGAATCTTCTAGCAAAGTTGAAAGTGGATTAGTCAATTTTCCTCCCGCAGAATGTATTATTATGTCCAATTTCTAATTTCCGATGAAACCGTTGAAAGTTTAAAGAGTATAGTGTGGTCGTCAAATTAACTTGAAGAGAATACTAATATAATATAACGAGAAGCTTAAAATATCGACTTTACTTTTACCTTTTCTTATAGTATTTGGTATCAAAAAGATAGTCATGGTTGAAAAAAAAATTTAAACAAGTTTTTCTCGAGGTTTTTCTCATAACAAGAGCTTTTTAGTTGGGCAGTGGGATATACAAGTCTATAGTTCAATAAACAAATGAGTTTACTGCTAGTTGTGCTATTGCAAAAAAATGTTTTCAGTTCAATAAAAACAGAATTTTTTTCATAAAAATGAACACGTTTTATAGAAATATTGCCAATTTGTACATTTTTATTCTTGGAAGTTTTATCCTAGTCTAATCCACAGTAACAATCGTAATTAAGAGAATAAACTTTGGGTTTTCCATTTTGGATGAGCAGAACTTATTCCGCACTTTCGCTTGACGAATATTTTTTTAAGAAGCTTGAGTCATTGATGATATACCTATGTTTGTCATTAAAAATAGTTGAATTAAATTCAAGTATTACTTGAAACATACCATAATAGGAAGAGAAAACGCCATTTGGTATAAACTTAGTTTATTATTTAATAAATTAGAGAAAATATTGGTAGAAAACCAGTTTTTACAGAAAAGTACTCTCTTGATTGAATTGAACATAATCTTTTATGTATAGAACAACAAACACATTTAACAATATAAATGTCTATTATTATGGAACAAGAATATAAAGCAATTAGTTTTATTTTTTAATTTAAAAATAATATCATAAATTTGCAAAAGCCTCGCTTAAATGGTCTCCGTTATTAAAAACGCATGCAACTTTCTACGAAAAGATTGAATAAAATACCATTCTTCCGCAGTCACGATAACTCCAACCACACGTAACGAAAAAAAAAGAGAAAAAGATTTCCGCACGATCGTGGCTAAGCATATCAGGAGAGCAACATATGTGTCAGTAATATTCAAACATCTTTCACAATCCTTTCGCTCTATATAACTTGCACTGTCCAGACGCTCTTCGCGCACGCGATCCTTCACGCGCACACAATCCCCACACCACTCAATGCACCAAGCCTATATATATATATATATATATATATATATATATATATGGCATATGTGCATGCACACATACCTGTTGCTGCTTCTCATTGATGGCGGAGCCTGTGCTCGTGGTCATCGGCGGACTGTAGGAGCGGAAGCGCGAGTACGGGCTGAGGGGCGGCGGCCCCGTCGCCATCAGCCGGAAGAAGGCCTGGTGGTCGATGCAGCAGCGGAAGAGGTGACGGCAGGCGCCGCGCGACGGCGTCTCGAAGCCGTGCGTCCGGTCGGCCGAGTTCTTCTCGCTCACCCGCAGCATGAAGTACTTGCCCTGTATGCACGCGGCGCACGGAGGAAGCAGAGCGCGTCCATGGTTAGACGTGTATATGTATATATAGGTGTGTGTGTGTGTGTGTGAGGTGTCGGTTTCGCGTGCCGAGATTGGGTGACTCCTCTTTCGCCCGATGGCTACTGAGAGGAGCATCCTTTGTTGGGGCGGGAGGTCACTTTCTTTGGCGTGCGGGAAAGGGGGAAAGTATTGTCAGTGGGTGCAATGTAGGTGGGAAGCATGGATTTTGGACGTAGTTAGGGTGTAACGAGGGAATTAGTTATACATGAGTTGATGGGAAAGTACCGACGGTAAGGAAGTGTAAAATTAAGTCTTTCAATTCATAGAGTTAAGTGGAGGTTAATTTGATGCTGAAGTATTAGCATCTTTTTAACTATTTTATGTTATTTTTTATGGTCTGGAAACAATATTTGTTTTAAAAATGTTATGAGTAGGTTTGGAAAAATGATAATCATGAAACTATCGCTATTAAAAATACATGCAAAATTAATGACTTCTAAGAAATATATCTATTTATATTACTTTTTAGTGTCTAAAATGAATAATTATTTTAATAATGTTATAAGTATGAAAAATCGTTACAAGAATTACTTTAACCCTTTGTTGCCTACGTTGCTTTAAAATAAAATATTCTTCATGCAATTAAAAAAAGCACTATTAAGTTTATTACCATAATTATATGTTTATCAACTGAATTTATATAGTAAACTGACAAAGCTGGTTCCATATAAAACATTTGACAAATTTATTTCATAATTTACCAGACTTTTCCATAATAATTTATTTTTATTTCTCTTTTAAACTGTTTTCCTGCATTTATATTTGCAACGAAAATAAAAAGTGAGACCTAAAGGGTTAAAATCATCAAAATTATGCAGACTACATATAATTATTGTTAGAAAAAATTTTTTTTTTTAAATATAGCAATTTGTAAAATGTTTCTTATTTAGCTATTTATTTATTTAATAAGTGATCGAAATAAAACATACTTTGTGATAGATTTTGTTGATTCGCGGCCAGTAGTAGTTGCCAACTTTGGTCTTGTTCCTCAAAAGAATAATGCCGCTTGGCGTCAGACCGAGAAAGTATTCGACACAATCTTCTCCCTTTTTGCACAAAATTATTATGGTTACAGAGACTTTTATCAATATCGCACAATATGAAAGAGAGCTCGCTCTTTTCCATTTTACAAATATGCGAAACTAATCTTACCAGAACTGGATGAAGATCGACGCCGTACATTTCCAGCCATTTTACCTTATCCAAGTAATTCAGCTCTGCGGCTGATGGTAACTGTCCTCTAAACAAATATAAATTTGTTTTAAAATTATTTTTTATATGCTATGCAAAAGGAATTTTTCAGCAAAAACAAATAAAAAATTAAATAATTCAATGAACCTTTTTTTCTGAACTGTTTGTATATATTAAAAAACACTATTTTTATAAAATTCTGTCACAAAATAAATATGAAAACATATACTGTCAAGCAAAAATATGAATTCAATACGTATTCCTTTTAAATAATAAAAAAGTATCATCTTACACTAGAGTTTTATGTAACTCGACTATCCGTGCCTCAAGCTCGGACGTTTGATTCGCCAGAAATCTGAACTCGGACACATAACCATAGGAGTGGCGCCTCGGGTCGTAATCACCCAGCTCCGCTGGAAATTCATTGTTATTTTTTAGACGTCCATTGAGTAAATGAACTGGAAAAAGTCTCCTCTTTCCGCTTCATCGCCATCGTATACATGTCAGTAGCAATTTATCTGCAAATTTTTTTTGCTACTTGTCCAACTGAACATCAAATTAATCTAAAATATTTTCATAATTTAAAAGTAATAATTTAATTAAATTTAAGAAATTAAACAAGAATTAATATAAATATATTAAAAATCAATTAAAAATAAATTAATAAATTAATCGTACAGTATAAACCATATTACTTTAAAATTGTAAAATACACTGAAAGGAATTAGACAGAAAAATAATGTATTACTTTTTCATTGAGAACCAATTCGACTGTATACAAATTATAATTAAATTCAATATTCATTTGCCAATTTTCACTATAAATATAGTAATTTTCGTAATATAGAAAATATAAGAAAATAAGTAGTTTTTATGTATGCAATTTCACTCTTTTCTTATCATTTTCATATAGCAATTTTTTTGTATAGTGAGGTGCACATCAATGTGATTTTTCTTCTGCAACAAAGTTTTTCACTGTCGCGATTCTCAATACAACTTTCACAAAGCGAACAATTACTCTTGACTCACTCCGTTTATTATATATTTTCACGGCGTGTGTACACAAGCCTTCAATATCATAAAACGTAATAAAAGAAAAGAAAGTACAACTTAATTCAGTGAAACGGAGCAGAGAGACTTCGCCAGAGGATCGGTAAAATTGAATTCCACGAGAGCGTGTATAGCTATATACGCCCATCTCATAGAATACCGAGTCAAGAGAAGTAATCGAAAGACGACATCTCAAACGGGAAAAAATCGTGAAATAAGTTAAAAAGCCACGCGGAAACTGCATACGCGCGCGCGACAGCCTCGAGTCAATGAACGAGTAAACATAAAGCAGATTAGAAACCGTAAAAACGACTTCTCTTCTATTACTTCCCTCGGAATTAGAGCGAAAGTTTCTTATCTCCAGCGGGTAAGAGTGCGCGGCACAGAGACTGTGTCGCATGACTCCGGCTGCGGTGCGGAAGGCAGAAGAAAAAAAAGCTGCATACAGAGACAGCGAGAAATAGGCGCAAAAGGAATTCGCACGCTGAAGAAGCTGCTGCTGGAGAGAGAAAAAAAAGGCTAAAGCCAGCAGGCAGAGCGGAGAGCGCGTATTACTCGTATCTCAGCAGCGAGATTCAAAGTCTGAGCAAATAGAGATACGCGGGTGTTTGCGTCTCATCGCGAGAGTCAAAAGGAACGGGAGATGAATGGCCCAGCGTCTTTGTTCTTTGCGGCTGGCGCCGTATATAGCGGCGCATCGGGACATCGCGATGCTAGCTGCGAAGAGCCTGAGCCCGCTGGCTGCCGTACACTCGGCCAAAAGATTCGAAGACGCGCGCGAGTGGACGCGGGGGGAAAGAGAGAAATTTTTTGTGTCAAGCAGCGGAGCGAGGTGTACGTGTATATGCCAATGTGGTCATTTCCTGATTGGGGAAACGCTGAAAGCGCGTTTGTGTGTATTTAGACGCATGCAGATGTATCTGTGTATGCGGAATGATTAACGAAGAGAGCCTGAGATGCCTTTTGTTAGTTTGATGTTGATGCGAAAAAATGTAGGTCGAAGGTGAAAAATATGCGCAAAATTCGAAGGTTTTAAGATGGTTTTTCTTTGATGAATATCAATATTTTTAAAAACGGCTGACAAATATCATTAACTTACTTTAGCAAAAGTTAAAGCTAAAAATTGAATACAAAACAATCGTACAGCTTTATTTGTGATACAAATTTTTAATACACGTATGTAATACCCTTAATTTTAAAGTATATTGCAATAATAACTCATTTAGCACGTTCGTTAATATGATATTTTCCTCACATATTTATTTCTCTCATAGCTTCTAACGTTTATGCGTAAACTTTGTCAACAAAAAGTTGCACTTTAAAAATACAAAATAAATACAGCAGATAAGTTATTAATTATACATATATATATATAATTAATAACTTATCTGCTGTATTTATTTTGTATTTTTAAAGTGCAACTTTTTGTTGACAAAGTTTACGTATAAACGTTAGAAGCTATGAGAGAAATAAATATGTGAGGAAAATATCATATTAACGAACGTGCTAAATGAGTTATTATTGCAATATACTTTAAAATTAAGGGTATTTTATACAGAGATTTTAAGATTAATATATATATATATATATATATATATATATATATATATATATATATATATATTAATTTTAAAATATCTGTAATGTTTGATTTCATGAAAGAATCACCTTATTTAAAATTTTAATACTTACACCTTTTTATATACTTAGAAGATGGTAAGTCTAAAATACTTTTTCTGGTTAAAATAATGTCATACTATCTCGCCTACTTACATTGAACAACATAGGCACCGAGTTCAGCGGCGAGGTCAAAGGAGACCGGAAGCCTTCCTTGAAGTATATCCTGCTTAACTTGCAAGAAGAACTGATATCTGAAACAAAAAAGCATTTTTTGCTAAAAGCCATTATACTTAGGGTCTCTTTTGAATATATCAGGCGGATAAAAATATCAGACGGATTGACTAACTAAAACACGAAATAAAGATGAAAAATATATATAGTTGTACGAAAAATGGGCAAATATGTACGAATTTATAAAAAATTAACATTCGAGCTTCTGTCAAAAATACCTAAATGAATAAAGTATATTGAATTAATGAACAGCATGTCCTATCAATCGCTCTGTTACTACTTACGCAGAGATATAATATTTCCGACAGATACAATGTGATATACAGCTTCATAAATTATTTTCATTTCTATCGAGTTTCCGACTGGATAATCTTAATGACCCTAGTATCATATTCTTGTTTTCTTAACGTAAAAGTAATAAATAAATACGTAGTTATGAATCCAGTAACGGATTTGATAGTGCTATATTAATAAATAATTTTCAGAATTAAAACTTTAAAATGAAAAGTTTGAATGGATTGGATACAAATTTAATTAACCTTACGAATATGTACAAGTTATGCTTATGAATATGTACTAGTCAAATAAATAAAGTAAAAATGGCTCAATCTAAAATTTTGCAGAGTTCTAATTATCAATACTATCATCAACAATATATGTATCCTACCAGAATTATACCTCAAAACTAATTACGTACTATATTTTCATCTACAGATAGTTATCTCGCTCATACAACGACACTTCTTAGCATCTAGATATACACTAACATCAGCAATAAAATTCGTTTAACAACCGCCAAATCCACTACTTTCCATGATTGAAGGAAAAAAACAATCCTTAACAAACCTTAACAAACTTATACACAGTGTCGAGCACAGCCGCGCGTTGACTTTCTCGCACGTCGCGCCGAGCTAACCCGTAAAAAACAATATACCAGCCTGATGGGCGCGCGCCCGCACGCTCGACTTTTTCCTGCAGCGACGTGGTCTGCTCCTCTTTTTTCCTCACGGCCCTGAAATACCGTGCGCTCCCCCGGGACGTGCGTGTATAGGTAGGTAGGTGGGTGGGTAGCTTTACACACACACCCACACGCGCGCACACACACACACACACACATATAACACGAGCTTGAACTGTACCACGTGCCAATTTGACGCACGTCGAGGGGGGAAGTGGAAAGAAAGAGAGAGAGAGAGAGAGAGAGAGAAAGAGAGAGAGAGAGAGAGAAAGCGGACTCGCATGGGAGCTTTTAAGGAAAACACCAGAGAGGAATGAGGAAGAGGGTGAGAAAGAGGAAAGACGTGAAAAATGAAAAATTATATGGACCTCGGGTGATTAATTGATTGGAATTGATTGATCGTGGGTGTTTTGTTTTTATTGAATTTGTGAGAGGAGATTGACGATCGTTAATTTTGCCTCGCACGAGAGTATACGCTACCTAAATATCTCTGGCGCGAAATGCGAATGCCATCTAGACATGTCAAAACTGGGGTGCTAGAAATTATTTTTTCACTATTTTAGACGAAATCTTTAGTAAAACTACTCTATCTTCTTCAGAATAAGCCATATCAAACCTTTTTTTCCTTAAACAATACTTTAAACTGTACAAAAATGGCGCTGTCGGCGGTACTTACGTAGCGTATACAGGAATGTTGCAATATCTTTAGAATGGATGGAATGGCTGTGTAAAAAGTAAAGGAAATATATTTCAAAAAGTGTTTAAATAGTTGGGCGTGAAAAAAGTGTCAACGGTTGGCAAATAAACTATATGAGAGAGCAGCAGTTGTACAGGCTAGGTTGGTTATTATAGAACGACTTGTAATAAACAACAAGTTTCACTACTTGGATTATAAAATCTTAATTTATACCGTATACCTAGTGCTGCGTGAGAAAATAAAATAGAAAATGTAGTAGGAACTTTCAAAGTGCAGTTTAACTTTTGCAGAAGTTAATGAAAACTGTACCTTATTTCACAGATTGAGCATTACATTGAGAATATACCTTGTAGTTTTTTAACTTGTTTATAATGCTAAAAAGTTAAAAACATATAATTAAAAGTTAAATCGTAGGTGTAGGTTTAATCTGACTGAAATTTATTATTATAATATTGGTAAATTATATTTAAATAATGAACAAGTTCAAATGGTTGACTCACACACAACCGTCAACTTGATTTAAGTATACGTACATCTTTAATCATAAGTTATCAGAATCTATTCAGGAAGAGCATACTTCACACAAATTGATATTTATTCGATACGAAACTTCCGTAAATTATATCAACGTATAATAAGGGTAGCCCTCTCAAGAGTCACGGTCAAAGTCTTCGATTGTTAATATAGATACTCGGAAAACAAATAAAAGTATTCATAAATAACCTGCAGAAAGACGTGGCAAGAGTGAGAGCGAGCGAGAGAGAGAGAGAGAGAAAGGGCGAAAGTGGAAGCGAAGAGCCCGACGAGAGAGATAAAAGAAAACGACGACCGGGAGGGCCGTATAATACCAGTCTCTCCTCTTCAGCAGGTCGAACCCAGAGAGTTCGAAACTTGCGCGCGCGCGCACGCGGTGAACTCGCCTATAATTTTCATTTTCGGTTCGGTAATCGGTGTTGCTGCTCGCCCCCCGTTAATTGCCGGTTCCTCCCGGGGGCCGCAGACCGCTCACCCCCCTCTCGGCCTTGGGCTAAACCGCGCATATACGCGGTGCATAGCACAGGGTATGGTGGAACCCTTTGCTTCCCTTCGACAGTGGCCTTCTTCATATTTCCTTCGTCTTTTTCTTCGTGTTCTCTTCGTTCGGGGCTTCCTTCGATTTTTTTACGGTGGTTTGGCGGCGCTGCTCGAGAGAGAGAGAGAGAGAGGAAGAAGCTAACCGCCCGCCACCCTTTTTTCAGTGCAGAGCGGTCGTGTGATTTGCATACCATTAGACTATAATCGTTCGTGCAAATGATGTTTGTGGGTATGATTTTAGTGTAAGGATCGTTTGATTTTAATGGCGATTTAATAATCAAGTTATAATTGACAGGCTCAATTCTGAAATGCTTTTGCATGCAGAACACAGTAAGTTTTTGCGGTGCTGTGTATTATTAATTTAAAAAAAGATTGTTGTTCAAAAATATAGTAAACTTGAAAGAAGCTGTCACTATATACCTATAATTTATGTGCAATATACCTACATTTTTTATTTTTTGTAAAAATTATTTTTAAGGTATAATATAAATGGTGTGTAGAAATAGGAATGCTGGTCTTCCATTGATAATATCCATTATCATTCTAAATTGATACACCATTAAATTTATATTACTAAGCGTTTGCGTTTAATTGAGTTATTCATAAACGTATAATATACATCGGCATACCTTTATATTTATTTCAATGCACTATATATTTTAGAATAATATTATCGATCAATGAACCTTAATATTATAAAATATTAATGTTTCATAATATCGAATTGAATATGTAACAAATTAAATATCCACGAAATTTAATTTTCTAGCAATATACATTAACATTAATTTACAATTTTGCGAGTAATAGTACAGCAATCATTGATTACCAATAAAATCAAAACCTTTGTGTTTCACGTATAACAATGTACAAAATTATATCAAATCATATATATCAATTGAAATGAATAATTTGAGTTTCCGTGAAATCTGATTTTGATTTGCGCATCTATCGTCGTCAGATTCCATTAATAATTAAAACCATTCGGCATTATAAATCGATAATAGTAATGATAATAGTAGTCAATTTAAACTTCCGTCTGATATTCTAATTATAGATTTTTTTGTTCGTGTATTATATACACGCGCGCGGCTGGACGATCGTCGAAATAGCGGCGAACTGCGCTCGTAGGACTTGATTAATTAAAATCAGCAGGAGCGCGTAAAATAAGCGATAACGACCGGCGTGAACCATCGTACAATGTATACATGTATACATACCTGGTGATTTCCTCGATGAGTTTGCAGGGGTCCGCGGCGTAAAACTTGACGCAGAAATAAAGCGTGTGGGCGTCGGGATTGAGATCTCCCTTCTTCGGCTTGAGCTGCTTGCCAATCTTCTTACTGGGGTCGAGCCATTGCTGGAAATGCCGTATATAGCGCGGACTTTAGGACGAATTCAATTAAGGCGAACGGCAGATATGCCCCGGCGGAAATTGTCAAATTAAACGCGAATAGAAATTTCCACGCCCGTGCAGCTAGCAGCAGCAGCGCCCTTCTTGATATTCATCGACGTATATATAAGCCTCTCTGTCCAAATACGGACGAGGACTTTGCCCTGCGGTCCGATCGATTTTCAACAAAATTGACAATTTACTTTCGCGACGCGCAGACGAATAAACGCCCCGTTATTATTTGCGACTTAGCAGGTCGCTGCTACTTTTCAATTTGGTCATAACGGACCGGCAGTAGAAAGGTAGTTCGTTGTACATCCATCGGAATTATTAATTATTTCTTTTCTTTGAAAATTAATTATCTCAATTAGGCGGATTTCAGCGCAATTTTAAAATAAAATTGATATTGATCCTATTTCTCAAAATGTAAAGTGGCTCTGTGAATGTGATGTTCAATAAAATTTTTTCATTAAATGAAAAGTTAATAAAATTTTATTTTTATCTCAATATTTTAATATTGAAAACTATAATATATGTCTTCAAACAATAATATTTTTGTTTGAAAATCTTGCACTTCTAGTATCAGCCTTATTTATACTTATTTCATGTTTTATTATAAGAAGTTATATTCTTCAAAGGAATTTATTAACTATTTTTATATATAAATAATATATATTAATAATAAATGATAAAAAAAATATTATTCGTAAGTTTATTGAATAAAATAATTTTTCTTACGAAAACCTTGATTTTCAAGAATTTTTTATCAAGGGCGTTTGATCTTTAATTTTAATTAAACTTATTCTGGAGCATACCAAACCGATGAATTAGATATCAAAGTGGCTTTACGAATTCAAATTTCCCGCCTCTAATATTACCAACCGAATAATGAATAATTTGTTACAATTCAAATATGTATGCTTTCTTAATTATGCAAAACGAAAAGATCATTGGCTTCCGTAATGCAATAATCTACCAATGTGCACTATTTCAAATGAATATTTCAAAATCTCTACGAATAGCATTTGGATAATATATCTTATAATCCAGACACGAACCTTTCAAATTTATTGTGGAGGGCAATGATCTCTTGACTTTGCATAATTAAGTATACATATCGAATTGTAACATGTTATTCATTGTTCGGTCGATAACATTTGAGGCGGGAATTTTCAATTCTTAAATCGAATTCAAAATCCTCATGATCAAATATGTAATGCAATAAAATATATCTTATAGCCCAGACACGAACCTTTCAAATTTATTGTAGAGGACAATGATCTATTGGCTTTGCATAATTAAGTATACATATCGAATTATAACATATTATTCATTATTCGGTCGATAACATTTGAGGCGGGAAATTTCAATTCTTAAATGGATTTCAAAATCCTCTTGAATAAATATGTAATGCAATAAAATATTAGTAATATTTTGTTAAAATCGACGAACTATTTAAAAATTTTAATTTTACTTCCCCGTTACATCAAGCTAAATTATATTTAAAAAATGAATACCAAGATAACTATATTAAAAAATTGCAATAATTCTCACCGTTTGATTCTCATGGTCAAGATACCGCAGACCAAAGTAAGCCGTCTCCAGCAGGTTGAGGTGTCGGAAAACCCTGTCGAGCAGCTCCTGTCCCAAATTCGAGCTCTGCAAGCAAGTCAAAACAAAGAAAGCCATCGCTCAGATTAATCGGATAAGAATCAGACACGTGTATCGGGCGCTCGTTCCCATACCCTTCGATTAATCAAACCGTATCCCGGGGAGAATCTGGGACACGCATCTCGAGAGCGCCGATAATATTAAAACAGCTTTTCCACCGGAGAAAAAGGAGCGCGGCAGCAAACCTCGCTCTGCCGACAGCCGATAAGAGTCGTCGCAACTACTCCATTTCAAGGAAAACAAAAGTCACGACGAAAAGGAAACGGAATGCTGAACGTGTCCAACAGGCGCGATATTACGGAAAAACGTATATAAGTGCGCGTGTAAGATACAGCGCGCACGGATTAGACGACTGCATGCGCTCTATACGAGTCGTTGTGGTCTCAGGTCGCGTCCCGTTACACACGGGAGGGGGGGGAGTCCCTTTGGGAAAGTGAGCACTAGCGATATCGTCACGGCTCGGTGCAGTCCCTCTGGGAACCGGAAAGCGATGATTTCGATCTCGACTGCAGTGGAGCCTCCAGCGCTTGAAGCTGAGTGTTCATTTTGTACGTTTTACGATTTTTGAATCGCGGAATCTCGCTCAGCTGCAGGAGCGGCAGTTCTTCTCGGATTTCGTCGCTGTTATTGCTATGCGCCTTTCGTCGCGCTGGAGTCCATGACTCCAGATAAGAATTGTCAGGCGTTTTGTATTATGTATAATGTTATACGAAGGGAGAGAGCGAAAGGAGTCGAAAGTTGTATAGAGAAGGGAGAGAATGTTTTAATTATATATATATATATATATATTATGCATATTATTGGTGTTGTTGATGCTAAACCGTTTGAAGATATATTGCTGGTGAAACGTGGTGATTTTTGCCCCATATAGTGTCAGGAATAGAAAAAGTCGTGATAGATATAGATTAGAAGTTATCAGGTCACGTTAGAATATGGTGATTAGTGGATATGCGTGAAAACAGATATGGATTTTCGATAATGAATAAGAAAGTTGTTTACTAATATGGTACAAATATCTTTGATTGCTAAGAGTATTGGTTCTTGCACACAAGTATCTGCTAGGCGAAACTTGGACGAATTCAAACGCTTTTTCTATCAGTATTTTTAGTTTAACATCCTTCACACCTCAGGTAGAAACCTTAAGCATTTATAAGCCAATTTTTGGGCAAATCATCATGAATTGGTCAGTTTCTTACGGATTATTTGGGCAAAAATCCCGCTTATTTCGTCACGGATAATGTCCAATAAATGGTCAATTTTTAAAATCACGAAAAAGTAAATTTATTATTATTTATTATTCAAATATGATATTTAAAATAGTGTAATTAATAAAAAGTCGATAAAACAAACAAATAATATACTTTACTTTATAAAATTATACTTAAAATAAGTATACTTTATGTTATAGTTTGAGGTTATATGAAATTGATGTTGGTACACAGATATACAAGAGCATACTTTGACAAATCTATTCTAGTATGATAAATATTTGTATGACTTTAATTATTTTCAAAAAATATCATTGATAAGGTTGAGTGGAGCAAGTTATTCCACCTTGAGTTTTAAATAATATACTTTATATAAATATTCTTTTAGCAATTTATAAAAAGAAATGAACGCTATAAAAATTTACATGAAGAAAGTAGAATAAGCATATTTTATTGTTTTTAATTGAAAAATATTATTATTTTAAAGTGAATACATGCTGTAAATTAAGGAACAATAACATTTTCATTCGCTTTTATAAGTTTATAAAAAGTAAGCTTAGAAGTAAATACGTTTATTATCTTTAAATTTCATGACTTTTATTCACATTTTTTTATACCACACCATATCACTCAGTGCATAATGGATTTTTATTCTATACTTGAAATATTTTTTGCCCCGACTCCGAGCGAAATTGAACATTGAATTTTAAATAGCATGTATTGGAAATAAAAGTATGTATTTTTAAATAACTTTAATTTTACATCTTTTAGGAAATATCGAGAACTAATAATTACTCAATCAATCATATATTTATTTCCTTTTTACACATTACATAACATTGTTATAAATATAAACGATTATTAATATTTAAAATGTCATACAAGGTTGGCGATGGTTGTATTAAAATTCCCATCTCTAGCTATAGTGTTTATTCCCAATTCAGCTTCCAAGATTTTATAAATTATTTTCTGTTAGATTATACAAGCTAGCTAGTGAATCCGTATAGGGCTTTACATAAGAGATGAAATCGACAGCTTCTGCAACATATATACACTCGACGTGGATATACTCTGATCGAAATTTTTAAAATGCTCTAATGAGATTGTCCGATTTACCGGAATTAACCAATAACGTGGCACGATTTCAAAACATTCGATCAGAATATATCTATGTCGAGTGTACATTATATTTTGATAATTTGTGTTCAATTTCTACACTTAACTGAACATTAATTGAACAATTTAGTTACATAACCTATACGTGTAAGTATTATTGGTTGAGCATTGAGCATAATTTTCAAATTGCTGTATTTCACACCCTTGATTTCCCGGGGTATAAATCAGCTGATCAAATCATGAAATCGCAATTCGCACCTGTGTGCGGTTTATTGGTGCTGGATTGAAGTGTACGGTTTGAGGGTTAATATAGATTTTAATCTCGGCAAAGATTATGCTATTTAATTTAGAACATTACAATGCTTGTAACTTTTCTCGTATTATACAAGTTTACATTTTACTAAGATTTTAGTACACTCAAAACTAAAAATAATTCTCTCTTTTATACGACTTTTGCGGATTACAGTTAAACCTATAAATAGAATTAGACTTGAGAGATCTAGAGAAATACTCAAATCAAGCAGTTTATACTATTCACGTAACCACGTACCATACAGCAAGTGACTTCATACATGACAATTTTTCGAATCCAAGAGTCTCGTGCAGTATTCCCGCGTATGCCTCATCCCTGCTTTTCGTCCCATCTAGCGCACGGGACAAAAGGATTTGTTTTACGCGCAAGTGAGACCGAAAGAGAAAGAGAAGGATATAACTGGCTAAA